>JAUIMM010000843.1:0-368693 GCA_031769625.1 Taudactylus pleione | reverse complement strand
TAAGCCGAATTTGGGGATTATTGAAGAAAAACATTTTTGGCTGATTTTTAAGGTCCGGGGCTTACAGAATTTTCCATACGGGTGAATTTATTTCTGGAGAGTTCTGTGTCAAAATTAAGCACCAAAATCAACTTCTGTCATCGCAGCAAATGTTTTTTAAGGTTTACTGAAAGTTTTAAGCCGAATTTGGGGATTTTTGAAGAAAAAAATTTTTGCCCGATTTTTAAGGTCGGGGCTTACAGAATTTTTCATACGGGTAAATTTATTTCTGGAGAGTTCTGAGTCAAAATTAAGCACCAAAATCAACTTCTGTCACCACAGCAAATCTTTTTTAAGGTTTACTGAAAGTTTTAAGCCGAATTTGGGGTTTTTTGAAGAAAAAAATTTTTGGCCAATTTTTAAGGTCCGGTGTTTACAGAATTTTTCATACGGGTAAATATATTTCTGGAGAGTTCTGTGTCAAAATTAAGCACCAAAATCAACTTCTGTCACCACAGCAAATGATTTTTAATGTTTATTGAAAGTTTTTAGCCGAATTTGGGGATTTTTGAAGAAAAAATTTTTTGGCTGATTTTTAAGGTCCGGGGCTTACAGAATTTTCCATATGGGTAAATTTATTTCTGGAGAGTTCTGTGTGAAAATTAAGCACCAAAATCAACTTCTATCACCGCAGCAAATGTTTTTTAAGGTTTACTGAAAGTTTTAAGCCGAATTTGGGGATTTTTGAAGAAAAAAATTTTTGGCCGATTTTTAAGGTCCGGGGCTTACAGAATTTTTCATACGGGTAAATTTATTTCTGGAGAGTTCTGAGTCAAAATTAAGCACCAAAATCAACTTCTGTCACCACAGCAAATCTTTTTTAAGGTTTACTGAAAGTTTTAAGCCAAATTTGGAGATTTTTGAAGAAAAAAATTTTTGGCCAATTTTTAAGGTCCGGGGCTTACAGAATTTTTCATACGGGTAAATTTATTTCTGGAGAGTTCTGTGTCAAAATTAAGCACCAAAATCAACTTCTGTCACCGCAGCAAATGTTTTTTAAGGTTTACTGAAAGTTTTAAGCCGAATTTGGGGATTTTTGAAGAAAAAAATTTTGGCCGATTTTTAAGGTCAGGGGCTTACAGAATTTTTCAAATGGGTAAATTTATTTCTGGAGAGTTCTGAGTCAAAATTAAGCACCAAAATCAACTTCTGTCACCGTAGCAAATCTTTTTTAAGGTTTACTGAAAGTTTTAAGCAGAATTTGGGGATTTTTGAAGAAAAAAATTTTTGGCTGATTTTTAAGGTCCGGGGCTTACAGAATTTTTCATACGGGTAAATTTATTTCTGGAGAGTTCTGTGTCAAAATTAAGTACCAAAATCAACTTCTGTCACCGTAGCAAATCTTTTTTAAGGTTTACTGAAAGTTTTAAGCCGAGTTTGGGCATTATTGAAGAAAACAATTTTTGGCCCATTTTTAAGGTCCGGGGCTTACAGAATTTTTCATACGGGTAAATTTATTTCTGGAGAGTTCTGTGTCAACATTAAGCACCAAAATCAACTTCTGTCACCACAGCAAATCTTTTTTAAGGTTTACTGAAAGTTTTAAGCCGAATTTGGGGTTTTTTGAAGAAAAAAATTTTTGGCCAATTTTTAAGGTCCGGTGTTTACAGAATTTTTCATACGGGTAAATATATTTCTGGAGAGTTCTGTGTCAAAATTAAGCACCAAAATCAACTTCTGTCACCACAGCAAATGATTTTTAATGTTTATTGAAAGTTTTTAGCCAAATTTGGGGATTTTTGAAGAAAAAATTTTTTGGCTGATTTTTAAGGTCCGGGGCTTACAGAATTTTCCATATGGGTAAATTTATTTCTGGAGAGTTCTGTGTGAAAATTAAGCACCAAAATCAACTTCTATCACCGCAGCAAATGTTTTTTAAGGTTTACTGAAAGTTTTAAGCCGAATTTGGGGATTTTTGAAGAAAAAAATTTTTGGCCGATTTTTAAGGTCCGGGGCTTACAGAATTTTTCAAATGGGTAAATTTATTTCTGGAGAGTTCTGAGTCAAAATTAAGCACCAAAATCAACTTCTGTCACCGTAGCAAATCTTTTTTAAGGTTTACTGAAAGTTTTAAGCAGAATTTGGGGATTTTTGAAGAAAAAAATTTTTGGCTGATTTTTAAGGTCCGGGGCTTACAGAATTTTTCATACGGGTAAATTTATTTCTGGAGAGTTCTGTGTCAAAATTAAGTACCAAAATCAACTTCTGTCACCGTAGCAAATCTTTTTTAAGGTTTACTGAAAGTTTTAAGCCGAGTTTGGGCATTATTGAAGAAAACAATTTTTGGCCCATTTTTAAGGTCCGGGGCTTACAGAATTTTTCATACGGGTAAATTTATTTCTGGAGAGTTCTGTGTCAACATTAAGCACCAAAATCAACTTCTGTCACCACAGCAAATCTTTTTTAAGGTTTACTGAAAGTTTTAAGCCGAATTTGGGGTTTTTTGAAGAAAAAAATTTTTGGCCAATTTTTAAGGTCCGGTGTTTACAGAATTTTTCATACGGGTAAATATATTTCTGGAGAGTTCTGTGTCAAAATTAAGCACCAAAATCAACTTCTGTCACCACAGCAAATGATTTTTAATGTTTATTGAAAGTTTTTAGCCAAATTTGGGGATTTTTGAAGAAAAAATTTTTTGGCTGATTTTTAAGGTCCGGGGCTTACAGAATTTTCCATATGGGTAAATTTATTTCTGGAGAGTTCTGTGTGAAAATTAAGCACCAAAATCAACTTCTATCACCGCAGCAAATGTTTTTTAAGGTTTACTGAAAGTTTTAAGCCGAATTTGGGGATTTTTGAAGAAAAAAATTTTTGGCCGATTTTAAGGTCCGGGGCTTACAGAATTTTTCATACGGGTAAATTTATTTCTGGAGAGTTCTGAGTCAAAATTAAGCACCAAAATCAACTTCTGTCACCACAGCAAATCTTTTTTAAGGTTTACTGAAAGTTTTAAGCCAAATTTGGAGATTTTTGAAGAAAAAAATTTTTGGCCAATTTTTAAGGTCCGGGGCTTACAGAATTTTTCATACGGGTAAATTTATTTCTGGAGAGTTCTGTGTCAAAATTAAGCACCAAAATCAACTTCTGTCACCGCAGCAAATGTTTTTTAAGGTTTACTGAAAGTTTTAAGCCGAATTTGGGGATTTTTGAAGAAAAAAATTTTGGCCGATTTTTAAGGTCAGGGGCTTACAGAATTTTTCAAATGGGTAAATTTATTTCTGGAGAGTTCTGAGTCAAAATTAAGCACCAAAATCAACTTCTGTCACCGTAGCAAATCTTTTTTAAGGTTTACTGAAAGTTTTAAGCAGAATTTGGGGATTTTTGAAGAAAAAAATTTTTGGCTGATTTTTAAGGTCCGGGGCTTACAGAATTTTTCATACGGGTAAATTTATTTCTGGAGAGTTCTGTGTCAAAATTAAGTACCAAAATCAACTTCTGTCACCGTAGCAAATCTTTTTTAAGGTTTACTGAAAGTTTTAAGCCGAGTTTGGGCATCATTGAAGAAAACAATTTTTGGCCCATTTTTAAGGTCCGGGGCTTACAGAATTTTTCATACGGGTAAATTTATTTCTGGAGAGTTCTGTGTCAACATTAAGCACCAAAATCAACTTCTGTCACCGTAGCAAATCTTTTTAAAGGTTTACTGAAAGTTTTAAGCCGAATTTGGG
Organism: Taudactylus pleione; assembly: GCA_031769625.1. NCBI lineage: Eukaryota > Metazoa > Chordata > Amphibia > Anura > Myobatrachidae > Taudactylus > Taudactylus pleione. The sequence continues at coordinate 364,986 of JAUIMM010000843.1, read as the reverse complement.
GTTTTTTGAAGAAAAAAATTTTAGGCCAATTTTTAAGGTCCGGGGCTTACAGAATTTTCCATATGGGTAAATGTATTTCTGGAGAGTTCTGTGTCAAAATTAAGCACCAAAATCAACTTCTGTCACCACAGCAAATGTTTTTTAATGTTTATTGAAAGTTTTTAGTCGAATTTGGGGATTTTTGAAGAAAAAAATTTTTGGCTGATTTTTAAGGTCCGGGGCTTACAGAAATTTCCATATGGGTAAATTTATTTCTGGAGAGTTCTGTGTCAAAATTAAGCACCAAAATCAACTTCTGTCACCACAGCAAATGTTTTTTAAGGTTTACTGAAAGTTTTTAGCCGAATTTGGGGATTTTTGAAGAAAAAAATTTTTGGCTGATTTTTAAGGTCTGGGGCTTACAGAATTTTCCATACGGGTAAATTTATTTCTGGAGAGTTCTGTGTCAAAATTAAGCACCAAAATCAACTTCTGTCATTGCATCAAATGTTTTTTAAGGTTTACTGAAAGTTTTAAGCCGAATTTGGGGATTATTGAAGAAAAAAATTTTTGGCCGATTTTTAAGGTCCGGGGCTTACAGAATTTTTCATACGGGTAAATATATTTCTGGAGAGTTCTGTGTCAAAATTAAGCACCAAAATCAACTTCTGTCACCACAGCAAATGATTTTTAATGTTTATTGAAAGTTTTTAGCCGAATTTGGGATTTTTGAAGAAAAAAATTTTTGGCTGATTTTTAAGGTCCGGGGCTTACAGAATTTTCCATATGGGTAAATTTATTTCTGGAGAGTTCTGTGTCAAAATTAAGCACCAAAATCAACTTCTGTCACCACAGCAAATGTTTTTTAAGGTTTACTGAAAGTTTTAAGCCGAATTTGGGCATTTTTGAAGAAAAATATTTTTGGCCGATTTTTATGGTCCGGGGCTTACATAATTTTTCATACGGGTAATTATATTTCTGGAGAGTTCTGTGTCAAAATTAAGCACCAAAATCAACTTCTGTCACCACAGCAAATCTTTTTTAATTTTTACTGAAAGTTTTAAGGCGAATTTGGGGATTTTTGAAGAAAATAATTTTTGGCCGATTTTTATGGTCCGGGGCTTACATAATTTTTCATACGGGTGAATTTATTTCTGGAGAGTTCTGTGTCAAAATTAAGCACCAAAATCAACTTCTGTCATCGCAGCAAATGTTTTTTAAGGTTTACTGAAAGTTTTAAGCCGAATTTGGGGATTTTTGAATAAAAAAATTTTTGGCCGATTTTTAAGGTCCGGGGCTTACAGAATTTTTCATACGGGTAAATTTATTTCTGGAGAGTTCTGAGTCAAAATTAAGCACCAAAATCAACTTCTGTCACCACAGCAAATCTTTTTTAAGGTTTACTGAAAGTTTTAAGCCGAATTTGGGGTTTTTTGAAGAAAAAAATTTTTGGCCAATTTTTAAGGTCCGGTGTTTACAGAATTTTTCATACGGGTAAATATATTTCTGGAGAGTTCTGTGTCAAAATTAAGCACCAAAATCAACTTCTGTCACCACAGCAAATGATTTTTAATGTTTATTGAAAGTTTTTAGCCGAATTTGGGGATTTTTGAAGAAAAAATTTTTTGGCTGATTTTTAAGGTCCGGGGCTTACAGAATTTTCCATATGGGTAAATTTATTTCTGGAGAGTTCTGTGTGAAAATTAAGCACCAAAATCAACTTCTGTCACCGCAGCAAATATTTTTTACGGTTTACTGAAAGTTTTTTGCCGAATTTGGGGATTTTTGAAGAAAAAAATTTTTGGCTGATTTTTAAGGTCCGGGGCTTACAGAATTTTTCATACGGGTAAATTTATTTCTGGAGAGTTCTGTGTCAAAATTAAGCACCAAAATCAACTTCTGTCAACGCAGCAAATGTTTTTTAAGGTTTATTGAAAGTTTTTAGCCGAATTTGGGGATTTTTGAAGAAAAAAAATTTTGGCTGATTTTTAAGGTCCGGGGCTTACAGAATATTCCATATGGGTAAATTTATTTCTGGAGAGTTCTGTGTCAAAATTAAGCACCAAAATCAACTTCTGTCACCACAGCAAATGTTTTTTAAGGTTTACTGAAAGTTTTAAGCCGAATTTGGGGATTTTTGAAGAAAAATATTTTTGGCCGATTTTTATGGTCCGGGGCTTACATAATTTTTCATACGGGTAATTATATTTCTGGAGAGTTCTGTGTCAAAATTAAGCACCAAAATCAACTTCTGTCACCACAGCAAATGTTTTTTTAATGTTTATTGAAAGTTTTTAGCCGAATTTGGGGATTTTTGAAGAAAAACATTTTTGGCTGATTTTTAAGGTCTGGGGCTTACAGAATTTTTCAAATGGGTAAATTTATTTCTGGAGAGTTCTGAGTCAAAATTAAGCACCAAAATCAACTTCTGTCACCGTAGCAAATCTTTTTTAAGGTTTACTGAAAGTTTTAAGCAGAATTTGGGGATTTTTGAAGAAAAAAATTTTTGGCTGATTTTTAAGGTCCGGGGCTTACAGAATTTTTCATACGGGTAAATTTATTTCTGGAGAGTTCTGTGTCAAAATTAAGCACCAAAATCAACTTCTATCACCGCAGCAAATGTTTTTTAAGGTTTACTGAAAGTTTTAAGCCGAATTTGGGGATTTTTGAAGAAAAATATTTTTGGCCGATTTTTATGGTCCGGGGCTTACATAATTTTTCATACGGGTAATTATATTTCTGGAGAGTTCTGAGTCAAAATTAAGCACCAAAATCAACTTCTGTCACCGTATCAAATCTTTTTTAAGGTTTACTGAAAGTTTTAAGCCGAATTTGGGGATTATTGAAGAAAAACATTTTTGGCTGATTTTTAAGGTCCGGGGCTTACAGAATTTTCCATACGGGTGAATTTATTTCTGGAGAGTTCTGTGTCAAAATTAAGCACCAAAATCAACTTCTGTCATCGCAGCAAATGTTTTTTAAGGTTTACTGAAAGTTTTAAGCCGAATTTGGGGATTTTTGAAGAAAAAAATTTTTGCCCGATTTTTAAGGTCCGGGGCTTACAGAATTTTTCATACGGGTAAATTTATTTCTGGAGAGTTCTGAGTCAAAATTAAGCACCAAAATCAACTTCTGTCACCACAGCAAATCTTTTTTAAGGTTTACTGAAAGTTTTAAGCCGAATTTGGGGTTTTTTGAAGAAAAAAATTTTTGGCCAATTTTTAAGGTCCGGTGTTTACAGAATTTTTCATACGGGTAAATATATTTCTGGAGAGTTCTGTGTCAAAATTAAGCACCAAAATCAACTTCTGTCACCACAGCAAATGATTTTTAATGTTTATTGAAAGTTTTTAGCCGAATTTGGGGATTTTTGAAGAAAAAATTTTTTGGCTGATTTTTAAGGTCCGGGGCTTACAGAATTTTCCATATGGGTAAATTTATTTCTGGAGAGTTCTGTGTGAAAATTAAGCACCAAAATCAACTTCTATCACCGCAGCAAATGTTTTTTAAGGTTTACTGAAAGTTTTAAGCCGAATTTGGGGATTTTTGAAGAAAAAAATTTTTGGCCGATTTTTAAGGTCCGGGGCTTACAGAATTTTTCATACGGGTAAATTTATTTCTGGAGAGTTCTGAGTCAAAATTAAGCACCAAAATCAACTTCTGTCACCACAGCAAATCTTTTTTAAGGTTTACTGAAAGTTTTAAGCCAAATTTGGAGATTTTTGAAGAAAAAAATTTTTGGCCAATTTTTAAGGTCCGGGGCTTACAGAATTTTTCATACGGGTAAATTTATTTCTGGAGAGTTCTGTGTCAAAATTAAGCACCAAAATCAACTTCTGTCACCGCAGCAAATGTTTTTTAAGGTTTACTGAAAGTTTTAAGCCGAATTTGGGGATTTTTGAAGAAAAAAATTTTGGCCGATTTTTAAGGTCAGGGGCTTACAGAATTTTTGCAAATGGGTAAATTTATTTCTGGAGAGTTCTGAGTCAAAATTAAGCACCAAAATCAACTTCTGTCACCGTAGCAAATCTTTTTTAAGGTTTACTGAAAGTTTTAAGCAGAATTTGGGGATTTTTGAAGAAAAAATTTTTTGGCTGATTTTTAAGGTCCGGGGCTTACAGAATTTTTCATACGGGTAAATTTATTTCTGGAGAGTTCTGTGTCAAAATTAAGTACCAAAATCAACTTCTGTCACCGTAGCAAATCTTTTTAAGGTTTACTGAAAGTTTTAAGCCGAGTTTGGGCATTATTGAAGAAAACAATTTTTGGCCCATTTTTAAGGTCCGGGGTTTACAGAATTTTTCATACGGGTAAATTTATTTCTGGAGAGTTCTGTGTCAACATTAAGCACCAAAATCAACTTCTGTCACCGTAGCAAATCTTTTTAAAGGTTTACTGAAAGTTTTAAGCCGAATTTGGGGTTTTTTGAAGAAAAAAATTTTAGGCCAATTTTTAAGGTCCGGGGCTTACAGAATTTTCCATATGGGTAAATGTATTTCTGGAGAGTTCTGTGTCAAAATTAAGCACCAAAATCAACTTCTGTCACCACAGCAAATGTTTTTTAATGTTTATTGAAAGTTTTTAGTCGAATTTGGGGATTTTTGAAGAAAAAAATTTTTGGCTGATTTTTAAGGTCCGGGGCTTACAGAAATTTCCATATGGGTAAATTTATTTCTGGAGAGTTCTGTGTCAAAATTAAGCACCAAAATCAACTTCTGTCACCACAGCAAATGTTTTTTAAGGTTTACTGAAAGTTTTTAGCCGAATTTGGGGATTTTTGAAGAAAAAAATTTTTGGCTGATTTTTAAGGTCTGGGGCTTACAGAATTTTCCATACGGGTAAATTTATTTCTGGAGAGTTCTGTGTCAAAATTAAGCACCAAAATCAACTTCTGTCATTGCATCAAATGTTTTTTAAGGTTTACTGAAAGTTTTAAGCCGAATTTGGGGATTATTGAAGAAAAAAATTTTTGGCCGATTTTTAAGTGTCGGGGCTTACAGAATTTTTCATACGGGTAAATATATTTCTGGAGAGTTCTGTGTCAAAATTAAGCACCAAAATCAACTTCTGTCACCACAGCAAATGATTTTTAATGTTTATTGAAAGTTTTTAGCCGAATTTGGGGATTTTTGAAGAAAAAAATTTTTGGCTGATTTTTAAGGTCCGGGGCTTACAGAATTTTCCATATGGGTAAATTTATTTCTGGAGAGTTCTGTGTCAAAATTAAGCACCAAAATCAACTTCTGTCACCACAGCAAATGTTTTTTAAGGTTTACTGAAAGTTTAAAGCCGAATTTGGGGATTTTTGAAGAAAAATATTTTTGGCCGATTTTTATGGTCCGGGGCTTACATAATTTTTCATACGGGTAATTATATTTCTGGAGAGTTCTGTGTCAAAATTAAGCACCAAAATCAACTTCTGTCACCACAGCAAATCTTTTTTAATTTTTACTGAAAGTTTTAAGGCGAATTTGGGGATTTTTGAAGAAAATAATTTTTGGCCGATTTTTATGGTCCGGGGCTTACATAATTTTTCATACGGGTAATTATATTTCTGGAGAGTTCTGAGTCAAAATTAAGCACCAAAATCAACTTCTGTCACCGTATCAAATCTTTTTTAAGGTTTACTGAAAGTTTTAAGCCGAATTTGGGGATTATTGAAGAAAAACATTTTTGGCTGATTTTTAAGGTCCGGGGCTTACAGAATTTTCCATACGGGTGAATTTATTTCTGGAGAGTTCTGTGTCAAAATTAAGCACCAAAATCAACTTCTGTCATCGCAGCAAATGTTTTTTAAGGTTTACTGAAAGTTTTAAGCCGAATTTGGGGATTTTTGAAGAAAAAAATTTTTGGCCGATTTTTAAGGTCCGGGGCTTACAGAATTTTTCATACGGGTAAATTTATTTCTGGAGAGTTCTGAGTCAAAATTAAGCACCAAAATCAACTTCTGTCACCACAGCAAATCTTTTTTAAGGTTTACTGAAAGTTTTAAGCCGAATTTGGGGTTTTTTGAAGAAAAAAATTTTTGGCCAATTTTTAAGGTCCGGTGTTTACAGAATTTTTCATACGGGTAAATATATTTCTGGAGAGTTCTGTGTCAAAATTAAGCACCAAAATCAACTTCTGTCACCACAGCAAATGATTTTTAATGTTTATTGAAAGTTTTTAGCCGAATTTGGGGATTTTTGAAGAAAAAATTTTTTGGCTGATTTTTAAGGTCCGGGGCTTACAGAATTTTCCATATGGGTAAATTTATTTCTGGAGAGTTCTGTGTGAAAATTAAGCACCAAAATCAACTTCTGTCACCGCAGCAAATATTTTTTACGGTTTACTGAAAGTTTTTTGCCGAATTTGGGGATTTTTGAAGAAAAAAATTTTTGGCTGATTTTTAAGGTCCGGGGCTTACAGAATTTTTCATACGGGTAAATTTATTTCTGGAGAGTTCTGTGTCAAAATTAAGCACCAAAATCAACTTCTGTCAACGCAGCAAATGTTTTTTAAGGTTTATTGAAAGTTTTTAGCCGAATTTGGGGATTTTTGAAGAAAAAAAATTTTGGCTGATTTTTAAGGTCCGGGGCTTACAGAATTTTCCATATGGGTAAATTTATTTCTGGAGAGTTCTGTGTCAAAATTAAGCACCAAAATCAACTTCTGTCACCACAGCAAATGTTTTTTAAGGTTTACTGAAAGTTTTAAGCCGAATTTGGGGATTTTTGAAGAAAAATATTTTTGGCCGGTTTTTATGGTCCGGGGCTTACATAATTTTTCATACGGGTAATTATATTTCTGGAGAGTTCTGTGTCAAAATTAAGCACCAAAATCAACTTCTGTCACCACAGCAAATGTTTTTTTAATGTTTATTGAAAGTTTTTAGCCGAATTTGGGGATTTTTGAAGAAAAACATTTTTGGCTGATTTTTAAGGTCTGGGGCTTACAGAATTTTTCAAATGGGTAAATTTATTTCTGGAGAGTTCTGAGTCAAAATTAAGCACCAAAATCAACTTCTGTCACCGTAGCAAATCTTTTTTAAGGTTTACTGAAAGTTTTAAGCAGAATTTGGGGATTTTTGAAGAAAAAATTTTTTGGCTGATTTTTAAGGTCCGGGGCTTACAGAATTTTTCATACGGGTAAATTTATTTCTGGAGAGTTCTGTGTCAAAATTAAGCACCAAAATCAACTTCTATCACCGCAGCAAATGTTTTTTAAGGTTTACTGAAAGTTTTAAGCCGAATTTGGGGATTTTTGAAGAAAAAATTTTTGGCCGATTTTTAAGGTCCGGGGCTTACAGAATTTTTCATATGGGTAAATTTATTTCTGGAGAGTTCTGAGTCAAAATTAAGCACCAAAATCAACTTCTGTCACCACAGCAAATCTTTTTTAAGGTTTACTGAAAGTTTTAAGCAGAATTTGGAGATTTTTGAAGAAAAAAATTTTTGGCCAATTTTTAAGGTCCGGGGCTTACAGAATTTTTCATACGGGTAAATTTATTTCTGGAGAGTTCTGTGTCAAAATTAAGCACCAAAATCAACTTCTGTCACCGCAGCAAATGTTTTTTAAGGTTTACTGAAAGTTTTAAGCCGAATTTGGGGATTTTTGAAGAAAAAAATTTTGGCCGATTTTTAAGGTCAGGGGCTTACAGAATTTTTCAAATGGGTAAATTTATTTCTGGAGAGTTCTGAGTCAAAATTAAGCACCAAAATCAACTTCTGTCACCACAGCAAATCTTTTTTAAGGTTTACTGAAAGTTTTAAGCCGAATTTGGGGATTTTTGAAGAAAAAATTTTTTGGCTGATTTTTAAGGTCCGGGGCTTACAGAATTTTCCATATGGGTAAATTTATTTCTGGAGAGTTCTGTGTGAAAATTAAGCACCAAAATCAACTTCTGTCACCGTAGCAAATGTATTTTACGGTTTATTGAAAGTTTTTAGCCGAATTTGGGGATTTTTGAAGAAAATAATTTTTGGCTGATTTTTAAGGTCCGGGGCTTACAGAATTTTTCATACGGGTAAATTTATTTCTGGAGAGTTCTGTGTCAAAATTAAGCACCAAAATCATCTTCTGTCACCACAGCAAATCTTTTTTAAGGTTTATTGAAAGTTTTTAGCCGAATTTGGGGATTTTTGAAGAAAAAAATTTTTGGCCGATTTTTAAGGTCCGGGGCTTACAGAATTTTCCATACGGGTAAATTTATTTCTGGAGAGTTCTGTGTCAAAATTAAGCACCAAAATCAACTTCTGTCACCACAGCAAATGTTTTTTAATGTTTATTGAAAGTTTTTAGTCGAATTTGGGGATTTTTGAAGAAAAAAATTTTTGGCTGATTTTTAAGGTCCGGGGCTTACAGAAATTTCCATATGGGTAAATTTATTTCTGGAGAGTTCTGTGGCAAAATTAAGCACCAAAATCAACTTCTGTCACCACAGCAAATGTTTTTTAAGGTTTACTGAAAGTTTTTAGCCGAATTTGGGGATTTTTGAAGAAAAAAATTTTTGGCTGATTTTTAAGGTCTGGGGCTTACAGAATTTTCCATACGGGTAAATTTATTTCTGGAGAGTTCTGTGTGAAAATTAAGCACCAAAATCAACTTCTGTCACCGCAGCAAATATTTTTTACGGTTTACTGAAAGTTTTTTGCCGAATTTGGGGATTTTTGAAGAAAAAAATTTTTGGCTGATTTTTAAGGTCCGGGGCTTACAGAATTTTTCATACGGGTAAATTTATTTCTGGAGAGTTCTGTGTCAAAATTAAGCACCAAAATCAACTTCTGTCAACGCAGCAAATGTTTTTTAAGGTTTATTGAAAGTTTTTAGCCGAATTTGGGGATTTTTGAAGAAAAAAAATTTTGGCTGATTTTTAAGGTCCGGGGCTTACAGAATATTCCATATGGGTAAATTTATTTCTGGAGAGTTCTGTGTCAAAATTAAGCACCAAAATCAACTTCTGTCACCACAGCAAATGTTTTTTAAGGTTTACTGAAAGTTTTAAGCCGAATTTGGGGATTTTTGAAGAAAAATATTTTTGGCCGATTTTTATGGTCCGGGGCTTACATAATTTTTCATACGGGTAATTATATTTCTGGAGAGTTCTGTGTCAAAATTAAGCACCAAAATCAACTTCTGTCACCACAGCAAATGTTTTTTTAATGTTTATTGAAAGTTTTTAGCCGAATTTGGGGATTTTTGAAGAAAAACATTTTTGGCTGATTTTTAAGGTCTGGGGCTTACAGAATTTTTCAAATGGGTAAATTTATTTCTGGAGAGTTCTGAGTCAAAATTAAGCACCAAAATCAACTTCTGTCACCGTAGCAAATATTTTTTAAGGTTTACTGAAAGTTTTAAGCAGAATTTGGGGATTTTTGAAGAAAAAAATTTTTGGCTGATTTTTAAGGTCCGGGGCTTACAGAATTTTTCATACGGGTAAATTTATTTCTGGAGAGTTCTGTGTCAAAATTAAGCACCAAAATCAACTTCTATCACCGCAGCAAATGTTTTTTAAGGTTTACTGAAAGTTTTAAGCCGAATTTGGGGATTTTTGAAGAAAAATATTTTTGGCCGATTTTTATGGTCCGGGGCTTACATAATTTTTCATACGGGTAATTATATTTCTGGAGAGTTCTGAGTCAAAATTAAGCACCAAAATCAACTTCTGTCACCGTATCAAATCTTTTTTAAGGTTTACTGAAAGTTTTAAGCCGAATTTGGGGATTATTGAAGAAAAACATTTTTGGCTGATTTTTAAGGTCCGGGGCTTACAGAATTTTCCATACGGGTGAATTTATTTCTGGAGAGTTCTGTGTCAAAATTAAGCACCAAAATCAACTTCTGTCATCGCAGCAAATGTTTTTTAAGGTTTACTGAAAGTTTTAAGCCGAATTTGGGGATTTTTGAAGAAAAAAATTTTTGCCCGATTTTTAAGGTCCGGGGCTTACAGAATTTTTCATACGGGTAAATTTATTTCTGGAGAGTTCTGAGTCAAAATTAAGCACCAAAATCAACTTCTGTCACCACAGCAAATCTTTTTTAAGGTTTACTGAAAGTTTTAAGCCGAATTTGGGGTTTTTTGAAGAAAAAAATTTTTGGCCAATTTTTAAGGTCCGGTGTTTACAGAATTTTTCATACGGGTAAATATATTTCTGGAGAGTTCTGTGTCAAAATTAAGCACCAAAATCAACTTCTGTCACCACAGCAAATGATTTTTAATGTTTATTGAAAGTTTTTAGCCGAATTTGGGGATTTTTGAAGAAAAAATTTTTTGGCTGATTTTTAAGGTCCGGGGCTTACAGAATTTTCCATATGGGTAAATTTATTTCTGGAGAGTTCTGTGTGAAAATTAAGCACCAAAATCAACTTCTATCACCGCAGCAAATGTTTTTTAAGGTTTACTGAAAGTTTTAAGCCGAATTTGGGGATTTTTGAAGAAAAAAATTTTTGGCCGATTTTTAAGGTCCGGGGCTTACAGAATTTTTCATACGGGTAAATTTATTTCTGGAGAGTTCTGAGTCAAAATTAAGCACCAAAATCAACTTCTGTCACCACAGCAAATCTTTTTTAAGGTTTACTGAAAGTTTTAAGCCAAATTTGGAGATTTTTGAAGAAAAAAATTTTTGGCCAATTTTTAAGGTCCGGGGCTTACAGAATTTTTCATACGGGTAAATTTATTTCTGGAGAGTTCTGTGTCAAAATTAAGCACCAAAATCAACTTCTGTCACCGCAGCAAATGTTTTTTAAGGTTTACTGAAAGTTTTAAGCCGAATTTGGGGATTTTTGAAGAAAAAAATTTTGGCCGATTTTTAAGGTCAGGGGCTTACAGAATTTTTCAAATGGGTAAATTTATTTCTGGAGAGTTCTGAGTCAAAATTAAGCACCAAAATCAACTTCTGTCACCGTAGCAAATCTTTTTTAAGGTTTACTGAAAGTTTTAAGCAGAATTTGGGGATTTTTGAAGAAAAAATTTTTTGGCTGATTTTTAAGGTCCGGGGCTTACAGAATTTTTCATACGGGTAAATTTATTTCTGGAGAGTTCTGTGTCAAAATTAAGCACCAAAATCAACTTCTGTCACCACAGCAAATGATTTTTAATGTTTATTGAAAGTTTTTAGCCGAATTTGGGGATTTTTGAAGAAAAAAATTTTTGGCTGATTTTTAAGGTCCGGGGCTTACAGAATTTTCCATATGGGTAAATTTATTTCTGGAGAGTTCTGTGTCAAAATTAAGCACCAAAATCAACTTCTGTCACCACAGCAAATGTTTTTTAAGGTTTACTGAAAGTTTAAAGCCGAATTTGGGGATTTTTGAAGAAAAATATTTTTGGCCGATTTTTATGGTCCGGGGCTTACATAATTTTTCATACGGGTAATTATATTTCTGGAGAGTTCTGTGTCAAAATTAAGCACCAAAATCAACTTCTGTCACCACAGCAAATCTTTTTTAATTTTTACTGAAAGTTTTAAGGCGAATTTGGGGATTTTTGAAGAAAATAATTTTTGGCCGATTTTTATGGTCCGGGGCTTACATAATTTTTCATACGGGTAATTATATTTCTGGAGAGTTCTGAGTCAAAATTAAGCACCAAAATCAACTTCTGTCACCGTATCAAATCTTTTTTAAGGTTTACTGAAAGTTTTAAGCCGAATTTGGGGATTATTGAAGAAAAACATTTTTGGCTGATTTTTAAGGTCCGGGGCTTACAGAATTTTCCATACGGGTGAATTTATTTCTGGAGAGTTCTGTGTCAAAATTAAGCACCAAAATCAACTTCTGTCATCGCAGCAAATGTTTTTTAAGGTTTACTGAAAGTTTTAAGCCGAATTTGGGGATTTTTGAAGAAAAAAATTTTTGGCCGATTTTTAAGGTCCGGGGCTTACAGAATTTTTCATACGGGTAAATTTATTTCTGGAGAGTTCTGAGTCAAAATTAAGCACCAAAATCAACTTCTGTCACCACAGCAAATCTTTTTTAAGGTTTACTGAAAGTTTTAAGCCGAATTTGGGGTTTTTTGAAGAAAAAAATTTTTGGCCAATTTTTAAGGTCCGGTGTTTACAGAATTTTTCATACGGGTAAATATATTTCTGGAGAGTTCTGTGTCAAAATTAAGCACCAAAATCAACTTCTGTCACCACAGCAAATGATTTTTAATGTTTATTGAAAGTTTTTAGCCGAATTTGGGGATTTTTGAAGAAAAAATTTTTTGGCTGATTTTTAAGGTCCGGGGCTTACAGAATTTTCCATATGGGTAAATTTATTTCTGGAGAGTTCTGTGTGAAAATTAAGCACCAAAATCAACTTCTGTCACCGCAGCAAATATTTTTTACGGTTTACTGAAAGTTTTTTGCCGAATTTGGGGATTTTTGAAGAAAAAAATTTTTGGCTGATTTTTAAGGTCCGGGGCTTACAGAATTTTTCATACGGGTAAATTTATTTCTGGAGAGTTCTGTGTCAAAATTAAGCACCAAAATCAACTTCTGTCAACGCAGCAAATGTTTTTTAAGGTTTATTGAAAGTTTTTAGCCGAATTTGGGGATTTTTGAAGAAAAAAAATTTTGGCTGATTTTTAAGGTCCGGGGCTTACAGAATTTTCCATATGGGTAAATTTATTTCTGGAGAGTTCTGTGTCAAAATTAAGCACCAAAATCAACTTCTGTCACCACAGCAAATGTTTTTTAAGGTTTACTGAAAGTTTTAAGCCGAATTTGGGGATTTTTGAAGAAAAATATTTTTGGCCGGTTTTTATGGTCCGGGGCTTACATAATTTTTCATACGGGTAATTATATTTCTGGAGAGTTCTGTGTCAAAATTAAGCACCAAAATCAACTTCTGTCACCACAGCAAATGTTTTTTTAATGTTTATTGAAAGTTTTTAGCCGAATTTGGGGATTTTTGAAGAAAAACATTTTTGGCTGATTTTTAAGGTCTGGGGCTTACAGAATTTTTCAAATGGGTAAATTTATTTCTGGAGAGTTCTGAGTCAAAATTAAGCACCAAAATCAACTTCTGTCACCGTAGCAAATCTTTTTTAAGGTTTACTGAAAGTTTTAAGCAGAATTTGGGGATTTTTGAAGAAAAAATTTTTTGGCTGATTTTTAAGGTCCGGGGCTTACAGAATTTTTCATACGGGTAAATTTATTTCTGGAGAGTTCTGTGTCAAAATTAAGCACCAAAATCAACTTCTATCACCGCAGCAAATGTTTTTTAAGGTTTACTGAAAGTTTTAAGCCGAATTTGGGGATTTTTGAAGAAAAAATTTTTGGCCGATTTTTAAGGTCCGGGGCTTACAGAATTTTTCATATGGGTAAATTTATTTCTGGAGAGTTCTGAGTCAAAATTAAGCACCAAAATCAACTTCTGTCACCACAGCAAATCTTTTTTAAGGTTTACTGAAAGTTTTAAGCCGAATTTGGAGATTTTTGAAGAAAAAAATTTTTGGCCAATTTTTAAGGTCCGGGGCTTACAGAATTTTTCATACGGGTAAATTTATTTCTGGAGAGTTCTGTGTCAAAATTAAGCACCAAAATCAACTTCTGTCACCGCAGCAAATGTTTTTTAAGGTTTACTGAAAGTTTTAAGCCGAATTTGGGGATTTTTGAAGAAAAAAATTTTGGCCGATTTTTAAGGTCAGGGGCTTACAGAATTTTTCAAATGGGTAAATTTATTTCTGGAGAGTTCTGAGTCAAAATTAAGCACCAAAATCAACTTCTGTCACCACAGCAAATCTTTTTTAAGGTTTACTGAAAGTTTTAAGCCGAATTTGGGGATTTTTGAAGAAAAAATTTTTTGGCTGATTTTTAAGGTCCGGGGCTTACAGAATTTTCCATATGGGTAAATTTATTTCTGGAGAGTTCTGTGTGAAAATTAAGCACCAAAATCAACTTCTGTCACCGTAGCAAATGTATTTTACGGTTTATTGAAAGTTTTTAGCCGAATTTGGGGATTTTTGAAGAAAATAATTTTTGGCTGATTTTTAAGGTCCGGGGCTTACAGAATTTTTCATACGGGTAAATTTATTTCTGGAGAGTTCTGTGTCAAAATTAAGCACCAAAATCATCTTCTGTCACCACAGCAAATCTTTTTTAAGGTTTATTGAAAGTTTTTAGCCGAATTTGGGGATTTTTGAAGAAAAAAATTTTTGGCCGATTTTTAAGGTCCGGGGCTTACAGAATTTTCCATACGGGTAAATTTATTTCTGGAGAGTTCTGTGTCAAAATTAAGCACCAAAATCAACTTCTGTCACCACAGCAAATGTTTTTTAATGTTTATTGAAAGTTTTTAGTCGAATTTGGGGATTTTTGAAGAAAAAAATTTTTGGCTGATTTTTAAGGTCCGGGGCTTACAGAAATTTCCATATGGGTAAATTTATTTCTGGAGAGTTCTGTGGCAAAATTAAGCACCAAAATCAACTTCTGTCACCACAGCAAATGTTTTTTAAGGTTTACTGAAAGTTTTTAGCCGAATTTGGGGATTTTTGAAGAAAAAAATTTTTGGCTGATTTTTAAGGTCTGGGGCTTACAGAATTTTCCATACGGGTAAATTTATTTCTGGAGAGTTCTGTGTCAAAATTAAGCACCAAAATCAACTTCTGTCATTGCATCAAATGTTTTTTAAGGTTTACTGAAAGTTTTAAGCCGAATTTGGGGATTATTGAAGAAAAAAATTTTTGGCCGATTTTTAAGGTCCGGGGCTTACAGAATTTTTCATACGGGTAAATTTATTTCTGGAGAGTTCTGTGTCAAAATTAAGCACCAAAATCAACTTCTGTCACCGCAGCAAATCTTTTTTAAGGTTTACTGAAAGTTTTTAGCCGAATTTGGGGATTTTTGAAGAAAAAAATTTTTAGCCGATTTTTAAGGTCCGGGGCTTACAGAATTTTTCATACAGGTAAATATATTTCTGGAGAGTTCTGAGTCAAAATTAAGCACCAAAATCAACTTCTGTCACCGTATCAAATATTTTTTAAGGTTTACTGAAAGTTTTAAGCCGAATTTGGGGATTATTGAAGAAAAAAATTTTTGGCCGATTTTTAAGGTTCGGGGCTTACAGAATTTTTCATCTGGGTAAATTTATTTCTGGAGAGTTCTGTGTCAAAATTAAGCACCAAAATCAACTTCTGTCACCACAGCAAATGTTTTTTTAATGTTTATTGAAAGTTTTTAGCCGAATTTGGGGATTTTTGAAGAAAAACATTTTTGGCTGATTTTTAAGGTCCGGGGCTTACAGAATTTTGCATTCGGGTAAATTTATTTCTGGAGAGTTCTGTGTGAAAATTAAGCACCAAAATCAACTTCTGTCACCGTAGCAAATGTTTTTTACGGTTTACTGAAAGTTTTTAGCCGAATTTGGGGATTTTTGAAGAAAATAATTTTTGGCTGATTTTTAAGGTCCGGGGCTTACAGAATTTTTCATATGGGTAAATTTATTTCTGGAGAGTTCTGTGTCAAAATTAAGCACCAAAATCATCTTCTGTCACCACAGCAAATCTTTTTTAAGGTTTATTGAAAGTTTTTAGCCGAATTTGGGGATTTTTGAAGAAAAAAATTTTTGGCCGATTTTTAAGGTCCGGGGCTTACAGAATTTTCCATACGGGTAAATTTATTTCTGGAGAGTTCTGTGTCAAAATTAAGCACCAAAATCAACTTCTGTCACCGCAGCAAATCTTTTTTAAGGTTTACTGAAAGTTTTAAGCCGAATTTGGGGATTTTTGAAGAAAAACATTTTTGGCCGATTTTTAAAGTCAGGGGCTTACAGAATTTTTCATACGGGTAAATTTATTTCTGGAGAGTTCTGAGTCCAATTTAAGCACCAAAATCAACTTCTGTCACCGTAGCAAATCTTTTTTAAGGTTTACTGAAAGTTTTAAGCCGAATTTGGGGATTATTGAAGAAAAAAATTTTTGGCTGATTTTTAAGGTCCGGGGCTTACAGAATTTTTCATATGGGTAAATTTATTTCTGGAGAGTTCTGTGTCAAAATTAAGCACCAAAATCAACTTCTGTCACCGTAGCAAATCTTTTTTACGGTTTACTGAAAGTTTTAAGCCGAATTTGGGGTTTTTTGAAGAAAAAAATTTTTGGCCAATTTTTAAGGTCCGGGGCTTACAGAATTTTGCATATGGGTAAATGTAATTCTGGAGAGTTCTGTGTCAAAATTAAGCACCAAAATCAACTTCTGTCACCACAGCAAATGTTTTTTTAATGTTTATTGAAAGTTTTTAGCCGAATTTGGGGATTTTTGAAGAAAAACATTTTTGGGTGATTTTTAAGGTCCGGGGCTTACAGAATTTTCCATACGGGTGAATTTATTTCTGGAGAGTTCTGTGTCAAAATTAAGCACCAAAATCAACTTCTGTCACCGCAGCAAATGTTTTTTAAGGTTTACTGAAAGTTTTAAGCTGAATTTGGGGATTTTTGAAGAAAAAAATTTTTGGCCAATTTTTAAGGTCCGGGGTTTACAGAATTTTTCATACGGGTAAATATATTTCTGGAGAGTTCTGTGTCAAAATTAAGCACCAAAATCAACTTCTGTCACCACAGCAAATGATTTTTAATGTTTATTGAAAGTTTTTAGCCAAATTTGGGGATTTTTGAAGAAAAAAATTTTTGGCTGATTTTTAAGGTCCGGGGCTTACAGAATTTTCCATATGGGTAAATTTATTTCTGGAGAGTTCTGTGTCAAAATTAAGCACCAAAATCAACTTCTGTCACCACAGCAAATGTTTTTTAAGGTTTACTGAAAGTTTTAAGCCGAATTTGGGGATTTTTGAAGAAAAAAATTTTTGGCCGATTTTTAAGGTCCGGGGCTTACAGAATTTTTCATACGGGTAAATTTATTTCTGGAGAGTTCTGAGTCAAAATTAAGCACCAAAATCAACTTCTGTCACCACAGCAAATCTTTTTTAAGGTTTACTGAAAGTTTTAAGCCAAATTTGGAGATTTTTGAAGAAAAAAATTTTTGGCCAATTTTTAAGGTCCGGGGCTTACAGAATTTTTCATACGGGTAAATTTATTTCTGGAGAGTTCTGTGTCAAAATTAAGCACCAAAATCAACTTCTGTCACCGCAGCAAATGTTTTTTAAGGTTTACTGAAAGTTTTAAGCCGAATTTGGGGATTTTTGAAGAAAAAAATTTTGGCCGATTTTTAAGGTCAGGGGCTTACAGAATTTTTCAAATGGGTAAATTTATTTCTGGAGAGTTCTGAGTCAAAATTAAGCACCAAAATCAACTTCTGTCACCGTAGCAAATCTTTTTTAAGGTTTACTGAAAGTTTTAAGCAGAATTTGGGGATTTTTGAAGAAAAAAATTTTTGGCTGATTTTTAAGGTCCGGGGCTTACAGAATTTTTCATACGGGTAAATTTATTTCTGGAGAGTTCTGTGTCAAAATTAAGTACCAAAATCAACTTCTGTCACCGTAGCAAATCTTTTTTAAGGTTTACTGAAAGTTTTAAGCCGAGTTTGGGCATTATTGAAGAAAACAATTTTTGGCCCATTTTTAAGGTCCGGGGCTTACAGAATTTTTCATACGGGTAAATTTATTTCTGGAGAGTTCTGTGTCAAAATTAAGCACCAAAATCAACTTCTGTCACCACAGCAAATGTTTTTTAAGGTTTACTGAAAGTTTTAAGCCGAATTTGGGGATTTTTGAAGAAAAATATTTTTGGCCGATTTTTATGGTCCGGGGCTTACATAATTTTTCATACGGGTAATTATATTTCTGGAGAGTTCTGTGTCAAAATTAAGCACCAAAATCAACTTCTGTCACCACAGCAAATCTTTTTTAATTTTTACTGAAAGTTTTAAGGCGAATTTGGGGATTTTTGAAGAAAATAATTTTTGGCCGATTTTTATGGTCCGGGGCTTACATAATTTTTCATACGGGTAATTATATTTCTGGAGAGTTCTGAGTCAAAATTAAGCACCAAAATCAACTTCTGTCACCGTATCAAATCTTTTTTAAGGTTTACTGAAAGTTTTAAGCCGAATTTGGGGATTATTGAAGAAAAACATTTTTGGCTGATTTTTAAGGTCCGGGGCTTACAGAATTTTCCATACGGGTGAATTTATTTCTGGAGAGTTCTGTGTCAAAATTAAGCACCAAAATCAACTTCTGTCATCGCAGCAAATGTTTTTTAAGGTTTACTGAAAGTTTTAAGCCGAATTTGGGGATTTTTGAAGAAAAAAATTTTTGGCCGATTTTTAAGGTCCGGGGCTTACAGAATTTTTCATACGGGTAAATTTATTTCTGGAGAGTTCTGAGTCAAAATTAAGCACCAAAATCAACTTCTGTCACCACAGCAAATCTTTTTTAAGGTTTACTGAAAGTTTTAAGCCGAATTTGGGGTTTTTTGAAGAAAAAAATTTTTGGCCAATTTTTAAGGTCCGGTGTTTACAGAATTTTTCATACGGGTAAATATATTTCTGGAGAGTTCTGTGTCAAAATTAAGCACCAAAATCAACTTCTGTCACCACAGCAAATGATTTTTAATGTTTATTGAAAGTTTTTAGCCGAATTTGGGGATTTTTGAAGAAAAAATTTTTTGGCTGATTTTTAAGGTCCGGGGCTTACAGAATTTTCCATATGGGTAAATTTATTTCTGGAGAGTTCTGTGTGAAAATTAAGCACCAAAATCAACTTCTGTCACCGCAGCAAATATTTTTTACGGTTTACTGAAAGTTTTTTGCCGAATTTGGGGATTTTTGAAGAAAAAAATTTTTGGCTGATTTTTAAGGTCCGGGGCTTACAGAATTTTTCATACGGGTAAATTTATTTCTGGAGAGTTCTGTGTCAAAATTAAGCACCAAAATCAACTTCTGTCAACGCAGCAAATGTTTTTTAAGGTTTATTGAAAGTTTTTAGCCGAATTTGGGGATTCTTGAAGAAAAAAAATTTTGGCTGATTTTTAAGGTCCGGGGCTTACAGAATTTTCCATATGGGTAAATTTATTTCTGAAGAGTTCTGTGTCAAAATTAAGCACCAAAATCAACTTCTGTCACCACAGCAAATGTTTTTTAAGGTTTACTGAAAGTTTTAAGCCGAATTTGGGGATTTTTGAAGAAAAATATTTTTGGCCGATTTTTATGGTCCGGGGCTTACATAATTTTTCATACGGGTAATTATATTTCTGGAGAGTTCTGTGTCAAAATTAAGCACCAAAATCAACTTCTGTCACCACAGCAAATGTTTTTTTAATGTTTATTGAAAGTTTTTAGCCGAATTTGGGGATTTTTGAAGAAAAACATTTTTGGCTGATTTTTAAGGTCTGGGGCTTACAGAATTTTTCAAATGGGTAAATTTATTTCTGGAGAGTTCTGAGTCAAAATTAAGCACCAAAATCAACTTCTGTCACCGTAGCAAATCTTTTTTAAGGTTTACTGAAAGTTTTAAGCAGAATTTGGGGATTTTTGAAGAAAAAAATTTTTGGCTGATTTTTAAGGTCCGGGGCTTACAGAATTTTTCATACGGGTAAATTTATTTCTGGAGAGTTCTGTGTCAAAATTAAGCACCAAAATCAACTTCTATCACCGCAGCAAATGTTTTTTAAGGTTTACTGAAAGTTTTAAGCCGAATTTGGGGATTTTTGAAGGAAAAATTTTTGGCCGATTTTTAAGGTCCGGGGCTTACAGAATTTTTCATACGGGTAAATTTATTTCTGGAGAGTTCTGAGTCAAAATTAAGCACCAAAATCAACTTCTGTCACCACAGCAAATCTTTTTTAAGGTTTACTGAAAGTTTTAAGCCGAATTTGGAGATTTTTGAAGAAAAAAATTTTTGGCCAATTTTTAAGGTCCGGGGCTTACAGAATTTTTCATACGGGTAAATTTATTTCTGGAGAGTTCTGTGTCAAAATTAAGCACCAAAATCAACTTCTGTCACCGCAGCAAATGTTTTTTAAGGTTTACTGAAAGTTTTAAGCCGAATTTGGGGATTTTTGAAGAAAAAAATTTTGGCCGATTTTTAAGGTCAGGGGCTTACAGAATTTTTCAAATGGGTAAATTTATTTCTGGAGAGTTCTGAGTCAAAATTAAGCACCAAAATCAACTTCTGTCACCACAGCAAATCTTTTTTAAGGTTTACTGAAAGTTTTAAGCCGAATTTGGGGATTTTTGAAGAAAAAATTTTTTGGCTGATTTTTAAGGTCCGGGGCTTACAGAATTTTCCATATGGGTAAATTTATTTCTGGAGAGTTCTGTGTGAAAATTAAGCACCAAAATCAACTTCTGTCACCGTAGCAAATGTATTTTACGGTTTATTGAAAGTTTTTAGCCGAATTTGGGGATTTTTGAAGCAAATAATTTTTGGCTGATTTTTAAGGTCCGGGGCTTACAGAATTTTTCATACGGGTAAATTTATTTCTGGAGAGTTCTGTGTCAAAATTAAGCACCAAAATCATCTTCTGTCACCACAGCAAATCTTTTTTAAGGTTTATTGAAAGTTTTTAGCCGAATTTGGGGATTTTTGAAGAAAAAAATTTTTGGCCGATTTTTAAGGTCCGGGGCTTACAGAATTTTCCATACGGGTAAATTTATTTCTGGAGAGTTCTGTGTCAAAATTAAGCACCAAAATCAACTTCTGTCACCACAGCAAATGTTTTTTAATGTTTATTGAAAGTTTTTAGTCGAATTTGGGGATTTTTGAAGAAAAAAATTCTTGGCTGATTTTTAAGGTCCGGGGCTTACAGAAATTTCCATATGGGTAAATTTATTTCTGGAGAGTTCTGTGGCAAAATTAAGCACCAAAATCAACTTCTGTCACCACAGCAAATGTTTTTTAAGGTTTACTGAAAGTTTTTAGCCGAATTTGGGGATTTTTGAAGAAAAAAATTTTTGGCTGATTTTTAAGGTCTGGGGCTTACAGAATTTTCCATACGGGTAAATTTATTTCTGGAGAGTTCTGTGTCAAAATTAAGCACCAAAATCAACTTCTGTCATTGCATCAAATGTTTTTTAAGGTTTACTGAAAGTTTTAAGCCGAATTTGGGGATTATTGAAGAAAAAAATTTTTGGCCGATTTTTAAGGTCCGGGGCTTACAGAATTTTTCATACGGGTAAATTTATTTCTGGAGAGTTCTGTGTCAAAATTAAGCACCAAAATCAACTTCTGTCACCGCAGCAAATCTTTTTTAAGGTTTACTGAAAGTTTTTAGCCGAATTTGGGGATTTTTGAAGAAAAAAATTTTTAGCCGATTTTTAAGGTCCGGGGCTTACAGAATTTTTCATACAGGTAAATATATTTCTGGAGAGTTCTGAGTCAAAATTAAGCACCAAAATCAACTTCTGTCACCGTATCAAATATTTTTTAAGGTTTACTGAAAGTTTTAAGCCGAATTTGGGGATTATTGAAGAAAAAAATTTTTGGCCGATTTTTAAGGTTCGGGGCTTACAGAATTTTTCATCTGGGTAAATTTATTTCTGGAGAGTTCTGTGTCAAAATTAAGCACCAAAATCAACTTCTGTCACCACAGCAAATGTTTTTTTAATGTTTATTGAAAGTTTTTAGCCGAATTTGGGGATTTTTGAAGAAAAACATTTTTGGCTGATTTTTAAGGTCCGGGGCTTACAGAATTTTGCATTCGGGTAAATTTATTTCTGGAGAGTTCTGTGTGAAAATTAAGCACCAAAATCAACTTCTGTCACCGTAGCAAATGTTTTTTACGGTTTACTGAAAGTTTTTAGCCGAATTTGGGGATTTTTGAAGAAAATAATTTTTGGCTGATTTTTAAGGTCCGGGGCTTACAGAATTTTTCATATGGGTAAATTTATTTCTGGAGAGTTCTGTGTCAAAATTAAGCACCAAAATCATCTTCTGTCACCACAGCAAATCTTTTTTAAGGTTTATTGAAAGTTTTTAGCCGAATTTGGGGATTTTTGAAGAAAAAAATTTTTGGCCGATTTTTAAGGTCCGGGGCTTACAGAATTTTCCATACGGGTAAATTTATTTCTGGAGAGTTCTGTGTCAAAATTAAGCACCAAAATCAACTTCTGTCACCGCAGCAAATCTTTTTTAAGGTTTACTGAAAGTTTTAAGCCGAATTTGGGGATTTTTGAAGAAAAACATTTTTGGCCGATTTTTAAGGTCAGGGGCTTACAGAATTTTTCATACGGGTAAATTTATTTCTGGAGAGTTCTGAGTCCAATTTAAGCACCAAAATCAACTTCTGTCACCGTAGCAAATCTTTTTTAAGGTTTACTGAAAGTTTTAAGCCGAATTTGGGGATTATTGAAGAAAAAAATTTTTGGCTGATTTTTAAGGTCCGGGGCTTACAGAATTTTTCATATGGGTAAATTTATTTCTGGAGAGTTCTGTGTCAAAATTAAGCACCAAAATCAACTTCTGTCACCGTAGCAAATCTTTTTTACGGTTTACTGAAAGTTTTAAGCCGAATTTGGGGTTTTTTGAAGAAAAAAATTTTTGGCCAATTTTTAAGGTCCGGGGCTTACAGAATTTTGCATATGGGTAAATGTAATTCTGGAGAGTTCTGTGTCAAAATTAAGCACCAAAATCAACTTCTGTCACCACAGCAAATGTTTTTTTAATGTTTATTGAAAGTTTTTAGCCGAATTTGGGGATTTTTGAAGAAAAACATTTTTGGGTGATTTTTAAGGTCCGGGGCTTACAGAATTTTCCATACGGGTGAATTTATTTCTGGAGAGTTCTGTGTCAAAATTAAGCACCAAAATCAACTTCTGTCACCGCAGCAAATGTTTTTTAAGGTTTACTGAAAGTTTTAAGCCGAATTTGGGGATTTTTGAAGAAAAAAATTTTTGGCCAATTTTTAAGGTCCGGGGTTTACAGAATTTTTCATACGGGTAAATATATTTCTGGAGAGTTCTGTGTCAAAATTAAGCACCAAAATCAACTTCTGTCACCACAGCAAATGATTTTTAATGTTTATTGAAAGTTTTTAGCCGAATTTGGGGATTTTTGAAGAAAAAAATTTTTGGCTGATTTTTAAGGTCCGGGGCTTACAGAATTTTCCATATGGGTAAATTTATTTCTGGAGAGTTCTGTGTCAAAATTAAGCACCAAAATCAACTTCTGTCACCACAGCAAATGTTTTTTAAGGTTTACTGAAAGTTTTAAGCCGAATTTGGGGATTTTTGAAGAAAAATATTTTTGGCCGATTTTTATGGTCCGGGGCTTACATAATTTTTCATACGGGTAATTATATTTCTGGAGAGTTCTGTGTCAAAATTAAGCACCAAAATCAACTTCTGTCACCACAGCAAATCTTTTTTAATTTTTACTGAAAGTTTTAAGGAGAATTTGGGGATTTTTGAAGAAAATAATTTTTGGCCGATTTTTATGGTCCGGGGCTTACATAATTTTTCATACGGGTAATTATATTTCTGGAGAGTTCTGAGTCAAAATTAAGCACCAAAATCAACTTCTGTCACCACAGCAAATGTTTTTTTAATGTTTATTGAAAGTTTTTAGCCGAATTTGGGGATTTTTGAAGAAAAACATTTTTGGCTGATTTTTAAGGTCTGGGGCTTACAGAATTTTTCAAATGGGTAAATTTATTTCTGGAGAGTTCTGAGTCAAAATTAAGCACCAAAATCAACTTCTGTCACCGTAGCAAATCTTTTTTAAGGTTTACTGAAAGTTTTAAGCCGAATTTGGGGATTATTGAAGAAAAAAATTTTTGCCGATTTTTAAGGTCCGGGGCTTACAGAATTTTTCATCCGGGTAAATTTATTTCTGGAGAGTTCTGTGTCAAAATTAAGCACCAAAATCAACTTCTGTCACCACAGCAAATGTTTTTTTAATGTTTATTGAAAGTTTTTAGCCGAATTTGGGGATTTTTGAAGAAAAACATTTTTGGCTGATTTTTAAGGTCCGGGGCTTACAGAATTTTTCATACGGTCAAATTTATTTCTGGACAGTTCTGAGTCAAAATTAAGTACCAAAATCAACTTCTGTCACCGTAGCAAATCTTTTTTAAGGTTTACTGAAAGTTTTAAGCCGAGTTTGGGCATTATTGAAGAAAAAAATTTTTGGCCCATTTTTAAGGTCCGTGGCTTACAGAATTTTTCATACGGGTAAATTTATTTCTGGAGAGTTCTGTGTCAACATTAAGCACCAAAATCAACTTCTGTCACCGTAGCAAATCTTTTTAAAGGTTTACTGAAAGTTTTAAGCCGAAATTGGGGTTTTTTGAAGAAAAAAATTTTAGGCCAATTTTTAAGGTCCGGGGCTTACAGAATTTTCCATATGGGTAAATGTATTTCTGGAGAGTTCTGTGTCAAAATTAAGCACCAAAATCAACTTCTGTCACCACAGCAAATGTTTTTTAATGTTTATTGAAAGTTTTTAGTCGAATTTGGGGATTTTTGAAGAAAAAAATTTTTGGCTGATTTTTAAGGTCCGGGGCTTACAGAAATTTCCATATGGGTAAATTTATTTCTGGAGAGTTCTGTGGCAAAATTAAGCACCAAAATCAACTTCTGTCACCACAGCAAATGTTTTTTAAGGTTTACTGAAAGTTTTTAGCCGAATTTGGGGATTTTTGAAGAAAAAAATTTTTGGCTGATTTTTAAGGTCTGGGGCTTACAGAATTTTCCATACGGGTAAATTTATTTCTGGAGAGTTCTGTGTCAAAATTAAGCACCAAAATCAACTTCTGTCATTGCATCAAATGTTTTTTAAGGTTTACTGAAAGTTTTAAGCCGAATTTGGGGATTATTGAAGAAAAAAATTTTTGGCCGATTTTTAAGGTCCGGGGCTTACAGAATTTTTCATACGGGTAAATTTATTTCTGGAGAGTTCTGTGTCAAAATTAAGCACCAAAATCAACTTCTGTCACCACAGCAAATCTTTTTTAATTTTTACTGAAAGTTTTAAGGCGAATTTGGGGATTTTTGAAGAAAATAATTTTTGGCCGATTTTTATGGTCCGGGGCTTACATAATTTTTCATACGGGTAATTATATTTCTGGAGAGTTCTGAGTCAAAATTAAGCACCAAAATCAACTTCTGTCACCGTATCAAATCTTTTTTAAGGTTTACTGAAAGTTTTAAGCCGAATTTGGGGATTATTGAAGAAAAACATTTTTGGCTGATTTTTAAGGTCCGGGGCTTACAGAATTTTCCATACGGGTGAATTTATTTCTGGAGAGTTCTGTGTCAAAATTAAGCACCAAAATCAACTTCTGTCATCGCAGCAAATGTTTTTTAAGGTTTACTGAAAGTTTTAAGCCGAATTTGGGGATTTTTGAAGAAAAAAATTTTTGGCCGATTTTTAAGGTCCGGGGCTTACAGAATTTTTCATACGGGTAAATTTATTTCTGGAGAGTTCTGAGTCAAAATTAAGCACCAAAATCAACTTCTGTCACCACAGCAAATCTTTTTTAAGGTTTACTGAAAGTTTTAAGCCGAATTTGGGGTTTTTTGAAGAAAAAAATTTTTGGCCAATTTTTAAGGTCCGGTGTTTACAGAATTTTTCATACGGGTAAATATATTTCTGGAGAGTTCTGTGTCAAAATTAAGCACCAAAATCAACTTCTGTCACCACAGCAAATGATTTTTAATGTTTATTGAAAGTTTTTAGCCGAATTTGGGGATTTTTGAAGAAAAAATTTTTTGGCTGATTTTTAAGGTCCGGGGCTTACAGAATTTTCCATATGGGTAAATTTATTTCTGGAGAGTTCTGTGTGAAAATTAAGCACCAAAATCAACTTCTGTCACCGCAGCAAATATTTTTTACGGTTTACTGAAAGTTTTTTGCCGAATTTGGGGATTTTTGAAGAAAAAAATTTTTGGCTGATTTTTAAGGTCCGGGGCTTACAGAATTTTTCATACGGGTAAATTTATTTCTGGAGAGTTCTGTGTCAAAATTAAGCACCAAAATCAACTTCTGTCAACGCAGCAAATGTTTTTTAAGGTTTATTGAAAGTTTTTAGCCGAATTTGGGGATTCTTGAAGAAAAAAAATTTTGGCTGATTTTTAAGGTCCGGGGCTTACAGAATTTTCCATATGGGTAAATTTATTTCTGGAGAGTTCTGTGTCAAAATTAAGCACCAAAATCAACTTCTGTCACCACAGCAAATGTTTTTTAAGGTTTACTGAAAGTTTTAAGCCGAATTTGGGGATTTTTGAAGAAAAATATTTTTGGCCGATTTTTATGGTCCGGGGCTTACATAATTTTTCATACGGGTAATTATATTTCTGGAGAGTTCTGTGTCAAAATTAAGCACCAAAATCAACTTCTGTCACCACAGCAAATGTTTTTTTAATGTTTATTGAAAGTTTTTAGCCGAATTTGGGGATTTTTGAAGAAAAACATTTTTGGCTGATTTTTAAGGTCTGGGGCTTACAGAATTTTTCAAATGGGTAAATTTATTTCTGGAGAGTTCTGAGTCAAAATTAAGCACCAAAATCAACTTCTGTCACCGTAGCAAATCTTTTTTAAGGTTTACTGAAAGTTTTAAGCCGAATTTGGGGATTATTGAAGAAAAAAATTTTTGGCCGATTTTTAAGGTTCGGGGCTTACAGAATTTTTCATCTGGGTAAATTTATTTCTGGAGAGTTCTGTGTCAAAATTAAGCACCAAAATCAACTTCTGTCACCACAGCAAATGTTTTTTTAATGTTTATTGAAAGTTTTTAGCCGAATTTGGGGATTTTTGAAGAAAAACATTTTTGGCTGATTTTTAAGGTCCGGGGCTTACAGAATTTTGCATTCGGGTAAATTTATTTCTGGAGAGTTCTGTGTGAAAATTAAGCACCAAAATCAACTTCTGTCACCGTAGCAAATGTTTTTTACGGTTTACTGAAAGTTTTTAGCCGAATTTGGGGATTTTTGAAGAAAATAATTTTTGGCTGATTTTTAAGGTCCGGGGCTTACAGAATTTTTCATATGGGTAAATTTATTTCTGGAGAGTTCTGTGTCAAAATTAAGCACCAAAATCATCTTCTGTCACCACAGCAAATCTTTTTTAAGGTTTATTGAAAGTTTTTAGCCGAATTTGGGGATTTTTGAAGAAAAAAATTTTTGGCCGATTTTTAAGGTCCGGGGCTTACAGAATTTTCCATACGGGTAAATTTATTTCTGGAGAGTTCTGTGTCAAAATTAAGCACCAAAATCAACTTCTGTCACCGCAGCAAATCTTTTTTAAGGTTTACTGAAAGTTTTAAGCCGAATTTGGGGATTTTTGAAGAAAAACATTTTTGGCCGATTTTTAAGGTCAGGGGCTTACAGAATTTTTCATACGGGTAAATTTATTTCTGGAGAGTTCTGAGTCCAATTTAAGCACCAAAATCAACTTCTGTCACCGTAGCAAATCTTTTTTAAGGTTTACTGAAAGTTTTAAGCCGAATTTGGGGATTATTGAAGAAAAAAATTTTTGGCTGATTTTTAAGGTCCGGGGCTTACAGAATTTTTCATATGGGTAAATTTATTTCTGGAGAGTTCTGTGTCAAAATTAAGCACCAAAATCAACTTCTGTCACCGTAGCAAATCTTTTTTACGGTTTACTGAAAGTTTTAAGCCGAATTTGGGGTTTTTTGAAGAAAAAAATTTTTGGCCAATTTTTAAGGTCCGGGGCTTACAGAATTTTGCATATGGGTAAATGTAATTCTGGAGAGTTCTGTGTCAAAATTAAGCACCAAAATCAACTTCTGTCACCACAGCAAATGTTTTTTTAATGTTTATTGAAAGTTTTTAGCCGAATTTGGGGATTTTTGAAGAAAAACATTTTTGGGTGATTTTTAAGGTCCGGGGCTTACAGAATTTTCCATACGGGTGAATTTATTTCTGGAGAGTTCTGTGTCAAAATTAAGCACCAAAATCAACTTCTGTCACCGCAGCAAATGTTTTTTAAGGTTTACTGAAAGTTTTAAGCCGAATTTGGGGATTTTTGAAGAAAAAAATTTTTGGCCAATTTTTAAGGTCCGGGGTTTACAGAATTTTTCATACGGGTAAATATATTTCTGGAGAGTTCTGTGTCAAAATTAAGCACCAAAATCAACTTCTGTCACCACAGCAAATGATTTTTAATGTTTATTGAAAGTTTTTAGCCGAATTTGGGGATTTTTGAAGAAAAAAATTTTTGGCTGATTTTTAAGGTCCGGGGCTTACAGAATTTTCCATATGGGTAAATTTATTTCTGGAGAGTTCTGTGTCAAAATTAAGCACCAAAATCAACTTCTGTCACCACAGCAAATGTTTTTTAAGGTTTACTGAAAGTTTTAAGCCGAATTTGGGGATTTTTGAAGAAAAATATTTTTGGCCGATTTTTATGGTCCGGGGCTTACATAATTTTTCATACGGGTAATTATATTTCTGGAGAGTTCTGTGTCAAAATTAAGCACCAAAATCAACTTCTGTCACCACAGCAAATCTTTTTTAATTTTTACTGAAAGTTTTAAGGAGAATTTGGGGATTTTTGAAGAAAATAATTTTTGGCCGATTTTTATGGTCCGGGGCTTACATAATTTTTCATACGGGTAATTATATTTCTGGAGAGTTCTGAGTCAAAATTAAGCACCAAAATCAACTTCTGTCACCGTATCAAATCTTTTTTAAGGTTTACTGAAAGTTTTAAGCCGAATTTGGGGATTATTGAAGAAAAAAATTTTTGCCGATTTTTAAGGTCCGGGGCTTACAGAATTTTTCATCCGGGTAAATTTATTTCTGGAGAGTTCTGTGTCAAAATTAAGCACCAAAATCAACTTCTGTCACCACAGCAAATGTTTTTTTAATGTTTATTGAAAGTTTTTAGCCGAATTTGGGGATTTTTGAAGAAAAACATTTTTGGCTGATTTTTAAGGTCCGGGGCTTACAGAATTTTTCATACGGTCAAATTTATTTCTGGACAGTTCTGAGTCAAAATTAAGTACCAAAATCAACTTCTGTCACCGTAGCAAATCTTTTTTAAGGTTTACTGAAAGTTTTAAGCCGAGTTTGGGCATTATTGAAGAAAAAAATTTTTGGCCCATTTTTAAGGTCCGTGGCTTACAGAATTTTTCATACGGGTAAATTTATTTCTGGAGAGTTCTGTGTCAACATTAAGCACCAAAATCAACTTCTGTCACCGTAGCAAATCTTTTTAAAGGTTTACTGAAAGTTTTAAGCCGAAATTGGGGTTTTTTGAAGAAAAAAATTTTAGGCCAATTTTTAAGGTCCGGGGCTTACAGAATTTTCCATATGGGTAAATGTATTTCTGGAGAGTTCTGTGTCAAAATTAAGCACCAAAATCAACTTCTGTCACCACAGCAAATGTTTTTTAATGTTTATTGAAAGTTTTTAGTCGAATTTGGGGATTTTTGAAGAAAAAAATTTTTGGCTGATTTTTAAGGTCCGGGGCTTACAGAAATTTCCATATGGGTAAATTTATTTCTGGAGAGTTCTGTGGCAAAATTAAGCACCAAAATCAACTTCTGTCACCACAGCAAATGTTTTTTAAGGTTTACTGAAAGTTTTTAGCCGAATTTGGGGATTTTTGAAGAAAAAAATTTTTGGCTGATTTTTAAGGTCTGGGGCTTACAGAATTTTCCATACGGGTAAATTTATTTCTGGAGAGTTCTGTGTCAAAATTAAGCACCAAAATCAACTTCTGTCATTGCATCAAATGTTTTTTAAGGTTTACTGAAAGTTTTAAGCCGAATTTGGGGATTATTGAAGAAAAAAATTTTTGGCCGATTTTTAAGGTCCGGGGCTTACAGAATTTTTCATACGGGTAAATTTATTTCTGGAGAGTTCTGTGTCAAAATTAAGCACCAAAATCAACTTCTGTCACCACAGCAAATCTTTTTTAATTTTTACTGAAAGTTTTAAGGCGAATTTGGGGATTTTTGAAGAAAATAATTTTTGGCCGATTTTTATGGTCCGGGGCTTACATAATTTTTCATACGGGTAATTATATTTCTGGAGAGTTCTGAGTCAAAATTAAGCACCAAAATCAACTTCTGTCACCGTATCAAATCTTTTTTAAGGTTTACTGAAAGTTTTAAGCCGAATTTGGGGATTATTGAAGAAAAACATTTTTGGCTGATTTTTAAGGTCCGGGGCTTACAGAATTTTCCATACGGGTGAATTTATTTCTGGAGAGTTCTGTGTCAAAATTAAGCACCAAAATCAACTTCTGTCATCGCAGCAAATGTTTTTTAAGGTTTACTGAAAGTTTTAAGCCGAATTTGGGGATTTTTGAAGAAAAAAATTTTTGGCCGATTTTTAAGGTCCGGGGCTTACAGAATTTTTCATACGGGTAAATTTATTTCTGGAGAGTTCTGAGTCAAAATTAAGCACCAAAATCAACTTCTGTCACCACAGCAAATCTTTTTTAAGGTTTACTGAAAGTTTTAAGCCGAATTTGGGGTTTTTTGAAGAAAAAAATTTTTGGCCAATTTTTAAGGTCCGGTGTTTACAGAATTTTTCATACGGGTAAATATATTTCTGGAGAGTTCTGTGTCAAAATTAAGCACCAAAATCAACTTCTGTCACCACAGCAAATGATTTTTAATGTTTATTGAAAGTTTTTAGCCGAATTTGGGGATTTTTGAAGAAAAAATTTTTTGGCTGATTTTTAAGGTCCGGGGCTTACAGAATTTTCCATATGGGTAAATTTATTTCTGGAGAGTTCTGTGTGAAAATTAAGCACCAAAATCAACTTCTGTCACCGCAGCAAATATTTTTTACGGTTTACTGAAAGTTTTTTGCCGAATTTGGGGATTTTTGAAGAAAAAAATTTTTGGCTGATTTTTAAGGTCCGGGGCTTACAGAATTTTTCATACGGGTAAATTTATTTCTGGAGAGTTCTGTGTCAAAATTAAGCACCAAAATCAACTTCTGTCAACGCAGCAAATGTTTTTTAAGGTTTATTGAAAGTTTTTAGCCGAATTTGGGGATTCTTGAAGAAAAAAAATTTTGGCTGATTTTTAAGGTCCGGGGCTTACAGAATTTTCCATATGGGTAAATTTATTTCTGGAGAGTTCTGTGTCAAAATTAAGCACCAAAATCAACTTCTGTCACCACAGCAAATGTTTTTTAAGGTTTACTGAAAGTTTTAAGCCGAATTTGGGGATTTTTGAAGAAAAATATTTTTGGCCGATTTTTATGGTCCGGGGCTTACATAATTTTTCATACGGGTAATTATATTTCTGGAGAGTTCTGTGTCAAAATTAAGCACCAAAATCAACTTCTGTCACCACAGCAAATGTTTTTTTAATGTTTATTGAAAGTTTTTAGCCGAATTTGGGGATTTTTGAAGAAAAACATTTTTGGCTGATTTTTAAGGTCTGGGGCTTACAGAATTTTTCAAATGGGTAAATTTATTTCTGGAGAGTTCTGAGTCAAAATTAAGCACCAAAATCAACTTCTGTCACCGTAGCAAATCTTTTTTAAGGTTTACTGAAAGTTTTAAGCCGAATTTGGGGATTATTGAAGAAAAAAATTTTTGGCCGATTTTTAAGGTTCGGGGCTTACAGAATTTTTCATCTGGGTAAATTTATTTCTGGAGAGTTCTGTGTCAAAATTAAGCACCAAAATCAACTTCTGTCACCACAGCAAATGTTTTTTTAATGTTTATTGAAAGTTTTTAGCCGAATTTGGGGATTTTTGAAGAAAAACATTTTTGGCTGATTTTTAAGGTCCGGGGCTTACAGAATTTTGCATTCGGGTAAATTTATTTCTGGAGAGTTCTGTGTGAAAATTAAGCACCAAAATCAACTTCTGTCACCGTAGCAAATGTTTTTTACGGTTTACTGAAAGTTTTTAGCCGAATTTGGGGATTTTTGAAGAAAATAATTTTTGGCTGATTTTTAAGGTCCGGGGCTTACAGAATTTTTCATATGGGTAAATTTATTTCTGGAGAGTTCTGTGTCAAAATTAAGCACCAAAATCATCTTCTGTCACCACAGCAAATCTTTTTTAAGGTTTATTGAAAGTTTTTAGCCGAATTTGGGGATTTTTGAAGAAAAAAATTTTTGGCCGATTTTTAAGGTCCGGGGCTTACAGAATTTTCCATACGGGTAAATTTATTTCTGGAGAGTTCTGTGTCAAAATTAAGCACCAAAATCAACTTCTGTCACCGCAGCAAATCTTTTTTAAGGTTTACTGAAAGTTTTAAGCCGAATTTGGGGATTTTTGAAGAAAAACATTTTTGGCCGATTTTTAAGGTCAGGGGCTTACAGAATTTTTCATACGGGTAAATTTATTTCTGGAGAGTTCTGAGTCCAATTTAAGCACCAAAATCAACTTCTGTCACCGTAGCAAATCTTTTTTAAGGTTTACTGAAAGTTTTAAGCCGAATTTGGGGATTATTGAAGAAAAAAATTTTTGGCTGATTTTTAAGGTCCGGGGCTTACAGAATTTTTCATATGGGTAAATTTATTTCTGGAGAGTTCTGTGTCAAAATTAAGCACCAAAATCAACTTCTGTCACCGTAGCAAATCTTTTTTACGGTTTACTGAAAGTTTTAAGCCGAATTTGGGGTTTTTTGAAGAAAAAAATTTTTGGCCAATTTTTAAGGTCCGGGGCTTACAGAATTTTGCATATGGGTAAATGTAATTCTGGAGAGTTCTGTGTCAAAATTAAGCACCAAAATCAACTTCTGTCACCACAGCAAATGTTTTTTTAATGTTTATTGAAAGTTTTTAGCCGAATTTGGGGATTTTTGAAGAAAAACATTTTTGGGTGATTTTTAAGGTCCGGGGCTTACAGAATTTTCCATACGGGTGAATTTATTTCTGGAGAGTTCTGTGTCAAAATTAAGCACCAAAATCAACTTCTGTCACCGCAGCAAATGTTTTTTAAGGTTTACTGAAAGTTTTAAGCCGAATTTGGGGATTTTTGAAGAAAAAAATTTTTGGCCAATTTTTAAGGTCCGGGGTTTACAGAATTTTTCATACGGGTAAATATATTTCTGGAGAGTTCTGTGTCAAAATTAAGCACCAAAATCAACTTCTGTCACCACAGCAAATGATTTTTAATGTTTATTGAAAGTTTTTAGCCGAATTTGGGGATTTTTGAAGAAAAAAATTTTTGGCTGATTTTTAAGGTCCGGGGCTTACAGAATTTTCCATATGGGTAAATTTATTTCTGGAGAATTCTGTGTCAAAATTAAGCACCAAAATCAACTTCTGTCACCACAGCAAATGTTTTTTAAGGTTTACTGAAAGTTTTAAGCCGAATTTGGGGATTTTTGAAGAAAAATATTTTTGGCCGATTTTTATGGTCCGGGGCTTACATAATTTTTCATACGGGTAATTATATTTCTGGAGAGTTCTGTGTCAAAATTAAGCACCAAAATCAACTTCTGTCACCACAGCAAATCTTTTTTAATTTTTACTGAAAGTTTTAAGGAGAATTTGGGGATTTTTGAAGAAAATAATTTTTGGCCGATTTTTATGGTCCGGGGCTTACATAATTTTTCATACGGGTAATTATATTTCTGGAGAGTTCTGAGTCAAAATTAAGCACCAAAATCAACTTCTGTCACCGTATCAAATCTTTTTTAAGGTTTACTGAAAGTTTTAAGCCGAATTTGGGGATTATTGAAGAAAAAAATTTTTGCCGATTTTTAAGGTCCGGGGCTTACAGAATTTTTCATCCGGGTAAATTTATTTCTGGAGAGTTCTGTGTCAAAATTAAGCACCAAAATCAACTTCTGTCACCACAGCAAATGTTTTTTTAATGTTTATTGAAAGTTTTTAGCCGAATTTGGGGATTTTTGAAGAAAAACATTTTTGGCTGATTTTTAAGGTCCGGGGCTTACAGAATTTTTCATACGGTCAAATTTATTTCTGGACAGTTCTGAGTCAAAATTAAGTACCAAAATCAACTTCTGTCACCGTAGCAAATCTTTTTTAAGGTTTACTGAAAGTTTTAAGCCGAGTTTGGGCATTATTGAAGAAAAAAATTTTTGGCCCATTTTTAAGGTCCGTGGCTTACAGAATTTTTCATACGGGTAAATTTATTTCTGGAGAGTTCTGTGTCAACATTAAGCACCAAAATCAACTTCTGTCACCGTAGCAAATCTTTTTAAAGGTTTACTGAAAGTTTTAAGCCGAAATTGGGGTTTTTTGAAGAAAAAAATTTTAGGCCAATTTTTAAGGTCCGGGGCTTACAGAATTTTCCATATGGGTAAATGTATTTCTGGAGAGTTCTGTGTCAAAATTAAGCACCAAAATCAACTTCTGTCACCACAGCAAATGTTTTTTAATGTTTATTGAAAGTTTTTAGTCGAATTTGGGGATTTTTGAAGAAAAAAATTTTTGGCTGATTTTTAAGGTCCGGGGCTTACAGAAATTTCCATATGGGTAAATTTATTTCTGGAGAGTTCTGTGGCAAAATTAAGCACCAAAATCAACTTCTGTCACCACAGCAAATGTTTTTTAAGGTTTACTGAAAGTTTTTAGCCGAATTTGGGGATTTTTGAAGAAAAAAATTTTTGGCTGATTTTTAAGGTCTGGGGCTTACAGAATTTTCCATACGGGTAAATTTATTTCTGGAGAGTTCTGTGTCAAAATTAAGCACCAAAATCAACTTCTGTCATTGCATCAAATGTTTTTTAAGGTTTACTGAAAGTTTTAAGCCGAATTTGGGGATTATTGAAGAAAAAAATTTTTGGCCGATTTTTAAGGTCCGGGGCTTACAGAATTTTTCATACGGGTAAATTTATTTCTGGAGAGTTCTGTGTCAAAATTAAGCACCAAAATCAACTTCTGTCACCGTAGCAAATTTTTTTTAAGGTTTACTGAAAGTTTTAAGCCGAATTTGGGGTTTTTTGAAGAAAAAAATTTTAGGCCAATTTTTAAGGTCCGGGGCTTACAGAATTTTCCATATGGGTAAATGTATTTCTGGAGAGTTCTGTGTCAAAATTAAGCACCAAAATCAACTTCTGTCACCACAGCAAATGTTTTTTAATGTTTATTGAAAGTTTTAAGCCGAATTTGGGGATTTTTGAAGAAAAACATTTTTGGCCGATTTTTAAGGTCCGGGGCTTACGGAATTTTTCATACAGGTAAATATATTTCTGGAGAGTTCTGTGTCAAAATTAAGCACCAAAATCAACTTCTGTCACCGCAGCAAATCTTTTTTAAGGTTTACTGAAAGTTTTTAGCCGAATTTGGGGATTTTTGAAGAAAAAAATTTTTAGCCGATTTTTAAGGTCCGGGGCTTACAGAATTTTTCATACAGGTAAATATATTTCTGGAGAGTTCTGAGTCAAAATTAAGCACCAAAATCAACTTCTGTCACCGTATCAAATCTTTTTTAAGGTTTACTGAAAGTTTTAAGCCGAATTTGGGGATTATTGAAGAAAAAAATTTTTGGCCGATTTTTAAGGTCCGGGGCTTACAGAATTTTTCATCTGGGTAAATTTATTTCTGGAGAGTTCTGTGTCAAAATTAAGCACCAAAATCAACTTCTGTCACCACAGCAAATGTTTTTTTAATGTTTATTGAAAGTTTTTAGCCGAATTTGGGGATTTTTGAAGAAAAACATTTTTGGCTGATTTTTAAGGTCCGGGGCTTACAGAATTTTGCATTCGGGTAAATTTATTTCTGGAGAGTTCTGTGTGAAAATTAAGCACCAAAATCAACTTCTGTCACCGTAGCAAATGTTTTTTACGGTTTACTGAAAGTTTTTAGCCGAATTTGGGGATTTTTGAAGAAAATAATTTTTGGCTGATTTTTAAGGTCCGGGGCTTACAGAATTTTTCATACGGGTAAATTTATTTCTGGAGAGTTCTGTGTCAAAATTAAGCACCAAAATCATCTTCTGTCACCACAGCAAATCTTTTTGAAGGTTTATTGAAAGTTTTTAGCCGAATTTGGGGATTTTTGAAGAAAAAAATTTTTGGCCGATTTTTAAGGTCCGGGGCTTACAGAATTTTCCATACGGGTAAATTTATTTCTGGAGAGTTCTGTGTCAAAATTAAGCACCAAAATCAACTTCTGTCACCGCAGCAATTCTTTTTTAAGGTTTACTGAAAGTTTTAAGCCGAATTTGGGGATTTTTGAAGAAAAACATTTTTGGCCGATTTTTAAGGTCAGGGGCTTACAGAATTTTTCATATGGGTAAATTTATTTCTGGAGAGTTCTGTGTCAAAATTAAGCACCAAAATCAACTTCTGTCACCGTAGCAAATCTTTTTTACGGTTTACTGAAAGTTTTAAGCCGAATTTGGGGTTTTTTGAAGAAAAAAATTTTTGGCTGATTTTTAAGGTCCGGGGCTTACAGAATTTTCCATACGGGTGAATTTATTTCTGGAGAGTTCTGTGTCAAAATTAAGCACCAAAATCAACTTCTGTCATCGCAGCAAATGTTTTTTAAGGTTTACTGAAAGTTTTAAGCCGAATTTGGGGATTTTTGAAGAAAAAAATTTTTGGCCGATTTTTAAGGTCCGGGGCTTACAGAATTTTTCATACGGGTAAATTTATTTCTGGAGAGTTCTGAGTCAAAATTAAGCACCAAAATCAACTTCTGTCACCACAGCAAATCTTTTTTAAGGTTTACTGAAAGTTTTAAGCCGAATTTGGGGTTTTTTGAAGAAAAAAATTTTTGGCCAATTTTTAAGGTCCGGTGTTTACAGAATTTTTCATACGGGTAAATATATTTCTGGAGAGTTCTGTGTCAAAATTAAGCACCAAAATCAACTTCTGTCACCACAGCAAATGTTTTTTAAGGTTTACTGAAAGTTTTAAGCCGAATTTGGGGATTTTTGAAGAAAAATATTTTTGGCCGATTTTTATGGTCCTGGGCTTACATAATTTTTCATACGGGTAATTATATTTCTGGAGAGTTCTGTGTCAAAATTAAGCACCAAAATCAACTTCTGTCACCACAGCAAATGTTTTTTTAATGTTTATTGAAAGTTTTTAGCCGAATTTGGGGATTTTTGAAGAAAAACATTTTTGGCTGATTTTTAAGGTCTGGGGCTTACAGAATTTTTCAAATGGGTAAATTTATTTCTGGAGAGTTCTGAGTCAAAATTAAGCACCAAAATCAACTTCTGTCACCGCAGCAAATATTTTTTACGGTTTACTGAAAGTTTTTTGCCGAATTTGGGGATATTTGAAGAAAAAAATTTTTGGCTGATTTTTAAGGTCCGGGGCTTACAGAATTTTTCATACGGGTAAATTTATTTCTGGAGAGTTCTGTGTCAAAATTAAGCACCAAAATCAACTTCTGTCAACGCAGCAAATCTTTTTGAAGGTTTATTGAAAGTTTTTAGCCGAATTTGGGGATTTTTGAAGAAAAAAATTTTTGGCCGATTTTTAAGGTCCGGGGCTTACAGAATTTTCCATACGGGTAAATTTATTTCTGGAGAGTTCTGTGTCAAAATTAAGCACCAAAATCAACTTCTGTCACCGCAGCAATTCTTTTTTAAGGTTTACTGAAAGTTTTAAGCCGAATTTGGGGATTTTTGAAGAAAAACATTTTTGGCCGATTTTTAAGGTCAGGGGCTTACAGAATTTTTCATATGGGTAAATTTATTTCTGGAGAGTTCTGAGTCAAAATTAAGCACCAAAATCAACTTCTGTCACCGTAGCAAATCTTTTTTAAGGTTTACTGAAAGTTTTAAGCCGAATTTGGGGATTATTGAAGAAAAAAATTTTTGGCCGATTTTTAAGGTTCGGGGCTTACAGAATTTTTCATCTGGGTAAATTTATTTCTGGAGAGTTCTGTGTCAAAATTAAGCACCAAAATCAACTTCTGTCACCACAGCAAATGTTTTTTTAATGTTTATTGAAAGTTTTTAGCCGAATTTGGGGATTTTTGAAGAAAAACATTTTTGGCTGATTTTTAAGGTCCGGGGCTTACAGAATTTTGCATTCGGGTAAATTTATTTCTGGAGAGTTCTGTGTGAAAATTAAGCACCAAAATCAACTTCTGTCACCGTAGCAAATGTTTTTTACGGTTTACTGAAAGTTTTTAGCCGAATTTGGGGATTTTTGAAGAAAATAATTTTTGGCTGATTTTTAAGGTCCGGGGCTTACAGAATTTTTCATATGGGTAAATTTATTTCTGGAGAGTTCTGTGTCAAAATTAAGCACCAAAATCATCTTCTGTCACCACAGCAAATCTTTTTTAAGGTTTATTGAAAGTTTTTAGCCGAATTTGGGGATTTTTGAAGAAAAAAATTTTTGGCCGATTTTTAAGGTCCGGGGCTTACAGAATTTTCCATACGGGTAAATTTATTTCTGGAGAGTTCTGTGTCAAAATTAAGCACCAAAATCAACTTCTGTCACCGCAGCAAATCTTTTTTAAGGTTTACTGAAAGTTTTAAGCCGAATTTGGGGATTTTTGAAGAAAAACATTTTTGGCCGATTTTTAAGGTCAGGGGCTTACAGAATTTTTCATACGGGTAAATTTATTTCTGGAGAGTTCTGAGTCCAATTTAAGCACCAAAATCAACTTCTGTCACCGTAGCAAATCTTTTTTAAGGTTTACTGAAAGTTTTAAGCCGAATTTGGGGATTATTGAAGAAAAAAATTTTTGGCTGATTTTTAAGGTCCGGGGCTTACAGAATTTTTCATATGGGTAAATTTATTTCTGGAGAGTTCTGTGTCAAAATTAAGCACCAAAATCAACTTCTGTCACCGTAGCAAATCTTTTTTACGGTTTACTGAAAGTTTTAAGCCGAATTTGGGGTTTTTTGAAGAAAAAAATTTTTGGCCAATTTTTAAGGTCCGGGGCTTACAGAATTTTGCATATGGGTAAATGTAATTCTGGAGAGTTCTGTGTCAAAATTAAGCACCAAAATCAACTTCTGTCACCACAGCAAATGTTTTTTTAATGTTTATTGAAAGTTTTTAGCCGAATTTGGGGATTTTTGAAGAAAAACATTTTTGGGTGATTTTTAAGGTCCGGGGCTTACAGAATTTTCCATACGGGTGAATTTATTTCTGGAGAGTTCTGTGTCAAAATTAAGCACCAAAATCAACTTCTGTCACCGCAGCAAATGTTTTTTAAGGTTTACTGAAAGTTTTAAGCCGAATTTGGGGATTTTTGAAGAAAAAAATTTTTGGCCAATTTTTAAGGTCCGGGGTTTACAGAATTTTTCATACGGGTAAATATATTTCTGGAGAGTTCTGTGTCAAAATTAAGCACCAAAATCAACTTCTGTCACCACAGCAAATGATTTTTAATGTTTATTGAAAGTTTTTAGCCGAATTTGGGGATTTTTGAAGAAAAAAATTTTTGGCTGATTTTTAAGGTCCGGGGCTTACAGAATTTTCCATATGGGTAAATTTATTTCTGGAGAATTCTGTGTCAAAATTAAGCACCAAAATCAACTTCTGTCACCACAGCAAATGTTTTTTAAGGTTTACTGAAAGTTTTAAGCCGAATTTGGGGATTTTTGAAGAAAAATATTTTTGGCCGATTTTTATGGTCCGGGGCTTACATAATTTTTCATACGGGTAATTATATTTCTGGAGAGTTCTGTGTCAAAATTAAGCACCAAAATCAACTTCTGTCACCACAGCAAATCTTTTTTAATTTTTACTGAAAGTTTTAAGGAGAATTTGGGGATTTTTGAAGAAAATAATTTTTGGCCGATTTTTATGGTCCGGGGCTTACATAATTTTTCATACGGGTAATTATATTTCTGGAGAGTTCTGAGTCAAAATTAAGCACCAAAATCAACTTCTGTCACCGTATCAAATCTTTTTTAAGGTTTACTGAAAGTTTTAAGCCGAATTTGGGGATTATTGAAGAAAAAAATTTTTGCCGATTTTTAAGGTCCGGGGCTTACAGAATTTTTCATCCGGGTAAATTTATTTCTGGAGAGTTCTGTGTCAAAATTAAGCACCAAAATCAACTTCTGTCACCACAGCAAATGTTTTTTTAATGTTTATTGAAAGTTTTTAGCCGAATTTGGGGATTTTTGAAGAAAAACATTTTTGGCTGATTTTTAAGGTCCGGGGCTTACAGAATTTTTCATACGGTCAAATTTATTTCTGGACAGTTCTGAGTCAAAATTAAGTACCAAAATCAACTTCTGTCACCGTAGCAAATCTTTTTTAAGGTTTACTGAAAGTTTTAAGCCGAGTTTGGGCATTATTGAAGAAAAAAATTTTTGGCCCATTTTTAAGGTCCGTGGCTTACAGAATTTTTCATACGGGTAAATTTATTTCTGGAGAGTTCTGTGTCAACATTAAGCACCAAAATCAACTTCTGTCACCGTAGCAAATCTTTTTAAAGGTTTACTGAAAGTTTTAAGCCGAAATTGGGGTTTTTTGAAGAAAAAAATTTTAGGCCAATTTTTAAGGTCCGGGGCTTACAGAATTTTCCATATGGGTAAATGTATTTCTGGAGAGTTCTGTGTCAAAATTAAGCACCAAAATCAACTTCTGTCACCACAGCAAATGTTTTTTAATGTTTATTGAAAGTTTTTAGTCGAATTTGGGGATTTTTGAAGAAAAAAATTTTTGGCTGATTTTTAAGGTCCGGGGCTTACAGAAATTTCCATATGGGTAAATTTATTTCTGGAGAGTTCTGTGGCAAAATTAAGCACCAAAATCAACTTCTGTCACCACAGCAAATGTTTTTTAAGGTTTACTGAAAGTTTTTAGCCGAATTTGGGGATTTTTGAAGAAAAAAATTTTTGGCTGATTTTTAAGGTCTGGGGCTTACAGAATTTTCCATACGGGTAAATTTATTTCTGGAGAGTTCTGTGTCAAAATTAAGCACCAAAATCAACTTCTGTCATTGCATCAAATGTTTTTTAAGGTTTACTGAAAGTTTTAAGCCGAATTTGGGGATTATTGAAGAAAAAAATTTTTGGCCGATTTTTAAGGTCCGGGGCTTACAGAATTTTTCATACGGGTAAATTTATTTCTGGAGAGTTCTGTGTCAAAATTAAGCACCAAAATCAACTTCTGTCACCGTAGCAAATTTTTTTTAAGGTTTACTGAAAGTTTTAAGCCGAATTTGGGGTTTTTTGAAGAAAAAAATTTTAGGCCAATTTTTAAGGTCCGGGGCTTACAGAATTTTCCATATGGGTAAATGTATTTCTGGAGAGTTCTGTGTCAAAATTAAGCACCAAAATCAACTTCTGTCACCACAGCAAATGTTTTTTAATGTTTATTGAAAGTTTTAAGCCGAATTTGGGGATTTTTGAAGAAAAACATTTTTGGCCGATTTTTAAGGTCCGGGGCTTACGGAATTTTTCATACAGGTAAATATATTTCTGGAGAGTTCTGTGTCAAAATTAAGCACCAAAATCAACTTCTGTCACCGCAGCAAATCTTTTTTAAGGTTTACTGAAAGTTTTTAGCCGAATTTGGGGATTTTTGAAGAAAAAAATTTTTAG
Organism: Taudactylus pleione; assembly: GCA_031769625.1. Taxonomy (NCBI): domain Eukaryota; kingdom Metazoa; phylum Chordata; class Amphibia; order Anura; family Myobatrachidae; genus Taudactylus; species Taudactylus pleione. The sequence goes on along the minus strand of JAUIMM010000843.1, from coordinate 323,767 downwards.
CCGATTTTTAAGGTCCGGGGCTTACAGAATTTTTCATACAGGTAAATATATTTCTGGAGAGTTCTGAGTCAAAATTAAGCACCAAAATCAACTTCTGTCACCGTATCAAATCTTTTTTAAGGTTTACTGAAAGTTTTAAGCCGAATTTGGGGATTATTGAAGAAAAAAATTTTTGGCCGATTTTTAAGGTTCGGGGCTTACAGAATTTTTCATCTGGGTAAATTTATTTCTGGAGAGTTCTGTGTCAAAATTAAGCACCAAAATCAACTTCTGTCACCACAGCAAATGTTTTTTTAATGTTTATTGAAAGTTTTTAGCCGAATTTGGGGATTTTTGAAGAAAAACATTTTTGGCTGATTTTTAAGGTCCGGGGCTTACAGAATTTTGCATTCGGGTAAATTTATTTCTGGAGAGTTCTGTGTGAAAATTAAGCACCAAAATCAACTTCTGTCACCGTAGCAAATGTTTTTTACGGTTTACTGAAAGTTTTTAGCCGAATTTGGGGATTTTTGAAGAAAATAATTTTTGGCTGATTTTTAAGGTCCGGGGCTTACAGAATTTTTCATACGGGTAAATTTATTTCTGGAGAGTTCTGTGTCAAAATTAAGCACCAAAATCATCTTCTGTCACCACAGCAAATCTTTTTGAAGGTTTATTGAAAGTTTTTAGCCGAATTTGGGGATTTTTGAAGAAAAAAATTTTTGGCCGATTTTTAAGGTCCGGGGCTTACAGAATTTTCCATACGGGTAAATTTATTTCTGGAGAGTTCTGTGTCAAAATTAAGCACCAAAATCAACTTCTGTCACCGCAGCAATTCTTTTTTAAGGTTTACTGAAAGTTTTAAGCCGAATTTGGGGATTTTTGAAGAAAAACATTTTTGGCCGATTTTTAAGGTCAGGGGCTTACAGAATTTTTCATATGGGTAAATTTATTTCTGGAGAGTTCTGTGTCAAAATTAAGCACCAAAATCAACTTCTGTCACCGTAGCAAATCTTTTTTACGGTTTACTGAAAGTTTTAAGCCGAATTTGGGGTTTTTTGAAGAAAAAAATTTTTGGCTGATTTTTAAGGTCCGGGGCTTACAGAATTTTCCATACGGGTGAATTTATTTCTGGAGAGTTCTGTGTCAAAATTAAGCACCAAAATCAACTTCTGTCATCGCAGCAAATGTTTTTTAAGGTTTACTGAAAGTTTTAAGCCGAATTTGGGGATTTTTGAAGAAAAAAATTTTTGGCCGATTTTTAAGGTCCGGGGCTTACAGAATTTTTCATACGGGTAAATTTATTTCTGGAGAGTTCTGAGTCAAAATTAAGCACCAAAATCAACTTCTGTCACCACAGCAAATCTTTTTTAAGGTTTACTGAAAGTTTTAAGCCGAATTTGGGGTTTTTTGAAGAAAAAAATTTTTGGCCAATTTTTAAGGTCCGGTGTTTACAGAATTTTTCATACGGGTAAATATATTTCTGGAGAGTTCTGTGTCAAAATTAAGCACCAAAATCAACTTCTGTCACCACAGCAAATGTTTTTTAAGGTTTACTGAAAGTTTTAAGCCGAATTTGGGGATTTTTGAAGAAAAATATTTTTGGCCGATTTTTATGGTCCTGGGCTTACATAATTTTTCATACGGGTAATTATATTTCTGGAGAGTTCTGTGTCAAAATTAAGCACCAAAATCAACTTCTGTCACCACAGCAAATGTTTTTTTAATGTTTATTGAAAGTTTTTAGCCGAATTTGGGGATTTTTGAAGAAAAACATTTTTGGCTGATTTTTAAGGTCTGGGGCTTACAGAATTTTTCAAATGGGTAAATTTATTTCTGGAGAGTTCTGAGTCAAAATTAAGCACCAAAATCAACTTCTGTCACCGCAGCAAATATTTTTTACGGTTTACTGAAAGTTTTTTGCCGAATTTGGGGATATTTGAAGAAAAAAATTTTTGGCTGATTTTTAAGGTCCGGGGCTTACAGAATTTTTCATACGGGTAAATTTATTTCTGGAGAGTTCTGTGTCAAAATTAAGCACCAAAATCAACTTCTGTCAACGCAGCAAATGTTTTTTAAGGTTTATTGAAAGTTTTTAGCCGAATTTGGGGATTTTTGAAGAAAAAAAATTTTGGCTGATTTTTAAGGTCCGGGGCTTACAGAATTTTCCATATGGGTAAATTTATTTCTGGAGAGTTCTGTGTCAAAATTAAGCACCAAAATCAACTTCTGTCACCACAGCAAATGTTTTTTAAGGTTTACTGAAAGTTTTAAGCCGAATTTGGGGATTTTTGAAGAAAAATATTTTTGGCCGATTTTTATGGTCCGGGGCTTACATAATTTTTCATACGGGTAATTATATTTCTGGAGAGTTCTGTGTCAAAATTAAGCACCAAAATCAACTTCTGTCACCACAGCAAATGTTTTTTTAATGTTTATTGAAAGTTTTTAGCCGAATTTGGGGATTTTTGAAGAAAAACATTTTTGGCTGATTTTTAAGGTCTGGGGCTTACAGAATTTTTCAAATGGGTAAATTTATTTCTGGAGAGTTCTGAGTCAAAATTAAGCACCAAAATCAACTTCTGTCACCGTAGCAAATCTTTTTTAAGGTTTACTGAAAGTTTTAAGCAGAATTTGGGGATTTTTGAAGAAAAAAATTTTTGGCTGATTTTTAAGGTCCGGGGCTTACAGAATTTTTCATACGGGTAAATTTATTTCTGGAGAGTTCTGTGTCAAAATTAAGCACCAAAATCAACTTCTATCACCGCAGCAAATGTTTTTTAAGGTTTACTGAAAGTTTTAAGCCGAATTTGGGGATTTTTGAAGAAAAAATTTTTTGGCCGATTTTTAAGGTCCGGGGCTTACAGAATTTTTCATACGGGTAAATTTATTTCTGGAGAGTTCTGTGTCAAAATTAAGCACCAAAATCAACTTCTGTCACCGCAGCAAATGTTTTTTAAGGTTTACTGAAAGTTTTAAGCCGAATTTGGGGATTTTTGAAGAAAAAATTTTTGGCCGATTTTTAAGGTCAGGGGCTTACAGAATTTTTCAAATGGGTAAATTTATTTCTGGAGAGTTCTGAGTCAAAATTAAGCACCAAAATCAACTTCTGTCACCACAGCAAATCTTTTTTAAGGTTTACTGAAAGTTTTAAGCCGAATTTGGGGATTTTTGAAGAAAAAATTTTTTGGCTGATTTTTAAGGTCCGGGGCTTACAGAATTTTCCATATGGGTAAATTTATTTCTGGAGAGTTCTGTGTGAAAATTAAGCACCAAAATCAACTTCTGTCACCGTAGCAAATGTATTTTACGGTTTACTGAAAGTTTTTAGCCGAATTTGGGGATTTTTGAAGAAAATAATTTTTGGCTGATTTTTAAGGTCCGGGGCTTACAGAATTTTCCATACGGGTAAATTTATTTCTGGAGAGTTCTGTGGCAAAATTAAGCACCAAAATCAACTTCTGTCACCACAGCAAATGTTTTTTAATGTTTATTGAAAGTTTTTAGCCGAATTTGGGGATTTTTGAAGAAAAAAATTTTGGGCTGATTTTTAAGGTCTGGGGCTTACAGAATTTTCCATACGGGTAAATTTATTTCTGGAGAGTTCTGTGTCAAAATTAAGCACCAAAATCAACTTCTGTCATTGCATCAAATGTTTTTTAAGGTTTACTGAAAGTTTTAAGCCGAATTTGGGGATTATTGAAGAAAAAAATTTTTGGCCGATTTTTAAGGTCCGGGGCTTACAGAATTTTTCATACGGGTAAATTTATTTCTGGAGAGTTCTGTGTCAAAATTAAGCACCAAAATCAACTTCTGTCACCGCAGCAAATCTTTTTTAAGGTTTACTGAAAGTTTTTAGCCGAATTTGGGGATTTTTGAAGAAAAAAATTTTTAGCCGATTTTTAAGGTCCGGGGCTTACAGAATTTTTCATACAGGTAAATATATTTCTGGAGAGTTCTGAGTCAAAATTAAGCACCAAAATCAACTTCTGTCACCGTATCAAATATTTTTTAAGGTTTACTGAAAGTTTTAAGCCGAATTTGGGGATTATTGAAGAAAAAAATTTTTGGCCGATTTTTAAGGTTCGGGGCTTACAGAATTTTTCATCTGGGTAAATTTATTTCTGGAGAGTTCTGTGTCAAAATTAAGCACCAAAATCAACTTCTGTCACCACAGCAAATGTTTTTTTAATGTTTATTGAAAGTTTTTAGCCGAATTTGGGGATTTTTGAAGAAAAACATTTTTGGCTGATTTTTAAGGTCCGGGGCTTACAGAATTTTGCATTCGGGTAAATTTATTTCTGGAGAGTTCTGTGTGAAAATTAAGCACCAAAATCAACTTCTGTCACCGTAGCAAATGTTTTTTACGGTTTACTGAAAGTTTTTAGCCGAATTTGGGGATTTTTGAAGAAAATAATTTTTGGCTGATTTTTAAGGTCCGGGGCTTACAGAATTTTTCATATGGGTAAATTTATTTCTGGAGAGTTCTGTGTCAAAATTAAGCACCAAAATCATCTTCTGTCACCACAGCAAATCTTTTTTAAGGTTTATTGAAAGTTTTTAGCCGAATTTGGGGATTTTTGAAGAAAAAAATTTTTGGCCGATTTTTAAGGTCCGGGGCTTACAGAATTTTCCATACGGGTAAATTTATTTCTGGAGAGTTCTGTGTCAAAATTAAGCACCAAAATCAACTTCTGTCACCGCAGCAAATCTTTTTTAAGGTTTACTGAAAGTTTTAAGCCGAATTTGGGGATTTTTGAAGAAAAACATTTTTGGCCGATTTTTAAGGTCAGGGGCTTACAGAATTTTTCATACGGGTAAATTTATTTCTGGAGAGTTCTGAGTCCAAATTAAGCACCAAAATCAACTTCTGTCACCGTAGCAAATCTTTTTTAAGGTTTACTGAAAGTTTTAAGCCGAATTTGGGGATTATTGAAGAAAAAAATTTTTGGCTGATTTTTAAGGTCCGGGGCTTACAGAATTTTTCATATGGGTAAATTTATTTCTGGAGAGTTCTGTGTCAAAATTAAGCACCAAAATCAACTTCTGTCACCGTAGCAAATCTTTTTTACGGTTTACTGAAAGTTTTAAGCCGAATTTGGGGTTTTTTGAAGAAAAAAATTTTTGGCCAATTTTTAAGGTCCGGGGCTTACAGAATTTTGCATATGGGTAAATGTAATTCTGGAGAGTTCTGTGTCAAAATTAAGCACCAAAATCAACTTCTGTCACCACAGCAAATGTTTTTTTAATGTTTATTGAAAGTTTTTAGCCGAATTTGGGGATTTTTGAAGAAAAACATTTTTGGGTGATTTTTAAGGTCCGGGGCTTACAGAATTTTCCATACGGGTGAATTTATTTCTGGAGAGTTCTGTGTCAAAATTAAGCACCAAAATCAACTTCTGTCACCGCAGCAAATGTTTTTTAAGGTTTACTGAAAGTTTTAAGCCGAATTTGGGGATTTTTGAAGAAAAAAATTTTTGGCCAATTTTTAAGGTCCGGGGTTTACAGAATTTTTCATACGGGTAAATATATTTCTGGAGAGTTCTGTGTCAAAATTAAGCACCAAAATCAACTTCTGTCACCACAGCAAATGATTTTTAATGTTTATTGAAAGTTTTTAGCCGAATTTGGGGATTTTTGAAGAAAAAAATTTTTGGCTGATTTTTAAGGTCCGGGGCTTACAGAATTTTCCATATGGGTAAATTTATTTCTGGAGAGTTCTGTGTCAAAATTAAGCACCAAAATCAACTTCTGTCACCACAGCAAATGTTTTTTAAGGTTTACTGAAAGTTTTAAGCCGAATTTGGGGACTTTTGAAGAAAAATATTTTTGGCCGATTTTTATGGTCCGGGGCTTACATAATTTTTCATACGGGTAATTATATTTCTGGAGAGTTCTGTGTCAAAATTAAGCACCAAAATCAACTTCTGTCACCACAGCAAATCTTTTTTAATTTTTACTGAAAGTTTTAAGCCGAATTTGGGGATTTTTGAAGAAAATAATTTTTGGCTGATTTTTAAGGTCTGGGGCTTACAGAACTTTTCAAATGGGTAAATTTATTTCTGGAGAGTTCTGAGTCAAAATTAAGCACCAAAATCAACTTCTGTCACCGCAGCAAATATTTTTTACGGTTTACTGAAAGTTTTTTGCCGAATTTGGGGATATTTGAAGAAAAAAATTTTTGGCTGATTTTTAAGGTCCGGGGCTTACAGAATTTTTCATACGGGTAAATTTATTTCTGGAGAGTTCTGTGTCAAAATTAAGCACCAAAATCAACTTCTGTCAACGCAGCAAATGTTTTTTAAGGTTTATTGAAAGTTTTTAGCCGAATTTGGGGATTTTTGAAGAAAAAAAATTTTGGCTGATTTTTAAGGTCCGGGGCTTACAGAATTTTCCATATGGGTAAATTTATTTCTGGAGAGTTCTGTGTCAAAATTAAGCACCAAAATCAACTTCTGTCACCACAGCAAATGTTTTTTAAGGTTTACTGAAAGTTTTAAGCCGAATTTGGGGATTTTTGAAGAAAAATATTTTTGGCCGATTTTTATGGTCCGGGGCTTACATAATTTTTCATACGGGTAATTATATTTCTGGAGAGTTCTGTGTCAAAATTAAGCACCAAAATCAACTTCTGTCACCACAGCAAATGTTTTTTTAATGTTTATTGAAAGTTTTTAGCCGAATTTGGGGATTTTTGAAGAAAAACATTTTTGGCTGATTTTTAAGGTCTGGGGCTTACAGAATTTTTCAAATGGGTAAATTTATTTCTGGAGAGTTCTGAGTCAAAATTAAGCACCAAAATCAACTTCTGTCACCGTAGCAAATCTTTTTTAAGGTTTACTGAAAGTTTTAAGCAGAATTTGGGGATTTTTGAAGAAAAAAATTTTTGGCTGATTTTTAAGGTCCGGGGCTTACAGAATTTTTCATACGGGTAAATTTATTTCTGGAGAGTTCTGTGTCAAAATTAAGCACCAAAATCAACTTCTATCACCGCAGCAAATGTTTTTTAAGGTTTACTGAAAGTTTTAAGCCGAATTTGGGGATTTTTGAAGAAAAAATTTTTGGCCGATTTTTAAGGTCAGGGGCTTACAGAATTTTTCAAATGGGTAAATTTATTTCTGGAGAGTTCTGAGTCAAAATTAAGCACCAAAATCAACTTCTGTCACCACAGCAAATCTTTTTTAAGGTTTACTGAAAGTTTTAAGCCGAATTTGGGGATTTTTGAAGAAAAAATTTTTTGGCTGATTTTTAAGGTCCGGGGCTTACAGAATTTTCCATATGGGTAAATTTATTTCTGGAGAGTTCTGTGTGAAAATTAAGCACCAAAATCAACTTCTGTCACCGTAGCAAATGTATTTTACGGTTTACTGAAAGTTTTTAGCCGAATTTGGGGATTTTTGAAGAAAATAATTTTTGGCTGATTTTTAAGGTCCGGGGCTTACAGAATTTGTCATACGGGTAAATTTATTTCTGGAGAGTTCTGTGTCAAAATTAAGCACCAAAATCATCTTCTGTCACCACAGCAAATCTTTTTTAAGGTTTATTGAAAGTTTTTAGCCGAATTTGGGGATTTTTGAAGAAAAAAATTTTTGGCCGATTTTTAAGGTCCGGGGCTTACAGAATTTTCCATACGGGTAAATTTATTTCTGGAGAGTTCTGTGTCAAAATTAAGCACCAAAATCAACTTCTGTCACCACAGCAAATGTTTTTTAATGTTTATTGAAAGTTTTTAGTCGAATTTGGGGATTTTTGAAGAAAAAAATTTTTGGCTGATTTTTAAGGTCCGGGGCTTACAGAAATTTCCATATGGGTAAATTTATTTCTGGAGAGTTCTGTGGCAAAATTAAGCACCAAAATCAACTTCTGTCACCACAGCAAATGTTTTTTAAGGTTTACTGAAAGTTTTTAGCCGAATTTGGGGATTTTTGAAGAAAAAAATTTTGGGCTGATTTTTAAGGTCTGGGGCTTACAGAATTTTCCATACGGGTAAATTTATTTCTGGAGAGTTCTGTGTCAAAATTAAGCACCAAAATCAACTTCTGTCATTGCATCAAATGTTTTTTAAGGTTTACTGAAAGTTTTAAGCCGAATTTGGGGATTATTGAAGAAAAAAATTTTTGGCCGATTTTTAAGGTCCGGGGCTTACAGAATTTTTCATACGGGTAAATTTATTTCTGGAGAGTTCTGTGTCAAAATTAAGCACCAAAATCAACTTCTGTCACCGCAGCAAATCTTTTTTAAGGTTTACTGAAAGTTTTTAGCCGAATTTGGGGATTTTTGAAGAAAAAAATTTTTAGCCGATTTTTAAGGTCCGGGGCTTACAGAATTTTTCATACAGGTAAATATATTTCTGGAGAGTTCTGAGTCAAAATTAAGCACCAAAATCAACTTCTGTCACCGTATCAAATATTTTTTAAGGTTTACTGAAAGTTTTAAGCCGAATTTGGGGATTATTGAAGAAAAAAATTTTTGGCCGATTTTTAAGGTTCGGGGCTTACAGAATTTTTCATCTGGGTAAATTTATTTCTGGAGAGTTCTGTGTCAAAATTAAGCACCAAAATCAACTTCTGTCACCACAGCAAATGTTTTTTTAATGTTTATTGAAAGTTTTTAGCCGAATTTGGGGATTTTTGAAGAAAAACATTTTTGGCTGATTTTTAAGGTCCGGGGCTTACAGAATTTTGCATTCGGGTAAATTTATTTCTGGAGAGTTCTGTGTGAAAATTAAGCACCAAAATCAACTTCTGTCACCGTAGCAAATGTTTTTTACGGTTTACTGAAAGTTTTTAGCCGAATTTGGGGATTTTTGAAGAAAATAATTTTTGGCTGATTTTTAAGGTCCGGGGCTTACAGAATTTTTCATATGGGTAAATTTATTTCTGGAGAGTTCTGTGTCAAAATTAAGCACCAAAATCATCTTCTGTCACCACAGCAAATCTTTTTTAAGGTTTATTGAAAGTTTTTAGCCGAATTTGGGGATTTTTGAAGAAAAAAATTTTTGGCCGATTTTTAAGGTCCGGGGCTTACAGAATTTTCCATACGGGTAAATTTATTTCTGGAGAGTTCTGTGTCAAAATTAAGCACCAAAATCAACTTCTGTCACCGCAGCAAATCTTTTTTAAGGTTTACTGAAAGTTTTAAGCCGAATTTGGGGATTTTTGAAGAAAAACATTTTTGGCCGATTTTTAAGGTCAGGGGCTTACAGAATTTTTCATACGGGTAAATTTATTTCTGGAGAGTTCTGAGTCCAAATTAAGCACCAAAATCAACTTCTGTCACCGTAGCAAATCTTTTTTAAGGTTTACTGAAAGTTTTAAGCCGAATTTGGGGATTATTGAAGAAAAAAATTTTTGGCTGATTTTTAAGGTCCGGGGCTTACAGAATTTTTCATATGGGTAAATTTATTTCTGGAGAGTTCTGTGTCAAAATTAAGCACCAAAATCAACTTCTGTCACCGTAGCAAATCTTTTTTACGGTTTACTGAAAGTTTTAAGCCGAATTTGGGGTTTTTTGAAGAAAAAAATTTTTGGCCAATTTTTAAGGTCCGGGGCTTACAGAATTTTGCATATGGGTAAATGTAATTCTGGAGAGTTCTGTGTCAAAATTAAGCACCAAAATCAACTTCTGTCACCACAGCAAATGTTTTTTTAATGTTTATTGAAAGTTTTTAGCCGAATTTGGGGATTTTTGAAGAAAAACATTTTTGGGTGATTTTTAAGGTCCGGGGCTTACAGAATTTTCCATACGGGTGAATTTATTTCTGGAGAGTTCTGTGTCAAAATTAAGCACCAAAATCAACTTCTGTCACCGCAGCAAATGTTTTTTAAGGTTTACTGAAAGTTTTAAGCCGAATTTGGGGATTTTTGAAGAAAAAAATTTTTGGCCAATTTTTAAGGTCCGGGGTTTACAGAATTTTTCATACGGGTAAATATATTTCTGGAGAGTTCTGTGTCAAAATTAAGCACCAAAATCAACTTCTGTCACCACAGCAAATGATTTTTAATGTTTATTGAAAGTTTTTAGCCGAATTTGGGGATTTTTGAAGAAAAAAATTTTTGGCTGATTTTTAAGGTCCGGGGCTTACAGAATTTTCCATATGGGTAAATTTATTTCTGGAGAGTTCTGTGTCAAAATTAAGCACCAAAATCAACTTCTGTCACCACAGCAAATGTTTTTTAAGGTTTACTGAAAGTTTTAAGCCGAATTTGGGGACTTTTGAAGAAAAATATTTTTGGCCGATTTTTATGGTCCGGGGCTTACATAATTTTTCATACGGGTAATTATATTTCTGGAGAGTTCTGTGTCAAAATTAAGCACCAAAATCAACTTCTGTCACCACAGCAAATCTTTTTTAATTTTTACTGAAAGTTTTAAGCCGAATTTGGGGATTTTTGAAGAAAATAATTTTTGGCCGATTTTTATGGTCCGGGGCTTACATAATTTTTCATACGGGTAATTATATTTCTGGAGAGTTCTGAGTCAAAATTAAGCACCAAAATCAACTTCTGTCACCGTATCAAATCTTTTTTAAGGTTTACTGAAAGTTTTAAGCCGAATTTGGGGATTTTTGAAGAAAAAATTTTTTGCCGATTTTTAAGGTCCGGGGCTTACAGAATTTTTCATCCGGGTAAATTTATTTCTGGAGAGTTCTGTGTCAAAATTAAGCACCAAAATCAACTTCTGTCACCACAGCAAATGTTTTTTTAATGTTTATTGAAAGTTTTTAGCCGAATTTGGGGATTTTTGAAGAAAAACATTTTTGGCTGATTTTTAAGGTCCGGGGCTTACAGAATTTTTCATACGGTCAAATTTATTTCTGGAGAGTTCTGAGTCAAAATTAAGTACCAAAATCAACTTCTGTCACCGTAGCAAATCTTTTTTAAGGTTTACTGAAAGTTTTAAGCCGAGTTTGGGCATTATTGAAGAAAAAAATTTTTGGCCCATTTTTAAGGTCCGGGGCTTACAGAATTTTTCATACGGGTAAATTTATTTCTGGAGAGTTCTGTGTCAACATTAAGCACCAAAATCAACTTCTGTCACCGTAGCAAATCTTTTTAAAGGTTTACTGAAAGTTTTAAGCCGAATTTGGGGTTTTTTGAAGAAAAAAATTTTAGGCCAATTTTTAAGGTCCGGGGCTTACAGAATTTTCCATATGGGTAAATGTATTTCTGGAGAGTTCTGTGTCAAAATTAAGCACCAAAATCAACTTCTGTCACCACAGCAAATGTTTTTTAATGTTTATTGAAAGTTTTTAGTCGAATTTGGGGATTTTTGAAGAAAAAAATTTTTGGCTGATTTTTAAGGTCCGGGGCTTACAGAAATTTCCATATGGGTAAATTTATTTCTGGAGAGTTCTGTGGCAAAATTAAGCACCAAAATCAACTTCTGTCACCACAGCAAATGTTTTTTAAGGTTTACTGAAAGTTTTTAGCCGAATTTGGGGATTTTTGAAGAAAAAAATTTTTGGCTGATTTTTAAGGTCTGGGGCTTACAGAATTTTCCATACGGGTAAATTTATTTCTGGAGAGTTCTGTGTCAAAATTAAGCACCAAAATCAACTTCTGTCATTGCATCAAATGTTTTTTAAGGTTTACTGAAAGTTTTAAGCCGAATTTGGGGATTATTGAAGAAAAAAATTTTTGGCCGATTTTTAAGGTCCGGGGCTTACAGAATTTTTCATACGGGTAAATTTATTTCTGGAGAGTTCTGTGTCAAAATTAAGCACCAAAATCAACTTCTGTCACCGTAGCAAATTTTTTTTAAGGTTTACTGAAAGTTTTAAGCCGAATTTGGGGTTTTTTGAAGAAAAAAATTTTAGGCCAATTTTTAAGGTCCGGGGCTTACAGAATTTTCCATATGGGTAAATGTATTTCTGGAGAGTTCTGTGTCAAAATTAAGCACCAAAATCAACTTCTGTCACCACAGCAAATGTTTTTTAATGTTTATTGAAAGTTTTAAGCCGAATTTGGGGATTTTTGAAGAAAAAAATTTTTGTCCGATTTTTAAGGTCCGGGTCTTACAGAATTTTTCATACGGGTAAATATATTTCTGGAGAGTTCTGTGTCAAAATTAAGCACCAAAATCAACTTCTGTCACCGCAGCAAATCTTTTTTAAGGTTTACTGAAAGTTTTTAGCCGAATTTGGGGATTTTTGAAGAAAAAAATTTTTAGCCGATTTTTAAGGTCCGGGGCTTACAGAATTTTTCATACAGGTAAATATATTTCTGGAGAGTTCTGAGTCAAAATTAAGCACCAAAATCAACTTCTGTCACCGTATCAAATCTTTTTTAAGGTTTACTGAAAGTTTTAAGCCGAATTTGGGGATTATTGAAGAAAAAAATTTTTGGCCGATTTTTAAGGTTCGGGGCTTACAGAATTTTTCATCTGGGTAAATTTATTTCTGGAGAGTTCTGTGTCAAAATTAAGCACCAAAATCAACTTCTGTCACCACAGCAAATGTTTTTTTAATGTTTATTGAAAGTTTTTAGCCGAATTTGGGGATTTTTGAAGAAAAACATTTTTGGCTGATTTTTAAGGTCCGGGGCTTACAGAATTTTGCATTCGGGTAAATTTATTTCTGGAGAGTTCTGTGTGAAAATTAAGCACCAAAATCAACTTCTGTCACCGTAGCAAATGTTTTTTACGGTTTACTGAAAGTTTTTAGCCGAATTTGGGGATTTTTGAAGAAAATAATTTTTGGCTGATTTTTAAGCTCCGGGGCTTACAGAATTTTTCATACGGGTAAATTTATTTCTGGAGAGTTCTGTGTCAAAATTAAGCACCAAAATCATCTTCTGTCACCACAGCAAATCTTTTTGAAGGTTTATTGAAAGTTTTTAGCCGAATTTGGGGATTTTTGAAGAAAAAAATTTTTGGCCGATTTTTAAGGTCCGGGGCTTACAGAATTTTCCATACGGGTAAATTTATTTCTGGAGAGTTCTGTGTCAAAATTAAGCACCAAAATCAACTTCTGTCACCGCAGCAATTCTTTTTTAAGGTTTACTGAAAGTTTTAAGCCGAATTTGGGGATTTTTGAAGAAAAACATTTTTGGCCGATTTTTAAGGTCAGGGGCTTACAGAATTTTTCATATGGGTAAATTTATTTCTGGAGAGTTCTGTGTCAAAATTAAGCACCAAAATCAACTTCTGTCACCGTAGCAAATCTTTTTTACGGTTTACTGAAAGTTTTAAGCCGAATTTGGGGTTTTTTGAAGAAAAAAATTTTTGGCCAATTTTTAAGGTCCGGGGCTTACAGAATTTTGCATATGGGTAAATGTAATTCTGGAGAGTTCTGTGTCAAAATTAAGCACCAAAATCAACTTCTGTCACCACAGCAAATGTTTTTTTAATGTTTATTGAAAGTTTTTAGCCGAATTTGGGGATTTTTGAAGAAAAACATTTTTGGCTGATTTTTAAGGTCCGGGGCTTACAGAATTTTCCATACGGGTGAATTTATTTCTGGAGAGTTCTGTGTCAAAATTAAGCACCAAAATCAACTTCTGTCACCGCAGCAAATGTTTTTTAAGGTTTACTGAAAGTTTTAAGCCGAATTTGGGGATTTTTGAAGAAAAAAATTTTTGGCCAATTTTTAAGGTCCGGGGTTTACAGAATTTTTCATACAGGTAAATATATTTCTGGAGAGTTCTGTGTCAAAATTAAGCACCAAAATCAACTTCTGTCACCACAGCAAATGATTTTTAATGTTTATTGAAAGTTTTTAGCCGAATTTGGGGATTTTTGAAGAAAAAAATTTTTGGCTGATTTTTAAGGTCCGGGGCTTACAGAATTTTCCATATGGGTAAATTTATTTCTGGAGAGTTCTGTGTCAAAATTAAGCACCAAAATCAACTTCTGTCACCACAGCAAATGTTTTTTAAGGTTTACTGAAAGTTTTAAGCCGAATTTGGGGATTTTTGAAGAAAAATATTTTTGGCCGATTTTTATGGTCCGGGGCTTACATAATTTTTCATACGGGTAATTATATTTCTGGAGAGTTCTGTGTCAAAATTAAGCACCAAAATCAACTTCTGTCACCACAGCAAATCTTTTTTAATTTTTACTGAAAGTTTTAAGGCGAATTTGGGGATTTTTGAAGAAAATAATTTTTGGCCGATTTTTATGGTCCGGGGCTTACATAATTTTTCATACGGGTAATTATATTTCTGGAGAGTTCTGAGTCAAAATTAAGCACCAAAATCAACTTCTGTCACCGTATCAAATCTTTTTTAAGGTTTACTGAAAGTTTTTAGCCGAATTTGGGGATTATTGAAGAAAATTTTTTTTGCCGATTTTTAAGGTCCGGGGCTTACAGAATTTTTCATCCGGGTAAATTTATTTCTGGAGAGTTCTGTGTCAAAATTAAGCACCAAAATCAACTTCTGTCACCACAGCAAATGTTTTTTTAATGTTTATTGAAAGTTTTTAGCCGAATTTGGGGATTTTTGAAGAAAAACATTTTTGGCTGATTTTTAAGGTCCGGGGCTTACAGAATTTTCCATACGGGTGAATTTATTTCTGGAGAGTTCTGTGTCAAAATTAAGCACCAAAATCAACTTCTGTCACCGCAGCAAATGTTTTTTAAGGTTTACTGAAAGTTTTAAGCCGAATTTGGGGATTTTTGAAGAAAAAAATTTTTGGCCGATTTTTAAGGTCCGGGGCTTACAGAATTTTTCATACGGGTAAATTTATTTCTGGAGAGTTCTGAGTCAAAATTAAGCACCAAAATCAACTTCTGTCAAAACAGCAAATCTTTTTTAAGGTTTACTGAAAGTTTTAAGCCGAATTTAGGGTTTTTTGAAGAAAAAAAATTTTGCCCAATTTTTAAGGTCCGGTGTTTACAGAATTTTTCATACGGGTAAATATATTTCTGGAGAGTTCTGTGTCAAAATTAAGCACCAAAATCAACTTCTGTCACCACAGCAAATGATTTTTAATGTTTATTGAAAGTTTTTAGCCGAATTTGGGGATTTTTGAAGAAAAAAATTTTTGGCTGATTTTTAAGGTCCGGGGCTTACAGAATTTTCCATATGGGTAAATTTATTTCTGGAGAGTTCTGTGTGAAAATTAAGCACCAAAATCAACTTCTGTCACCGCAGCAAATATTTTTTACGGTTTACTGAAAGTTTTTAGCCGAATTTGGGGATTTTTGAAGAAAAACATTTTTGGCTGATTTTTAAGGTCCGGGGCTTACAGAATTTTCCATACGGGTGAATTTATTTCTGGAGAGTTCTGTGTCAAAATTAAGCACCAAAATCAACTTCTGTCACCGCAGCAAATGTTTTTTTAATGTTTATTGAAAGTTTTTAGCCGAATTTGGGGATTTTTGAAGAAAAACATTTTTGGCTGATTTTTAAGGTCCGGGGCTTACAGAATTTTCCATACGGGTGAATTTATTTCTGGAGAGTTCTGTGTCAAAATTAAGCACCAAAATCAACTTCTGTCACCGCAGCAAATGTTTTTTAAGGTTTACTGAAAGTTTTAAGCCGAATTTGGGGATTTTTGAAGAAAAAAATTTTTGGCCGATTTTTAAGGTCCGGGGCTTACAGAATTTTTCATACGGGTAAATTTATTTCTGGAGAGTTCTGAGTCAAAATTAAGCACCAAAATCAACTTCTGTCACCACAGCAAATCTTATTTAAGGTTTACTGAAAGTTTTAAGCCGAATTTGGGGTTTTTTGAAGAAAAAATTTTTTGGCCAATTTTTAAGGTCCGGTGTTTACAGAATTTTTCATACGGGTAAATATATTTCTGGAGAGTTCTGTGTCAAAATTAAGCACCAAAATCAACTTCTGTCACCACAGCAAATGATTTTTAATGTTTATTGAAAGTTTTTAGCCGAATTTGGGGATTTTTGAAGAAAAAAATTTTTGGCAGATTTTTAAGGTCCGGGGCTTACAGAATTTTCCATATGGGTAAATTTATTTCTGGAGAGTTCTGTGTGAAAATTAAGCACCAAAATCAACTTCTGTCACCGCAGCAAATATTTTTTACGGTTTACTGAAAGTTTTTAGCCGAATTTGGGGATTTTTGAAGAAAAAAATTTTTGGCTGATTTTTAAGGTCCGGGGCTTACAGAATTTTTCATACGGGTAAATTTATTTCTGGAGAGTTCTGTGTCAAAATTAAGCACCAAAATCAACTTCTGTCAACGCAGCAAATGTTTTTTAAGGTTTATTGAAAGTTTTTAGCCGAATTTGGGGATTTTTGAAGAAAAAAATTTTTGGCTGATTTTTAAGGTCCGGGGCTTACAGAATTTTCCATATGGGTAAATTTATTTCTGGAGAGTTCTGTGTCAAAATTAAGCACCAAAATCAACTTCTGTCACCACAGCAAATGTTTTTTAAGGTTTACTGAAAGTTTTAAGCCGAATTTGGGGATTTTTGAAGAAAAATATTTTTGGCCGATTTTTATGGTCCGGGGCTTACATAATTTTTCATACGGGTAATTATATTTCTGGAGAGTTCTGTGTCAAAATTAAGCACCAAAATCAACTTCTGTCACCACAGCAAATGTTTTTTTAATGTTTATTGAAAGTTTTTAGCCGAATTTGGGGATTTTTGAAGAAAAACATTTTTGGCTGATTTTTAAGGTCCGGGGTTTACAGAATTTTCCATACGGGTGAATTTATTTCTGGAGAGTTCTGTGTCAAAATTAAGCACCAAAATCAACTTCTGTCACCGCAGCAAATGTTTTTTAAGGTTTACTGAAAGTTTTAAGCCGAATTTGGGGATTTTTGAAGAAAAAAATTTTTGGCCGATTTTTAAGGTCCGGGGCTTACAGAATTTTTCATACTTGTAAATTTATTTCTGGAGAGTTCTGAGTCAAAATTAAGCACCAAAATCAACTTCTGTCACCACAGCAAATCTTTTTTAAGGTTTACTGAAAGTTTTTAGCCGAATTTGGAGATTTTTGAAGAAAAAAATTTTTGGCCAATTTTTAAGGTCCGGGGCTTACAGAATTTTTCATATGGGTAAATTTATTTCTGGAGAGTTCTGTGTCAAAATTAAGCACCAAAATCAACTTCTGTCACCGCAGCAAATGTTTTTTAAGGTTTACTGAAAGTTTTAAGCCGAATTTGGGGATTTTTGAAGAAAAATTTTTTGGCCGATTTTTAAGGTCAGGGGCTTACAGAATTTTTCAAATGGGTAAATTTATTTCTGGAGAGTTCTGAGTCAAAATTAAGCACCAAAATCAACTTCTGTCACCGTAGCAAATCTTTTTTAAGGTTTACTGAAAGTTTTAAGCAGAATTTGGGGATTTTTGAAGAAAAAAATTTTTGGCTGATTTTTAAGGTCCGGGGCTTACAGAATTTTTCATACGGGTAAATTTTTTTCTGGAGAGTTCTGTGTCAAAATTAAGCACCAAAATAAACTTCTATCACCGCAGCAAATGTTTTTTAAGGTTTACTGAAAGTTTTAAGCCGAATTTGGGGATTTTTGAAGAAAAAAATTTTTGGCCGATTTTTAAGGTCCGGGGCTTACAGAATTTTTCATACGGGTAAATTTATTTCTGGAGAGTTCTGAGTCAAAATTAAGCACCAAAATCAACTTCTGTCACCACAGCAAATCTTTTTTAAGGTTTACTGAAAGTTTTAAGCCGAATTTGGAGATTTTTGAAGAAAAAAATTTTTGGCCAATTTTTAAGGTCCGGGGCTTACAGAATTTTTCATACGGGTAAATTTATTTCTGGAGAGTTCTGTGTCAAAATTAAGCACCAAAATCAACTTCTGTCACCGCAGCAAATGTTTTTTAAGGTTTACTGAAAGTTTTAAGCCGAATTTGGGGATTTTTGAAGAAAAAATTTTTGGCCGATTTTTAAGGTCAGGGGCTTACAGAATTTTTCAAATGGGTAAATTTATTTCTGGAGAGTTCTGAGTCAAAATTAAGCACCAAAATCAACTTCTGTCACCACAGCAAATCTTTTTTAAGGTTTACTGAAAGTTTTAAGCCGAATTTGGGGATTTTTGAAGAAAAAATTTTTTGGCTGATTTTTAAGGTCCGGGGCTTACAGAATTTTCCATATGGGTAAATTTATTTCTGGAGAGTTCTGTGTGAAAATTAAGCACCAAAATCAACTTCTGTCACCGTAGCAAATTTTTTTTACGGTTTACTGAAAGTTTTTAGCCGAATTTGGGGATTTTTGAAGAAAATAATTTTTGGCTGATTTTTAAGGTCCGGGGCTTGCAGAATTTTTCATACGGGTAAATTTAATTCTGGAGAGTTCTGTGTCAAAATTAAGCACCAAAATCATCTTCTGTCACCACAGCAAATCTTTTTTAAGGTTTATTGAAAGTTTTTAGCCGAATTTGGGGATTTTTGAAGAAAAAAATTTTTGGCCGATTTTTAAGGTTCGGGGCTTACAGAATTTTCCATACGGGTAAATTTATTTCTGGAGAGTTCTGTGTCAAAATTAAGCACCAAAATCAACTTCTGTCACCGCAGCAAATCTTTTTTAAGGTTTACTGAAAGTTTTAAGCCGAATTTGGGGATTTTTGAAGAAAAACATTTTTGGCCGATTTTTAAGGTCAGGGGCTTACAGAATTTTTCATACAGGTAAATTTATTTCTGGAGAGTTCTGAGTCCAAATTAAGCACCAAAATCAACTTCTGTCACCGTAGCAAATCTTTTTTAAGGTTTACTGAAAGTTTTAAGCCGAATTTGGGGATTATTGAAGAAAAAAATTTTTGGCTGATTTTTAAGGTCCGGGGCTTACAGACTTTTTCATACGGGTAAATTTATTTCTGGAGAGTTCTGTGTCAAAATTAAGCACCAAAATCAACTTCTGTCACCGTAGCAAATCTTTTTTACGGTTTACTGAAAGTTTTAAGCCGAATTTGGGGTTTTTTGAAGAAAAAAATTTTTGGCCAATTTTTAAGGTCCGGGGCTTACAGAATTTTGCATATGGGTAAATGTAATTCTGGAGAGTTCTGTGTCAAAATTAAGCACCAAAATCAACTTCTGTCACCACAGCAAATGTTTTTTTAATGTTTATTGAAAGTTTTTAGCCGAATTTGGGGATTTTTGAAGAAAAACATTTTTGGGTGATTTTTAAGGTCCGGGGCTTACAGAATTTTCCATACGGGTGAATTTATTTCTGGAGAGTTCTGTGTCAAAATTAAGCACCAAAATCAACTTCTGTCACCGCAGCAAATGTTTTTTAAGGTTTACTGAAAGTTTTAAGCCAAATTTGGGGATTTTTGAAGAAAAAAATTTTTGGCCAATTTTTAAGGTCCGGGGTTTACAGAATTTTTCATACGGGTAAATATATTTCTGGAGAGTTCTGTGTCAAAATTAAGCACCAAAATCAACTTCTGTCACCACAGCAAATGATTTTTAATGTTTATTGAAAGTTTTTAGCCGAATTTGGGGATTTTTGAAGAAAAAAATTTTTGGCTGATTTTTAAGGTCCGGGGCTTACAGAATTTTCCATATGGGTAAATTTATTTCTGGAGAGTTCTGTGTCAAAATTAAGCACCAAAATCAACTTCTGTCACCACAGCAAATGTTTTTTAAGGTTTACTGAAAGTTTTAAGCCGAATTTGGGGACTTTTGAAGAAAAATATTTTTGGCCGATTTTTATGGTCCGGGGCTTACATAATTTTTCATACGGGTAATTATATTTCTGGAGAGTTCTGTGTCAAAATTAAGCACCAAAATCAACTTCTGTCACCACAGCAAATCTTTTTTAATTTTTACTGAAAGTTTTAAGCCGAATTTGGGGATTTTTGAAGAAAATAATTTTTGGCCGATTTTTATGGTCCGGGGCTTGCATAATTTTTCATACGGGTAATTATATTTCTGGAGAGTTCTGAGTCAAAATTAAGCACCAAAATCAACTTCTGTCACCGTATCAAATCTTTTTTAAGGTTTACTGAAAGTTTTAAGCCGAATTTGGGGATTTTTGAAGAAAAAATTTTTTGCCGATTTTTAAGGTCCGGGGCTTACAGAATTTTTCATCCGGGTAAATTTATTTCTGGAGAGTTCTGTGTCAAAATTAAGCACCAAAATCAACTTCTGTCACCACAGCAAATGTTTTTTTAATGTTTATTGAAAGTTTTTAGCCGAATTTGGGGATTTTTGAAGAAAAACATTTTTGGCTGATTTTTAAGGTCCGGGGCTTACAGAATTTTTCATACGGTCAAATTTATTTCTGGAGAGTTCTGAGTCAAAATTAAGTACCAAAATCAACTTCTGTCACCGTAGCAAATCTTTTTTAAGGTTTACTGAAAGTTTTAAGCCGAGTTTGGGCATTATTGAAGAAAAAAATTTTTGGCCCATTTTTAAGGTCCGGGGCTTACAGAATTTTTCATACGGGTAAATTTATTTCTGGAGAGTTCTGTGTCAACATTAAGCACCAAAATCAACTTCTGTCACCGTAGCAAATCTTTTTAAAGGTTTACTGAAAGTTTTAAGCCGAATTTGGGGTTTTTTGAAGAAAAAAATTTTAGGCCAATTTTTAAGGTCCGGGGCTTACAGAATTTTCCATATGGGTAAATGTATTTCTGGAGAGTTCTGTGTCAAAATTAAGCACCAAAATCAACTTCTGTCACCACAGCAAATGTTTTTTAATGTTTATTGAAAGTTTTTAGTCGAATTTGGGGATTTTTGAAGAAAAAAATTTTTGGCTGATTTTTAAGGTCCGGGGCTTACAGAAATTTCCATATGGGTAAATTTATTTCTGGAGAGTTCTGTGGCAAAATTAAGCACCAAAATCAACTTCTGTCACCACAGCAAATGTTTTTTAAGGTTTACTGAAAGTTTTTAGCCGAATTTGGGGATTTTTGAAGAAAAAAATTTTTGGCTGATTTTTAAGGTCTGGGGCTTACAGAATTTTCCATACGGGTAAATTTATTTCTGGAGAGTTCTGTGTCAAAATTAAGCACCAAAATCAACTTCTGTCATTGCATCAAATGTTTTTTAAGGTTTACTGAAAGTTTTAAGCCGAATTTGGGGATTATTGAAGAAAAAAATTTTTGGCCGATTTTTAAGGTCCGGGGCTTACAGAATTTTTCATACGGGTAAATTTATTTCTGGAGAGTTCTGTGTCAAAATTAAGCACCAAAATCAACTTCTGTCACCGTAGCAAATTTTTTTTAAGGTTTACTGAAAGTTTTAAGCCGAATTTGGGGTTTTTTGAAGAAAAAAATTTTAGGCCAATTTTTAAGGTCCGGGGCTTACAGAATTTTCCATATGGGTAAATGTATTTCTGGAGAGTTCTGTGTCAAAATTAAGCACCAAAATCAACTTCTGTCACCACAGCAAATGTTTTTTAATGTTTATTGAAAGTTTTAAGCCGAATTTGGGGATTTTTGAAGAAAAAAATTTTTGGCCGATTTTTAAGGTCCGGGGCTTACGGAATTTTTCATACAGGTAAATATATTTCTGGAGAGTTCTGTGTCAAAATTAAGCACCAAAATCAACTTCTGTCACCGCAGCAAATCTTTTTTAAGGTTTACTGAAAGTTTTTAGCCGAATTTGGGGATTTTTGAAGAAAAAAATTTTTAGCCGATTTTTAAGGTCCGGGGCTTACAGAATTTTTCATACAGGTAAATATATTTCTGGAGAGTTCTGAGTCAAAATTAAGCACCAAAATCAACTTCTGTCACCGTATCAAATCTTTTTTAAGGTTTACTGAAAGTTTTAAGCCGAATTTGGGGATTATTGAAGAAAAAAATTTTTGGCCGATTTTTAAGGTTCGGGGCTTACAGAATTTTTCATCTGGGTAAATTTATTTCTGGAGAGTTCTGTGTCAAAATTAAGCACCAAAATCAACTTCTGTCACCACAGCAAATGTTTTTTTAATGTTTATTGAAAGTTTTTAGCCGAATTTGGGGATTTTTGAAGAAAAACATTTTTGGCTGATTTTTAAGGTCCGGGGCTTACAGAATTTTGCATTCGGGTAAATTTATTTCTGGAGAGTTCTGTGTGAAAATTAAGCACCAAAATCAACTTCTGTCACCGTAGCAAATGTTTTTTACGGTTTACTGAAAGTTTTTAGCCGAATTTGGGGATTTTTGAAGAAAATAATTTTTGGCTGATTTTTAAGCTCCGGGGCTTACAGAATTTTTCATACGGGTAAATTTATTTCTGGAGAGTTCTGTGTCAAAATTAAGCACCAAAATCATCTTCTGTCACCACAGCAAATCTTTTTGAAGGTTTATTGAAAGTTTTTAGCCGAATTTGGGGATTTTTGAAGAAAAAAATTTTTGGCCGATTTTTAAGGTCCGGGGCTTACAGAATTTTCCATACGGGTAAATTTATTTCTGGAGAGTTCTGTGTCAAAATTAAGCACCAAAATCAACTTCTGTCACCGCAGCAATTCTTTTTTAAGGTTTACTGAAAGTTTTAAGCCGAATTTGGGGATTTTTGAAGAAAAACATTTTTGGCCGATTTTTAAGGTCAGGGGCTTACAGAATTTTTCATATGGGTAAATTTATTTCTGGAGAGTTCTGTGTCAAAATTAAGCACCAAAATCAACTTCTGTCACCGTAGCAAATCTTTTTTACGGTTTACTGAAAGTTTTAAGCCGAATTTGGGGTTTTTTGAAGAAAAAAATTTTTGGCCAATTTTTAAGGTCCGGTGTTTACAGAATTTTTCATACGGGTAAATATATTTCTGGAGAGTTCTGTGTCAAAATTAAGCACCAAAATCAACTTCTGTCACCACAGCAAATGATTTTTAATGTTTATTGAAAGTTTTTAGCCGAATTTGGGGATTTTTGAAGAAAAAAATTTTTGGCAGATTTTTAAGGTCCGGGGCTTACAGAATTTTCCATATGGGTAAATTTATTTCTGGAGAGTTCTGTGTGAAAATTAAGCACCAAAATCAACTTCTGTCACCGCAGCAAATATTTTTTACGGTTTACTGAAAGTTTTTAGCCGAATTTGGGGATTTTTGAAGAAAAAAATTTTTGGCTGATTTTTAAGGTCCGGGGCTTACAGAATTTTTCATACGGGTAAATTTATTTCTGGAGAGTTCTGTGTCAAAATTAAGCACCAAAATCAACTTCTGTCAACGCAGCAAATGTTTTTTAAGGTTTATTGAAAGTTTTTAGCCGAATTTGGGGATTTTTGAAGAAAAAAATTTTTGGCTGATTTTTAAGGTCCGGGGCTTACAGAATTTTCCATATGGGTAAATTTATTTCTGGAGAGTTCTGTGTCAAAATTAAGCACCAAAATCAACTTCTGTCACCACAGCAAATGTTTTTTAAGGTTTACTGAAAGTTTTAAGCCGAATTTGGGGATTTTTGAAGAAAAATATTTTTGGCCGATTTTTATGGTCCGGGGCTTACATAATTTTTCATACGGGTAATTATATTTCTGGAGAGTTCTGTGTCAAAATTAAGCACCAAAATCAACTTCTGTCACCACAGCAAATGTTTTTTTAATGTTTATTGAAAGTTTTTAGCCGAATTTGGGGATTTTTGAAGAAAAACATTTTTGGCTGATTTTTAAGGTCCGGGGTTTACAGAATTTTCCATACGGGTGAATTTATTTCTGGAGAGTTCTGTGTCAAAATTAAGCACCAAAATCAACTTCTGTCACCGCAGCAAATGTTTTTTAAGGTTTACTGAAAGTTTTAAGCCGAATTTGGGGATTTTTGAAGAAAAAAATTTTTGGCCGATTTTTAAGGTCCGGGGATTACAGAATTTTTCATACTTGTAAATTTATTTCTGGAGAGTTCTGAGTCAAAATTAAGCACCAAAATCAACTTCTGTCACCACAGCAAATCTTTTTTAAGGTTTACTGAAAGTTTTTAGCCGAATTTGGAGATTTTTGAAGAAAAAAATTTTTGGCCAATTTTTAAGGTCCGGGGCTTACAGAATTTTTCATATGGGTAAATTTATTTCTGGAGAGTTCTGTGTCAAAATTAAGCACCAAAATCAACTTCTGTCACCGCAGCAAATGTTTTTTAAGGTTTACTGAAAGTTTTAAGCCGAATTTGGGGATTTTTGAAGAAAAAATTTTTGGCCGATTTTTAAGGTCAGGGGCTTACAGAATTTTTCAAATGGGTAAATTTATTTCTGGAGAGTTCTGAGTCAAAATTAAGCACCAAAATCAACTTCTGTCACCGTAGCAAATCTTTTTTAAGGTTTACTGAAAGTTTTAAGCAGAATTTGGGGATTTTTGAAGAAAAAAATTTTTGGCTGATTTTTAAGGTCCGGGGCTTACAGAATTTTTCATACGGGTAAATTTTTTTCTGGAGAGTTCTGTGTCAAAATTAAGCACCAAAATAAACTTCTATCACCGCAGCAAATGTTTTTTAAGGTTTACTGAAAGTTTTAAGCCGAATTTGGAGATTTTTGAAGAAAAAAATTTTTGGCCAATTTTTAAGGTCCGGGGCTTACAGAATTTTTCATACGGGTAAATTTATTTCTGGAGAGTTCTGTGTCAAAATTAAGCACCAAAATCAACTTCTGTCACCGCAGCAAATGTTTTTTAAGGTTTACTGAAAGTTTTAAGCCGAATTTGGGGATTTTTGAAGAAAAAATTTTTGGCCGATTTTTAAGGTCAGGGGCTTACAGAATTTTTCAAATGGGTAAATTTATTTCTGGAGAGTTCTGAGTCAAAATTAAGCACCAAAATCAACTTCTGTCACCACAGCAAATCTTTTTTAAGGTTTACTGAAAGTTTTAAGCCGAATTTGGGGATTTTTGAAGAAAAAATTTTTTGGCTGATTTTTAAGGTCCGGGGCTTACAGAATTTTCCATATGGGTAAATTTATTTCTGGAGAGTTCTGTGTGAAAATTAAGCACCAAAATCAACTTCTGTCACCGTAGCAAATTTTTTTTACGGTTTACTGAAAGTTTTTAGCCGAATTTGGGGATTTTTGAAGAAAATAATTTTTGGCTGATTTTTAAGGTCCGGGGCTTGCAGAATTTTTCATACGGGTAAATTTATTTCTGGAGAGTTCTGTGTCAAAATTAAGCACCAAAATCATCTTCTGTCACCACAGCAAATCTTTTTTAAGGTTTATTGAAAGTTTTTAGCCGAATTTGGGGATTTTTGAAGAAAAAAATTTTTGGCCGATTTTTAAGGTTCGGGGCTTACAGAATTTTCCATACGGGTAAATTTATTTCTGGAGAGTTCTGTGTCAAAATTAAGCACCAAAATCAACTTCTGTCACCGCAGCAAATCTTTTTTAAGGTTTACTGAAAGTTTTAAGCCGAATTTGGGGATTTTTGAAGAAAAACATTTTTGGCCGATTTTTAAGGTCAGGGGCTTACAGAATTTTTCATACAGGTAAATTTATTTCTGGAGAGTTCTGAGTCAAAATTAAGCACCAAAATCAACTTCTGTCACCACAGCAAATGTTTTTTTAATGTTTATTGAAAGTTTTTAGCCGAATTTGGGGATTTTTGAAGAAAAACATTTTTGGGTGATTTTTAAGGTCCGGGGCTTACAGAATTTTCCATACGGGTGAATTTATTTCTGGAGAGTTCTGTGTCAAAATTAAGCACCAAAATCAACTTCTGTCACCGCAGCAAATGTTTTTTAAGGTTTACTGAAAGTTTTAAGCCAAATTTGGGGATTTTTGAAGAAAAAAATTTTTGGCCAATTTTTAAGGTCCGGGGTTTACAGAATTTTTCATACGGGTAAATATATTTCTGGAGAGTTCTGTGTCAAAATTAAGCACCAAAATCAACTTCTGTCACCACAGCAAATGATTTTTAATGTTTATTGAAAGTTTTTAGCCGAATTTGGGGATTTTTGAAGAAAAAAATTTTTGGCTGATTTTTAAGGTCCGGGGCTTACAGAATTTTCCATATGGGTAAATTTATTTCTGGAGAGTTCTGTGTCAAAATTAAGCACCAAAATCAACTTCTGTCACCACAGCAAATGTTTTTTAAGGTTTACTGAAAGTTTTAAGCCGAATTTGGGGACTTTTGAAGAAAAATATTTTTGGCCGATTTTTATGGTCCGGGGCTTACATAATTTTTCATACGGGTAATTATATTTCTGGAGAGTTCTGTGTCAAAATTAAGCACCAAAATCAACTTCTGTCACCGCAGCAAATCTTTTTTAATTTTTACTGAAAGTTTTAAGCCGAATTTGGGGATTTTTGAAGAAAATAATTTTTGGCCGATTTTTATGGTCCGGGGCTTACATAATTTTTCATACGGGTAATTATATTTCTGGAGAGTTCTGAGTCAAAATTAAGCACCAAAATCAACTTCTGTCACCGTATCAAATCTTTTTTAAGGTTTACTGAAAGTTTTAAGCCGAATTTGGGGATTTTTGAAGAAAAAATTTTTTGCCGATTTTTAAGGTCCGGGGCTTACAGAATTTTTCATCCGGGTAAATTTATTTCTGGAGAGTTCTGTGTCAAAATTAAGCACCAAAATCAACTTCTGTCACCACAGCAAATGTTTTTTTAATGTTTATTGAAAGTTTTTAGCCGAATTTGGGGATTTTTGAAGAAAAACATTTATGGCTGATTTTTAAGGTCCGGGGCTTACAGAATTTTTCATACGGTCAAATTTATTTCTGGAGAGTTCTGAGTCAAAATTAAGTACCAAAATCAACTTCTGTCACCGTAGCAAATCTTTTTTAAGGTTTACTGAAAGTTTTAAGCCGAGTTTGGGCATTATTGAAGAAAAAAATTTTTGGCCCATTTTTAAGGTCCGGGGCTTACAGAATTTTTCATACGGGTAAATTTATTTCTGGAGAGTTCTGTGTCAAAATTAAGCACCAAAATCAACTTCTGTCACCGTAGCAAATTTTTTTTAAGGTTTACTGAAAGTTTTAAGCCGAATTTGGGGTTTTTTGAAGAAAAAAATTTTAGGCCAATTTTTAAGGTCCGGGGCTTACAGAATTTTCCATATGGGTAAATGTATTTCTGGAGAGTTCTGTGTCAAAATTAAGCACCAAAATCAACTTCTGTCACCACAGCAAATGTTTTTTAATGTTTATTGAAAGTTTTAAGCCGAATTTGGGGATTTTTGAAGAAAAAAATTTTTGGCCGATTTTTAAGGTCCGGGGCTTACGGAATTTTTCATACAGGTAAATATATTTCTGGAGAGTTCTGTGTCAAAATTAAGCACCAAAATCAACTTCTGTCACCGCAGCAAATCTTTTTTAAGGTTTACTGAAAGTTTTTAGCCGAATTTGGGGATTTTTGAAGAAAAAAATTTTTAGCCGATTTTTAAGGTCCGGGGCTTACAGAATTTTTCATACAGGTAAATATATTTCTGGAGAGTTCTGAGTCAAAATTAAGCACCAAAATCAACTTCTGTCACCGTATCAAATCTTTTTTAAGGTTTACTGAAAGTTTTAAGCCGAATTTGGGGATTATTGAAGAAAAAAATTTTTGGCCGATTTTTAAGGTTCGGGGCTTACTGAATTTTTCATCTGGGTAAATTTATTTCTGGAGAGTTCTGTGTCAAAATTAAGCACCAAAATCAACTTCTGTCACCACAGCAAATGTTTTTTTAATGTTTATTGAAAGTTTTTAGCCGAATTTGGGGATTTTTGAAGAAAAACATTTTTGGCTGATTTTTAAGGTCCGGGGCTTACAGAATTTTGCATTCGGGTAAATTTATTTCTGGAGAGTTCTGTGTGAAAATTAAGCACCAAAATCAACTTCTGTCACCGTAGCAAATGTTTTTTACGGTTTACTGAAAGTTTTTAGCCGAATTTGGGGATTTTTGAAGAAAATAATTTTTGGCTGATTTTTAAGCTCCGGGGCTTACAGAATTTTTCATACGGGTAAATTTATTTCTGGAGAGTTCTGTGTCAAAATTAAGCACCAAAATCATCTTCTGTCACCACAGCAAATCTTTTTGAAGGTTTATTGAAAGTTTTTAGCCGAATTTGGGGATTTTTGAAGAAAAAAATTTTTGGCCGATTTTTAAGGTCCGGGGCTTACAGAATTTTCCATACGGGTAAATTTATTTCTGGAGAGTTCTGTGTCAAAATTAAGCACCAAAATCAACTTCTGTCACCGCAGCAATTCTTTTTTAAGGTTTACTGAAAGTTTTAAGCCGAATTTGGGGATTTTTGAAGAAAAACATTTTTGGCCGATTTTTAAGGTCAGGGGCTTACAGAATTTTTCATATGGGTAAATTTATTTCTGGAGAGTTCTGTGTCAAAATTAAGCACCAAAATCAATTTCTGTCACCGTAGCAAATCTTTTTTACGGTTTACTGAAAGTTTTAAGCCGAATTTGGGGTTTTTTGAAGAAAAAAATTTTTGGCCAATTTTTAAGGTCCGGGGCTTACAGAATTTTGCATATGGGTAAATGTAATTCTGGAGAGTTCTGTGTCAAAATTAAGCACCAAAATCAACTTCTGTCACCACAGCAAATGTTTTTTTAATGTTTATTGAAAGTTTTTAGCCGAATTTGGGGATTTTTGAAGAAAAACATTTTTGGCTGATTTTTAAGGTCC
The DNA here is from genome assembly GCA_031769625.1 of Taudactylus pleione. Classification (NCBI taxonomy): domain Eukaryota; kingdom Metazoa; phylum Chordata; class Amphibia; order Anura; family Myobatrachidae; genus Taudactylus; species Taudactylus pleione. Next base: position 295,403 of record JAUIMM010000843.1, on the reverse strand, counting down.
GGGGCTTACAGAATTTTCCATACGGGTGAATTTATTTCTGGAGAGTTCTGTGTCAAAATTAAGCACCAAAATCAACTTCTGTCACCGCAGCAAATGTTTTTTAAGGTTTACTGAAAGTTTTAAGCCGAATTTGGGGATTTTTGAAGAAAAAAATTTTTGGCCAATTTTTAAGGTCCGGGGTTTACAGAATTTTTCATACAGGTAAATATATTTCTGGAGAGTTCTGTGTCAAAATTAAGCACCAAAATCAACTTCTGTCACCACAGCAAATGATTTTTAATGTTTATTGAAAGTTTTTAGCCGAATTTGGGGATTTTTGAAGAAAAAAATTTTTGGCTGATTTTTAAGGTCCGGGGCTTACAGAATTTTCCATATGGGTAAATTTATTTCTGGAGAGTTCTGTGTCAAAATTAAGCACCAAAATCAACTTCTGTCACCACAGCAAATGTTTTTTAAGGTTTACTGAAAGTTTTAAGCCGAATTTGGGGATTTTTGAAGAAAAATATTTTTGGCCGATTTTTATGGTCTGGGGCTTACATAATTTTTCATACGGGTAATTATATTTCTGGAGAGTTCTGTGTCAAAATTAAGCACCAAAATCAACTTCTGTCACCACAGCAAATCTTTTTTAATTTTTACTGAAAGTTTTAAGGCGAATTTGGGGATTTTTGAAGAAAATAATTTTTGGCCGATTTTTATGGTCCGGGGCTTACATAATTTTTCATACGGGTAATTATATTTATGGAGAGTTCTGAGTCAAAATTAAGCACCAAAATCAACTTCTGTCACCGTATCAAATCTTTTTTAAGGTTTACTGAAAGTTTTTAGCCGAATTTGGGGATTATTGAAGAAAATTTTTTTTGCCGATTTTTAAGGTCCGGGGCTTACAGAATTTTTCATCCGGGTAAATTTATTTCTGGAGAGTTCTGTGTCAAAATTAAGCACCAAAATCAACTTCTGTCACCACAGCAAATGTTTTTTTAATGTTTATTGAAAGTTTTTAGCCGAATTTGGGGATTTTTGAAGAAAAACATTTTTGGCTGATTTTTAAGGTCCGGGGCTTACAGAATTTTCCATACGGGTGAATTTATTTCTGGAGAGTTCTGTGTCAAAATTAAGCACCAAAATCAACTTCTGTCACCGCAGCAAATGTTTTTTAAGGTTTACTGAAAGTTTTAAGCCGAATTTGGGGATTTTTGAAGAAAAAAATTTTGGGCCGATTTTTAAGGTCCGGGGCTTACAGAATTTTTCATACGGGTAAATTTATTTCTGGAGAGTTCTGAGTCAAAATTAAGCACCAAAATCAACTTCTGTCAAAACAGCAAATCTTTTTTAAGGTTTACTGAAAGTTTTAAGCCGAATTTGGGGTTTTTTGAAGAAAAAAATTTTTGGCCAATTTTTAAGGTCCGGTGTTTACAGAATTTTTCATACGGGTAAATATATTTCTGGAGAGTTCTGTGTCAAAATTAAGCACCAAAATCAACTTCTGTCACCACAGCAAATGATTTTTAATGTTTATTGAAAGTTTTTAGCCGAATTTGGGGATTTTTGAAGAAAAAAATTTTTGGCTGATTTTTAAGGTCCGGGGCTTACAGAATTTTCCATATGGGTAAATTTATTTCTGGAGAGTTCTGTGTGAAAATTAAGCACCAAAATCAACTTCTGTCACCGCAGCAAATATTTGTTACGGTTTACTGAAAGTTTTTAGCCGAATTTGGGGATTTTTGAAGAAAAACATTTTTGGCTGATTTTTAAGGTCCGGGGCTTACAGAATTTTCCATACGGGTGAATTTATTTCTGGAGAGTTCTGTGTCAAAATTAAGCACCAAAATCAACTTCTGTCACCGCAGCAAATGTTTTTTTAATGTTTATTGAAAGTTTTTAGCCGAATTTGGGGATTTTTGAAGAAAAACATTTTTGGCTGATTTTTAAGGTCCGGGGCTTACAGAATTTTCCATACGGGTGAATTTATTTCTGTAGAGTTCTGTGTCAAAATTAAGCACCAAAATCAACTTCTGTCACCGCAGCAAATGTTTTTTAAGGTTTACTGAAAGTTTTAAGCCGAATTTGGGGATTTTTGAAGAAAAAAATTTTTGGCCGATTTTTAAGGTCCGGGGCTTACAGAATTTTTCATACGGGTAAATTTATTTCTGGAGAGTTCTGTGTCAAAATTAAGCACCAAAATCAACTTCTGTCACCACAGCAAATGTTTTTTTAATGTTTATTGAAAGTTTTTAGCCGAATTTGGGGATTTTTGAAGAAAAACATTTTTGGCTGATTTTTAAGGTCCGGGGCTTACAGAATTTTTCATACGGTCAAATTTATTTCTGGAGAGTTCTGAGTCAAAATTAAGTACCAAAATCAACTTCTGTCACCGTAGCAAATCTTTTTTAAGGTTTACTGAAAGTTTTAAGCCGAGTTTGGGCATTATTGAAGAAAAAAATTTTTGGCCCATTTTTAAGGTCCGGGGCTTACAGAATTTTTCATACGGGTAAATTTATTTCTGGAGAGTTCTGTGTCAACATTAAGCACCAAAATCAACTTCTGTCACCGTAGCAAATCTTTTTAAAGGTTTACTGAAAGTTTTAAGCCGAATTTGGGGTTTTTTGAAGAAAAAAATTTTAGGCCAATTTTTAAGGTCCGGGGCTTACAGAATTTTCCATATGGGTAAATGTATTTCTGGAGAGTTCTGTGTCAAAATTAAGCACCAAAATCAACTTCTGTCACCACAGCAAATGTTTTTTAATGTTTATTGAAAGTTTTTAGTCGAATTTGGGGATTTTTGAAGAAAAAAATTTTTGGCTGATTTTTAAGGTCCGGGGCTTACAGAAATTTCCATATGGGTAAATTTATTTCTGGAGAGTTCTGTGGCAAAATTAAGCACCAAAATCAACTTCTGTCACCACAGCAAATGTTTTTTAAGGTTTACTGAAAGTTTTTAGCCGAATTTGGGGATTTTTGAAGAAAAAAATTTTTGGCTGATTTTTAAGGTCTGGGGCTTACAGAATTTTCCATACGGGTAAATTTATTTCTGGAGAGTTCTGTGTCAAAATTAAGCACCAAAATCAACTTCTGTCATTGCATCAAATGTTTTTTAAGGTTTACTGAAAGTTTTAAGCCGAATTTGGGGATTATTGAAGAAAAAAATTTTTGGCCGATTTTTAAGGTCCGGGGCTTACAGAATTTTTCATACGGGTAAATTTATTTCTGGAGAGTTCTGTGTCAAAATTAAGCACCAAAATCAACTTCTGTCACCGTAGCAAATTTTTTTTAAGGTTTACTGAAAGTTTTAAGCCGAATTTGGGGTTTTTTGAAGAAAAAAATTTTAGGCCAATTTTTAAGGTCCGGGGCTTACAGAATTTTCCATATGGGTAAATGTATTTCTGGAGAGTTCTGTGTCAAAATTAAGCACCAAAATCAACTTCTGTCACCACAGCAAATGTTTTTTAATGTTTATTGAAAGTTTTAAGCCGAATTTGGGGATTTTTGAAGAAAAAAATTTTTGGCTGATTTTTAAGGTCCGGGGCTTACAGAATTTTTCATACAGGTAAATATATTTCTGGAGAGTTCTGAGTCAAAATTAAGCACCAAAATCAACTTCTGTCACCGTATCAAATCTTTTTTAAGGTTTACTGAAAGTTTTAAGCCGAATTTGGGGATTATTGAAGAAAAAAATTTTTGGCCGATTTTTAAGGTTCGGGGCTTACAGAATTTTTCATCTGGGTAAATTTATTTCTGGAGAGTTCTGTGTCAAAATTAAGCACCAAAATCAACTTCTGTCACCACAGCAAATGTTTTTTTAATGTTTATTGAAAGTTTTTAGCCGAATTTGGGGATTTTTGAAGAAAAACATTTTTGGCTGATTTTTAAGGTCCGGGGCTTACAGAATTTTGCATTCGGGTAAATTTATTTCTGGAGAGTTCTGTGTGAAAATTAAGCACCAAAATCAACTTCTGTCACCGTAGCAAATGTTTTTTACGGTTTACTGAAAGTTTTTAGCCGAATTTGGGGATTTTTGAAGAAAATAATTTTTGGCTGATTTTTAAGCTCCGGGGCTTACAGAATTTTTCATACGGGTAAATTTATTTCTGGAGAGTTCTGTGTCAAAATTAAGCACCAAAATCATCTTCTGTCACCACAGCAAATCTTTTTGAAGGTTTATTGAAAGTTTTTAGCCGAATTTGGGGATTTTTGAAGAAAAAAATTTTTGGCCGATTTTTAAGGTCCGGGGCTTACAGAATTTTCCATACGGGTAAATTTATTTCTGGAGAGTTCTGTGTCAAAATTAAGCACCAAAATCAACTTCTGTCACCGCAGCAATTCTTTTTTAAGGTTTACTGAAAGTTTTAAGCCGAATTTGGGGATTTTTGAAGAAAAACATTTTTGGCCGATTTTTAAGGTCAGGGGCTTACAGAATTTTTCATATGGGTAAATTTATTTCTGGAGAGTTCTGTGTCAAAATTAAGCACCAAAATCAACTTCTGTCACCGTAGCAAATCTTTTTTACGGTTTACTGAAAGTTTTAAGCCGAATTTGGGGTTTTTTGAAGAAAAAAATTTTTGGCCAATTTTTAAGGTCCGGTGTTTACAGAATTTTTCATACGGGTAAATATATTTCTGGAGAGTTCTGTGTCAAAATTAAGCACCAAAATCAACTTCTGTCACCACAGCAAATGATTTTTAATGTTTATTGAAAGTTTTTAGCCGAATTTGGGGATTTTTGAAGAAAAAAATTTTTGGCAGATTTTTAAGGTCCGGGGCTTACAGAATTTTCCATATGGGTAAATTTATTTCTGGAGAGTTCTGTGTGAAAATTAAGCACCAAAATCAACTTCTGTCACCGCAGCAAATATTTTTTACGGTTTACTGAAAGTTTTTAGCCGAATTTGGGGATTTTTGAAGAAAAAAATTTTTGGCTGATTTTTAAGGTCCGGGGCTTACAGAATTTTTCATACGGGTAAATTTATTTCTGGAGAGTTCTGTGTCAAAATTAAGCACCAAAATCAACTTCTGTCAACGCAGCAAATGTTTTTTAAGGTTTATTGAAAGTTTTTAGCCGAATTTGGGGATTTTTGAAGAAAAAAATTTTTGGCTGATTTTTAAGGTCCGGGGCTTACAGAATTTTCCATATGGGTAAATTTATTTCTGGAGAGTTCTGTGTCAAAATTAAGCACCAAAATCAACTTCTGTCACCACAGCAAATGTTTTTTAAGGTTTACTGAAAGTTTTAAGCCGAATTTGGGGATTTTTGAAGAAAAATATTTTTGGCCGATTTTTATGGTCCGGGGCTTACATAATTTTTCATACGGGTAATTATATTTCTGGAGAGTTCTGTGTCAAAATTAAGCACCAAAATCAACTTCTGTCACCACAGCAAATGTTTTTTTAATGTTTATTGAAAGTTTTTAGCCGAATTTGGGGATTTTTGAAGAAAAACATTTTTGGCTGATTTTTAAGGTCCGGGGTTTACAGAATTTTCCATACGGGTGAATTTATTTCTGGAGAGTTCTGTGTCAAAATTAAGCACCAAAATCAACTTCTGTCACCGCAGCAAATGTTTTTTAAGGTTTACTGAAAGTTTTAAGCCGAATTTGGGGATTTTTGAAGAAAAAAATTTTTGGCCGATTTTTAAGGTCCGGGGATTACAGAATTTTTCATACTTGTAAATTTATTTCTGGAGAGTTCTGAGTCAAAATTAAGCACCAAAATCAACTTCTGTCACCACAGCAAATCTTTTTTAAGGTTTACTGAAAGTTTTTAGCCGAATTTGGAGATTTTTGAAGAAAAAAATTTTTGGCCAATTTTTAAGGTCCGGGGCTTACAGAATTTTTCATATGGGTAAATTTATTTCTGGAGAGTTCTGTGTCAAAATTAAGCACCAAAATCAACTTCTGTCACCGCAGCAAATGTTTTTTAAGGTTTACTGAAAGTTTTAAGCCGAATTTGGGGATTTTTGAAGAAAAAATTTTTGGCCGATTTTTAAGGTCAGGGGCTTACAGAATTTTTCAAATGGGTAAATTTATTTCTGGAGAGTTCTGAGTCAAAATTAAGCACCAAAATCAACTTCTGTCACCGTAGCAAATCTTTTTTAAGGTTTACTGAAAGTTTTAAGCAGAATTTGGGGATTTTTGAAGAAAAAAATTTTTGGCTGATTTTTAAGGTCCGGGGCTTACAGAATTTTTCATACGGGTAAATTTTTTTCTGGAGAGTTCTGTATCAAAATTAAGCACCAAAATAAACTTCTATCACCGCAGCAAATGTTTTTTAAGGTTTACTGAAAGTTTTAAGCCGAATTTGGGGATTTTTGAAGAAAAAAATTTTTGGCCGATTTTTAAGGTCCGGGGCTTACAGAATTTTTCATACGGGTAAATTTATTTCTGGAGAGTTCTGAGTCAAAATTAAGCACCAAAATCAACTTCTGTCACCACAGCAAATCTTTTTTAAGGTTTACTGAAAGTTTTAAGCCGAATTTGGAGATTTTTGAAGAAAAAAATTTTTGGCCAATTTTTAAGGTCCGGGGCTTACAGAATTTTTCATACGGGTAAATTTATTTCTGGAGAGTTCTGTGTCAAAATTAAGCACCATAATCAACTTCTGTCACCGCAGCAAATGTTTTTTAAGGTTTACTGAAAGTTTTAAGCCGAATTTGGGGATTTTTGAAGAAAAAATTTTTGGCCGATTTTTAAGGTCAGGGGCTTACAGAATTTTTCAAATGGGTAAATTTATTTCTGGAGAGTTCTGAGTCAAAATTAAGCACCAAAATCAACTTCTGTCACCACAGCAAATCTTTTTTAAGGTTTACTGAAAGTTTTAAGCCGAATTTGGGGATTTTTGAAGAAAAAATTTTTTGGCTGATTTTTAAGGTCCGGGGCTTACAGAATTTTCCATATGGGTAAATTTATTTCTGGAGAGTTCTGTGTGAAAATTAAGCACCAAAATCAACTTCTGTCACCGTAGCAAATTTTTTTTACGGTTTACTGAAAGTTTTTAGCCGAATTTGGGGATTTTTGAAGAAAATAATTTTTGGCTGATTTTTAAGGTCCGGGGCTTGCAGAATTTTTCATACGGGTAAATTTATTTCTGGAGAGTTCTGTGTCAAAATTAAGCACCAAAATCATCTTCTGTCACCACAGCAAATCTTTTTTAAGGTTTATTGAAAGTTTTTAGCCGAATTTGGGGATTTTTGAAGAAAAAAATTTTTGGCCGATTTTTAAGGTTCGGGGCTTACAGAATTTTCCATACGGGTAAATTTATTTCTGGAGAGTTCTGTGTCAAAATTAAGCACCAAAATCAACTTCTGTCACCGCAGCAAATCTTTTTTAAGGTTTACTGAAAGTTTTAAGCCGAATTTGGGGATTTTTGAAGAAAAACATTTTTGGCCGATTTTTAAGGTCAGGGGCTTACAGAATTTTTCATACAGGTAAATTTATTTCTGGAGAGTTCTGAGTCCAAATTAAGCACCAAAATCAACTTCTGTCACCGTAGCAAATCTTTTTTAAGGTTTACTGAAAGTTTTAAGCCGAATTTGGGGATTATTGAAGAAAAAAATTTTTGGCTGATTTTTAAGGTCCGGGGCTTACAGACTTTTTCATACGGGTAAATTTATTTCTGGAGAGTTCTGTGTCAAAATTAAGCACCAAAATCAACTTCTGTCACCGTAGCAAATCTTTTTTACGGTTTACTGAAAGTTATAAGCCGAATTTGGGGTTTTTTGAAGAAAAAAATTTTTGGCCAATTTTTAAGGTCCGGGGCTTACAGAATTTTGCATATGGGTAAATGTAATTCTGGAGAGTTCTGTGTCAAAATTAAGCACCAAAATCAACTTCTGTCACCACAGCAAATGTTTTTTTAATGTTTATTGAAAGTTTTTAGCCGAATTTGGGGATTTTTGAAGAAAAACATTTTTGGGTGATTTTTAAGGTCCGGGGCTTACAGAATTTTCCATACGGGTGAATTTATTTCTGGAGAGTTCTGTGTCAAAATTAAGCACCAAAATCAACTTCTGTCACCGCAGCAAATGTTTTTTAAGGTTTACTGAAAGTTTTAAGCCAAATTTGGGGATTTTTGAAGAAAAAAATTTTTGGCCAATTTTTAAGGTCCGGGGTTTACAGAATTTTTCATACGGGTAAATATATTTCTGGAGAGTTCTGTGTCAAAATTAAGCACCAAAATCAACTCCTGTCACCACAGCAAATGATTTTTAATGTTTATTGAAAGTTTTTAGCCGAATTTGGGGATTTTTGAAGAAAAAAATTTTTGGCTGATTTTTAAGGTCCGGGGCTTACAGAATTTTCCATATGGGTAAATTTATTTCTGGAGAGTTCTGTGTCAAAATTAAGCACCAAAATCAACTTCTGTCACCGCAGCAATTCTTTTTTAAGGTTTACTGAAAGTTTTAAGCCGAATTTGGGGATTTTTGAAGAAAAACATTTTTGGCCGATTTTTAAGGTCAGGGGCTTACAGAATTTTTCATATGGGTAAATTTATTTCTGGAGAGTTCTGTGTCAAAATTAAGCACCAAAATCAACTTCTGTCACCGTAGCAAATCTTTTTTACGGTTTACTGAAAGTTTTAAGCCGAATTTGGGGTTTTTTGAAGAAAAAAATTTTTGGCCAATTTTTAAGGTCCGGTGTTTACAGAATTTTTCATACGGGTAAATATATTTCTGGAGAGTTCTGTGTCAAAATTAAGCACCAAAATCAACTTCTGTCACCACAGCAAATGATTTTTAATGTTTATTGAAAGTTTTTAGCCGAATTTGGGGATTTTTGAAGAAAAAAATTTTTGGCAGATTTTTAAGGTCCGGGGCTTACAGAATTTTCCATATGGGTAAATTTATTTCTGGAGAGTTCTGTGTGAAAATTAAGCACCAAAATCAACTTCTGTCACCGCAGCAAATATTTTTTACGGTTTACTGAAAGTTTTTAGCCGAATTTGGGGATTTTTGAAGAAAAAAATTTTTGGCTGATTTTTAAGGTCCGGGGCTTACAGAATTTTTCATACGGGTAAATTTATTTCTGGAGAGTTCTGTGTCAAAATTAAGCACCAAAATCAACTTCTGTCAACGCAGCAAATGTTTTTTAAGGTTTATTGAAAGTTTTTAGCCGAATTTGGGGATTTTTGAAGAAAAAAATTTTTGGCTGATTTTTAAGGTCCGGGGCTTACAGAATTTTCCATATGGGTAAATTTATTTCTGGAGAGTTCTGTGTCAAAATTAAGCACCAAAATCAACTTCTGTCACCACAGCAAATGTTTTTTAATGTTTACTGAAAGTTTTAAGCCGAATTTGGGGATTTTTGAAGAAAAATATTTTTGGCCGATTTTTATGGTCCGGGGCTTACATAATTTTTCATACGGGTAATTATATTTCTGGAGAGTTCTGTGTCAAAATTAAGCACCAAAATCAACTTCTGTCACCACAGCAAATGTTTTTTTAATGTTTATTGAAAGTTTTTAGCCGAATTTGGGGATTTTTGAAGAAAAACATTTTTGGCTGATTTTTAAGGTCCGGGGTTTACAGAATTTTCCATACGGGTGAATTTATTTCTGGAGAGTTCTGTGTCAAAATTAAGCACCAAAATCAACTTCTGTCACCGCAGCAAATGTTTTTTAAGGTTTACTGAAAGTTTTAAGCCGAATTTGGGGATTTTTGAAGAAAAAAATTTTTGGCCGATTTTTAAGGTCCGGGGATTACAGAATTTTTCATACTTGTAAATTTATTTCTGGAGAGTTCTGAGTCAAAATTAAGCACCAAAATCAACTTCTGTCACCACAGCAAATCTTTTTTAAGGTTTACTGAAAGTTTTTAGCCGAATTTGGAGATTTTTGAAGAAAAAAATTTTTGGCCAATTTTTAAGGTCCGGGGCTTACAGAATTTTTCATATGGGTAAATTTATTTCTGGAGAGTTCTGTGTCAAAATTAAGCACCAAAATCAACTTCTGTCACCGCAGCAAATGTTTTTTAAGGTTTACTGAAAGTTTTAAGCCGAATTTGGGGATTTTTGAAGAAAAAATTTTGGCCGATTTTTAAGGTCAGGGGCTTACAGAATTTTTCAAATGGGTAAATTTATTTCTGGAGAGTTCTGAGTCAAAATTAAGCACCAAAATCAACTTCTGTCACCGTAGCAAATCTTTTTTAAGGTTTACTGAAAGTTTTAAGCAGAATTTGGGGATTTTTGAAGAAAAAAATTTTTGGCTGATTTTTAAGGTCCGGGGGCTTACAGAATTTTTCATACGGGTAAATTTTTTTCTGGAGAGTTCTGTATCAAAATTAAGCACCAAAATAAACTTCTATCACCGCAGCAAATGTTTTTTAAGGTTTACTGAAAGTTTTAAGCCGAATTTGGGGATTTTTGAAGAAAAAAATTTTTGGCCGATTTTTAAGGTCCGGGGCTTACAGAATTTTTCATACGGGTAAATTTATTTCTGGAGAGTTCTGAGTCAAAATTAAGCACCAAAATCAACTTCTGTCACCACAGCAAATCTTTTTTAAGGTTTACTGAAAGTTTTAAGCCGAATTTGGAGATTTTTGAAGAAAAAAATTTTTGGCCAATTTTTAAGGTCCGGGGCTTACAGAATTTTTCATACGGGTAAATTTATTTCTGGAGAGTTCTGTGTCAAAATTAAGCACCATAATCAACTTCTGTCACCGCAGCAAATGTTTTTTAAGGTTTACTGAAAGTTTTAAGCCGAATTTGGGGATTTTTGAAGAAAAAATTTTTGGCCGATTTTTAAGGTCAGGGGCTTACAGAATTTTTCAAATGGGTAAATTTATTTCTGGAGAGTTCTGAGTCAAAATTAAGCACCAAAATCAACTTCTGTCACCACAGCAAATCTTTTTTAAGGTTTACTGAAAGTTTTAAGCCGAATTTGGGGATTTTTGAAGAAAAAATTTTTTGGCTGATTTTTAAGGTCCGGGGCTTACAGAATTTTCCATATGGGTAAATTTATTTCTGGAGAGTTCTGTGTGAAAATTAAGCACCAAAATCAACTTCTGTCACCGTAGCAAATTTTTTTTACGGTTTACTGAAAGTTTTTAGCCGAATTTGGGGATTTTTGAAGAAAATAATTTTTGGCTGATTTTTAAGGTCCGGGGCTTGCAGAATTTTTCATACGGGTAAATTTATTTCTGGAGAGTTCTGTGTCAAAATTAAGCACCAAAATCATCTTCTGTCACCACAGCAAATCTTTTTTAAGGTTTATTGAAAGTTTTTAGCCGAATTTGGGGATTTTTGAAGAAAAAAATTTTTGGCCGATTTTTAAGGTTCGGGGCTTACAGAATTTTCCATACGGGTAAATTTATTTCTGGAGAGTTCTGTGTCAAAATTAAGCACCAAAATCAACTTCTGTCACCGCAGCAAATCTTTTTTAAGGTTTACTGAAAGTTTTAAGCCGAATTTGGGGATTTTTGAAGAAAAACATTTTTGGCCGATTTTTAAGGTCAGGGGCTTACAGAATTTTTCATACAGGTAAATTTATTTCTGGAGAGTTCTGAGTCCAAATTAAGCACCAAAATCAACTTCTGTCACCGTAGCAAATCTTTTTTAAGGTTTACTGAAAGTTTTAAGCCGAATTTGGGGATTATTGAAGAAAAAAATTTTTGGCTGATTTTTAAGGTCCGGGGCTTACAGACTTTTTCATACGGGTAAATTTATTTCTGGAGAGTTCTGTGTCAAAATTAAGCACCAAAATCAACTTCTGTCACCGTAGCAAATCTTTTTTACGGTTTACTGAAAGTTATAAGCCGAATTTGGGGTTTTTTGAAGAAAAAAATTTTTGGCCAATTTTTAAGGTCCGGGGCTTACAGAATTTTGCATATGGGTAAATGTAATTCTGGAGAGTTCTGTGTCAAAATTAAGCACCAAAATCAACTTCTGTCACCACAGCAAATGTTTTTTTAATGTTTATTGAAAGTTTTTAGCCGAATTTGGGGATTTTTGAAGAAAAACATTTTTGGGTGATTTTTAAGGTCCGGGGCTTACAGAATTTTCCATACGGGTGAATTTATTTCTGGAGAGTTCTGTGTCAAAATTAAGCACCAAAATCAACTTCTGTCACCGCAGCAAATGTTTTTTAAGGTTTACTGAAAGTTTTAAGCCAAATTTGGGGATTTTTGAAGAAAAAAATTTTTGGCCAATTTTTAAGGTCCGGGGTTTACAGAATTTTTCATACGGGTAAATATATTTCTGGAGAGTTCTGTGTCAAAATTAAGCACCAAAATCAACTCCTGTCACCACAGCAAATGATTTTTAATGTTTATTGAAAGTTTTTAGCCGAATTTGGGGATTTTTGAAGAAAAAAATTTTTGGCTGATTTTTAAGGTCCGGGGCTTACAGAATTTTCCATATGGGTAAATTTATTTCTGGAGAGTTCTGTGTCAAAATTAAGCACCAAAATCAACTTCTGTCACCACAGCAAATGTTTTTTAAGGTTTACTGAAAGTTTTAAGCCGAATTTGGGGACTTTTGAAGAAAAATATTTTTGGCCGATTTTTATGGTCCGGGGCTTACATAATTTTTCATACGGGTAATTATATTTCTGGAGAGTTCTGTGTCAAAATTAAGCACCAAAATCAACTTCTGTCACCACAGCAAATCTTTTTTAATTTTTACTGAAAGTTTTAAGCCGAATTTGGGGATTTTTGAAGAAAATAATTTTTGGCCGATTTTTATGGTCCGGGGCTTACATAATTTTTCATACGGGTAATTATATTTCTGGAGAGTTCTGAGTCAAAATTAAGCACCAAAATCAACTTCTGTCACCGTATCAAATCTTTTTTAAGGTTTACTGAAAGTTTTAAGCCGAATTTGGGGATTTTTGAAGAAAAAATTTTTTGCCGATTTTTAAGGTCCGGGGCTTACAGAATTTTTCATCCGGGTAAATTTATTTCTGGAGAGTTCTGTGTCAAAATTAAGCACCAAAATCAACTTCTGTCACCACAGCAAATGTTTTTTTAATGTTTATTGAAAGTTTTTAGCCGAATTTGGGGATTTTTGAAGAAAAACATTTTTGGCTGATTTTTAAGGTCCGGGGCTTACAGAATTTTTCATAAGGTCAAATTTATTTCTGGAGAGTTCTGAGTCAAAATTAAGTACCAAAATCAACTTCTGTCACCGTAGCAAATCTTTTTTAAGGTTTACTGAAAGTTTTAAGCCGAGTTTGGGCATTATTGAAGAAAAAAATTTTTGGCCCATTTTTAAGGTCCGGGGCTTACAGAATTTTTCATACGGGTAAATTTTTTTCTGGAGAGTTCTGTGTCAACATTAAGCACCAAAATCAACTTCTGTCACCGTAGCAAATCTTTTTAAAGGTTTACTGAAAGTTTTAAGCCGAATTTGGGGTTTTTTGAAGAAAAAAATTTTAGGCCAATTTTTAAGGTCCGGGGCTTACAGAATTTTCCATATGGGTAAATGTATTTCTGGAGAGTTCTGTGTCAAAATTAAGCACCAAAATCAACTTCTGTCACCACAGCAAATGTTTTTTAATGTTTATTGAAAGTTTTTAGTCGAATTTGGGGATTTTTGAAGAAAAAAATTTTTGGCTGATTTTTAAGGTCCGGGGCTTACAGAAATTTCCATATGGGTAAATTTATTTCTGGAGAGTTCTGTGGCAAAATTAAGCACCAAAATCAACTTCTGTCACCACAGCAAATGTTTTTTAAGGTTTACTGAAAGTTTTTAGCCGAATTTGGGGATTTTTGAAGAAAAAAATTTTTGGCTGATTTTTAAGGTCTGGGGCTTACAGAATTTTCCATACGGGTAAATTTATTTCTGGAGAGTTCTGTGTCAAAATTAAGCACCAAAATCAACTTCTGTCATTGCATCAAATGTTTTTTAAGGTTTACTGAAAGTTTTAAGCCGAATTTGGGGATTATTGAAGAAAAAAATTTTTGGCCGATTTTTAAGGTCCGGGGCTTACAGAATTTTTCATACGGGTAAATTTATTTCTGGAGAGTTCTGTGTCAAAATTAAGCACCAAAATCAACTTCTGTCACCGTAGCAAATTTTTTTTAAGGTTTACTGAAAGTTTTAAGCCGAATTTGGGGTTTTTTGAAGAAAAAAATTTTAGGCCAATTTTTAAGGTCCGGGGCTTACAGAATTTTCCATATGGGTAAATGTATTTCTGGAGAGTTCTGTGTCAAAATTAAGCACCAAAATCAACTTCTGTCACCACAGCAAATGTTTTTTAATGTTTATTGAAAGTTTTAAGCCGAATTTGGGGATTTTTGAAGAAAAAAATTTTTGGCCGATTTTTAAGGTCCGGGGCTTACGGAATTTTTCATACAGGTAAATATATTTCTGGAGAGTTCTGTGTCAAAATTAAGCACCAAAATCAACTTCTGTCACCGCAGCAAATCTTTTTTAAGGTTTACTGAAAGTTTTTAGCCGAATTTGGGGATTTTTGAAGAAAAAAATTTTTAGCCGATTTTTAAGGTCCGGGGCTTACAGAATTTTTCATACAGGTAAATATATTTCTGGAGAGTTCTGAGTCAAAATTAAGCACCAAAATCAACTTCTGTCACCGTATCAAATCTTTTTTAAGGTTTACTGAAAGTTTTAAGCCGAATTTGGGGATTATTGAAGAAAAAAATTTTTGGCCGATTTTTAAGGTTCGGGGCTTACAGAATTTTTCATCTGGGTAAATTTATTTCTGGAGAGTTCTGTGTCAAAATTAAGCACCAAAATCAACTTCTGTCACCACAGCAAATGTTTTTTTAATGTTTATTGAAAGTTTTTAGCCGAATTTGGGGATTTTTGAAGAAAAACATTTTTGGCTGATTTTTAAGGTCCGGGGCTTACAGAATTTTGCATTCGGGTAAATTTATTTCTGGAGAGTTCTGTGTGAAAATTAAGCACCAAAATCAACTTCTGTCACCGTAGCAAATGTTTTTTACGGTTTACTGAAAGTTTTTAGCCGAATTTGGGGATTTTTGAAGAAAATAATTTTTGGCTGATTTTTAAGCTCCGGGGCTTACAGAATTTTTCATACGGGTAAATTTATTTCTGGAGAGTTCTGTGTCAAAATTAAGCACCAAAATCAACTTCTGTCACCGCAGCAAATGTTTTTTAAGGTTTACTGAAAGTTTTAAGCCGAATTTGGGGATTTTTGAAGAAAAAATTTTTGGCCGATTTTTAAGGTCAGGGGCTTACAGAATTTTTCAAATGGGTAAATTTATTTCTGGAGAGTTCTGAGTCAAAATTAAGCACCAAAATCAACTTCTGTCACCGTAGCAAATCTTTTTTAAGGTTTACTGAAAGTTTTAAGCAGAATTTGGGGATTTTTGAAGAAAAAAATTTTTGGCTGATTTTTAAGGTCCGGGGCTTACAGAATTTTTCATACGGGTAAATTTTTTTCTGGAGAGTTCTGTGTCAAAATTAAGCACCAAAATAAACTTCTATCACCGCAGCAAATGTTTTTTAAGGTTTACTGAAAGTTTTAAGCCGAATTTGGGGATTTTTGAAGAAAAAAATTTTTGGCCGATTTTTAAGGTCCGGGGCTTACAGAATTTTTCATACGGGTAAATTTATTTCTGGAGAGTTCTGAGTCAAAATTAAGCACCAAAATCAACTTCTGTCACCACAGCAAATCTTTTTTAAGGTTTACTGAAAGTTTTAAGCCGAATTTGGAGATTTTTGAAGAAAAAAATTTTTGGCCAATTTTTAAGGTCCGGGGCTTACAGAATTTTTCATACGGGTAAATTTATTTCTGGAGAGTTCTGTGTCAAAATTAAGCACCATAATCAACTTCTGTCACCGCAGCAAATGTTTTTTAAGGTTTACTGAAAGTTTTAAGCCGAATTTGGGGATTTTTGAAGAAAAAATTTTTGGCCGATTTTTAAGGTCAGGGGCTTACAGAATTTTTCAAATGGGTAAATTTATTTCTGGAGAGTTCTGAGTCAAAATTAAGCACCAAAATCAACTTCTGTCACCACAGCAAATCTTTTTTAAGGTTTACTGAAAGTTTTAAGCCGAATTTGGGGATTTTTGAAGAAAAAATTTTTTGGCTGATTTTTAAGGTCCGGGGCTTACAGAATTTTCCATATGGGTAAATTTATTTCTGGAGAGTTCTGTGTGAAAATTAAGCACCAAAATCAACTTCTGTCACCGTAGCAAATTTTTTTTACGGTTTACTGAAAGTTTTTAGCCGAATTTGGGGATTTTTGAAGAAAATAATTTTTGGCTGATTTTTAAGGTCCGGGGCTTGCAGAATTTTTCATACGGGTAAATTTATTTCTGGAGAGTTCTGTGTCAAAATTAAGCACCAAAATCATCTTCTGTCACCACAGCAAATCTTTTTTAAGGTTTATTGAAAGTTTTTAGCCGAATTTGGGGATTTTTGAAGAAAAAAATTTTTGGCCGATTTTTAAGGTTCGGGGCTTACAGAATTTTCCATACGGGTAAATTTATTTCTGGAGAGTTCTGTGTCAAAATTAAGCACCAAAATCAACTTCTGTCACCGCAGCAAATCTTTTTTAAGGTTTACTGAAAGTTTTAAGCCGAATTTGGGGATTTTTGAAGAAAAACATTTTTGGCCGATTTTTAAGGTCAGGGGCTTACAGAATTTTTCATACAGGTAAATTTATTTCTGGAGAGTTCTGAGTCCAAATTAAGCACCAAAATCAACTTCTGTCACCGTAGCAAATCTTTTTTAAGGTTTACTGAAAGTTTTAAGCCGAATTTGGGGATTATTGAAGAAAAAAATTTTTGGCTGATTTTTAAGGTCCGGGGCTTACAGACTTTTTCATACGGGTAAATTTATTTCTGGAGAGTTCTGTGTCAAAATTAAGCACCAAAATCAACTTCTGTCACCGTAGCAAATCTTTTTTACGGTTTACTGAAAGTTATAAGCCGAATTTGGGGTTTTTTGAAGAAAAAAATTTTTGGCCAATTTTTAAGGTCCGGGGCTTACAGAATTTTGCATATGGGTAAATGTAATTCTGGAGAGTTCTGTGTCAAAATTAAGCACCAAAATCAACTTCTGTCACCACAGCAAATGTTTTTTTAATGTTTATTGAAAGTTTTTAGCCGAATTTGGGGATTTTTGAAGAAAAACATTTTTGGGTGATTTTTAAGGTCCGGGGCTTACAGAATTTTCCATACGGGTGAATTTATTTCTGGAGAGTTCTGTGTCAAAATTAAGCACCAAAATCAACTTCTGTCACCGCAGCAAATGTTTTTTAAGGTTTACTGAAAGTTTTAAGCCAAATTTGGGGATTTTTGAAGAAAAAAATTTTTGGCCAATTTTTAAGGTCCGGGGTTTACAGAATTTTTCATACGGGTAAATATATTTCTGGAGAGTTCTGTGTCAAAATTAAGCACCAAAATCAACTCCTGTCACCACAGCAAATGATTTTTAATGTTTATTGAAAGTTTTTAGCCGAATTTGGGGATTTTTGAAGAAAAAAATTTTTGGCTGATTTTTAAGGTCCGGGGCTTACAGAATTTTCCATATGGGTAAATTTATTTCTGGAGAGTTCTGTGTCAAAATTAAGCACCAAAATCAACTTCTGTCACCACAGCAAATGTTTTTTAAGGTTTACTGAAAGTTTTAAGCCGAATTTGGGGACTTTTGAAGAAAAATATTTTTGGCCGATTTTTATGGTCCGGGGCTTACATAATTTTTCATACGGGTAATTATATTTCTGGAGAGTTCTGTGTCAAAATTAAGCACCAAAATCAACTTCTGTCACCACAGCAAATCTTTTTTAATTTTTACTGAAAGTTTTAAGCCGAATTTGGGGATTTTTGAAGAAAATAATTTTTGGCCGATTTTTATGGTCCGGGGCTTACATAATTTTTCATACGGGTAATTATATTTCTGGAGAGTTCTGAGTCAAAATTAAGCACCAAAATCAACTTCTGTCACCGTATCAAATCTTTTTTAAGGTTTACTGAAAGTTTTAAGCCGAATTTGGGGATTTTTGAAGAAAAAATTTTTTGCCGATTTTTAAGGTCCGGGGCTTACAGAATTTTTCATCCGGGTAAATTTATTTCTGGAGAGTTCTGTGTCAAAATTAAGCACCAAAATCAACTTCTGTCACCACAGCAAATGTTTTTTTAATGTTTATTGAAAGTTTTTAGCCGAATTTGGGGATTTTTGAAGAAAAACATTTTTGGCTGATTTTTAAGGTCCGGGGCTTACAGAATTTTTCATACGGTCAAATTTATTTCTGGAGAGTTCTGAGTCAAAATTAAGTACCAAAATCAACTTCTGTCACCGTAGCAAATCTTTTTTAAGGTTTACTGAAAGTTTTAAGCCGAGTTTGGGCATTATTGAAGAAAAAAATTTTTGGCCCATTTTTAAGGTCCGGGGCTTACAGAATTTTTCATACGGGTAAATTTTTTTCTGGAGAGTTCTGTGTCAACATTAAGCACCAAAATCAACTTCTGTCACCGTAGCAAATCTTTTTAAAGGTTTACTGAAAGTTTTAAGCCGAATTTGGGGTTTTTTGAAGAAAAAAATTTTAGGCCAATTTTTAAGGTCCGGGGCTTACAGAATTTTCCATATGGGTAAATGTATTTCTGGAGAGTTCTGTGTCAAAATTAAGCACCAAAATCAACTTCTGTCACCACAGCAAATGTTTTTTAATGTTTATTGAAAGTTTTTAGTCGAATTTGGGGATTTTTGAAGAAAAAAATTTTTGGCTGATTTTTAAGGTCCGGGGCTTACAGAAATTTCCATATGGGTAAATTTATTTCTGGAGAGTTCTGTGGCAAAATTAAGCACCAAAATCAACTTCTGTCACCACAGCAAATGTTTTTTAAGGTTTACTGAAAGTTTTTAGCCGAATTTGGGGATTTTTGAAGAAAAAAATTTTTGGCTGATTTTTAAGGTCTGGGGCTTACAGAATTTTCCATACGGGTAAATTTATTTCTGGAGAGTTCTGTGTCAAAATTAAGCACCAAAATCAACTTCTGTCATTGCATCAAATGTTTTTTAAGGTTTACTGAAAGTTTTAAGCCGAATTTGGGGATTATTGAAGAAAAAAATTTTTGGCCGATTTTTAAGGTCCGGGGCTTACAGAATTTTTCATACGGGTAAATTTATTTCTGGAGAGTTCTGTGTCAAAATTAAGCACCAAAATCAACTTCTGTCACCGTAGCAAATTTTTTTTAAGGTTTACTGAAAGTTTTAAGCCGAATTTGGGGTTTTTTGAAGAAAAAAATTTTAGGCCAATTTTTAAGGTCCGGGGCTTACAGAATTTTCCATATGGGTAAATGTATTTCTGGAGAGTTCTGTGTCAAAATTAAGCACCAAAATCAACTTCTGTCACCACAGCAAATGTTTTTTAATGTTTATTGAAAGTTTTAAGCCGAATTTGGGGATTTTTGAAGAAAAAAATTTTTGGCCGATTTTTAAGGTCCGGGGCTTACGGAATTTTTCATACAGGTAAATATATTTCTGGAGAGTTCTGTGTCAAAATTAAGCACCAAAATCAACTTCTGTCACCGCAGCAAATCTTTTTTAAGGTTTACTGAAAGTTTTTAGCCGAATTTGGGGATTTTTGAAGAAAAAAATTTTTAGCCGATTTTTAAGGTCCGGGGCTTACAGAATTTTTCATACAGGTAAATATATTTCTGGAGAGTTCTGAGTCAAAATTAAGCACCAAAATCAACTTCTGTCACCGTATCAAATCTTTTTTAAGGTTTACTGAAAGTTTTAAGCTGAATTTGGGGATTATTGAAGAAAAAAATTTTTGGCCGATTTTTAAGGTTCGGGGCTTACAGAATTTTTCATCTGGGTAAATTTATTTCTGGAGAGTTCTGTGTCAAAATTAAGCACCAAAATCAACTTCTGTCACCACAGCAAATGTTTTTTTAATGTTTATTGAAAGTTTTTAGCCGAATTTGGGGATTTTTGAAGAAAAACATTTTTGGCTGATTTTTAAGGTCCGGGGCTTACAGAATTTTGCATTCGGGTAAATTTATTTCTGGAGAGTTCTGTGTGAAAATTAAGCACCAAAATCAACTTCTGTCACCGTAGCAAATGTTTTTTACGGTTTACTGAAAGTTTTTAGCCGAATTTGGGGATTTTTGAAGAAAATAATTTTTGGCTGATTTTTAAGCTCCGGGGCTTACAGAATTTTTCATACGGGTAAATTTATTTCTGGAGAGTTCTGTGTCAAAATTAAGCACCAAAATCATCTTCTGTCACCACAGCAAATCTTTTTGAAGGTTTATTGAAAGTTTTTAGCCGAATTTGGGGATTTTTGAAGAAAAAAATTTTTGGCCGATTTTTAAGGTCCGGGGCTTACAGAATTTTCCATACGGGTAAATTTATTTCTGGAGAGTTCTGTGTCAAAATTAAGCACCAAAATCAACTTCTGTCACCGCAGCAATTCTTTTTTAAGGTTTACTGAAAGTTTTAAGCCGAATTTGGGGATTTTTGAAGAAAAACATTTTTGGCCGATTTTTAAGGTCAGGGGCTTACAGAATTTTTCATATGGGTAAATTTATTTCTGGAGAGTTCTGTGTCAAAATTAAGCACCAAAATCAACTTCTGTCACCGTAGCAAATCTTTTTTACGGTTTACTGAAAGTTTTAAGCCGAATTTGGGGTTTTTTGAAGAAAAAAATTTTTGGCCAATTTTTAAGGTCCGGGGCTTACAGAATTTTGCATATGGGTAAATGTAATTCTGGAGAGTTCTGTGTCAAAATTAAGCACCAAAATCAACTTCTGTCACCACAGCAAATGTTTTTTTAATGTTTATTGAAAGTTTTTAGCCGAATTTGGGGATTTTTGAAGAAAAACATTTTTGGCTGATTTTTAAGGTCCGGGGCTTACAGAATTTTCCATACGGGTGAATTTATTTCTGGAGAGTTCTGTGTCAAAATTAAGCACCAAAATCAACTTCTGTCACCGCAGCAAATGTTTTTTAAGGTTTACTGAAAGTTTTAAGCCGAATTTGGGGATTTTTGAAGAAAAAAATTTTTGGCCAATTTTTAAGGTCCGGGGTTTACAGAATTTTTCATACAGGTAAATATATTTCTGGAGAGTTCTGTGTCAAAATTAAGCACCAAAATCAACTTCTGTCACCACAGCAAATGATTTTTAATGTTTATTGAAAGTTTTTAGCCGAATTTGGGGATTTTTGAAGAAAAAAATTTTTGGCTGATTTTTAAGGTCCGGGGCTTACAGAATTTTCCATATGGGTAAATTTATTTCTGGAGAGTTCTGTGTCAAAATTAAGCACCAAAATCAACTTCTGTCACCACAGCAAATGTTTTTTAAGGTTTACTGAAAGTTTTAAGCCGAATTTGGGGATTTTTGAAGAAAAATATTTTTGGCCGATTTTTATGGTCCGGGGCTTACATAATTTTTCATACGGGTAATTATATTTCTGGAGAGTTCTGTGTCAAAATTAAGCACCAAAATCAACTTCTGTCACCACAGCAAATCTTTTTTAATTTTTACTGAAAGTTTTAAGGCGAATTTGGGGATTTTTGAAGAAAATAATTTTTGGCCGATTTTTATGGTCCGGGGCTTACATAATTTTTCATACGGGTAATTATATTTCTGGAGAGTTCTGAGTCAAAATTAAGCACCAAAATCAACTTCTGTCACCGTATCAAATCTTTTTTAAGGTTTACTGAAAGTTTTTAGCCGAATTTGGGGATTATTGAAGAAAATTTTTTTTGCCGATTTTTAAGGTCCGGGGCTTACAGAATTTTTCATCCGGGTAAATTTATTTCTGGAGAGTTCTGTGTCAAAATTAAGCACCAAAATCAACTTCTGTCACCACAGCAAATGTTTTTTTAATGTTTATTGAAAGTTTTTAGCCGAATTTGGGGATTTTTGCAGAAAAACATTTTTGGCTGATTTTTAAGGTCCGGGGCTTACAGAATTTTCCATACGGGTGAATTTATTTCTGGAGAGTTCTGTGTCAAAATTAAGCACCAAAATCAACTTCTGTCACCGCAGCAAATGTTTTTTAAGGTTTACTGAAAGTTTTAAGCCGAATTTGGGGATTTTTGAAGAAAAAAATTTTGGGCCGATTTTTAAGGTCCGGGGCTTACAGAATTTTTCATACGGGTAAATTTATTTCTGGAGAGTTCTGAGTCAAAATTAAGCACCAAAATCAACTTCTGTCAAAACAGCAAATCTTTTTTAAGGTTTACTGAAAGTTTTAAGCCGAATTTGGGGTTTTTTGAAGAAAAAAATTTTTGGCCAATTTTTAAGGTCCGGTGTTTACAGAATTTTTCATACGGGTAAATATATTTCTGGAGAGTTCTGTGTCAAAATTAAGCACCAAAATCAACTTCTGTCACCACAGCAAATGATTTTTAATGTTTATTGAAAGTTTTTAGCCGAATTTGGGGATTTTTGAAGAAAAAAATTTTTGGCTGATTTTTAAGGTCCGGGGCTTACAGAATTTTCCATATGGGTAAATTTATTTCTGGAGAGTTCTGTGTGAAAATTAAGCACCAAAATCAACTTCTGTCACCGCAGCAAATATTTTTTACGGTTTACTGAAAGTTTTTAGCCGAATTTGGGGATTTTTGAAGAAAAACATTTTTGGCTGATTTTTAAGGTCCGGGGCTTACAGAATTTTCCATACGGGTGAATTTATTTCTGGAGAGTTCTGTGTCAAAATTAAGCACCAAAATCAACTTCTGTCACCGCAGCAAATGTTTTTTTAATGTTTATTGAAAGTTTTTAGCCGAATTTGGGGATTTTTGAAGAAAAACATTTTTGGCTGATTTTTAAGGTCCGGGGCTTACAGAATTTTCCATACGGGTGAATTTATTTCTGTAGAGTTCTGTGTCAAAATTAAGCACCAAAATCAACTTCTGTCACCGCAGCAAATGTTTTTTAAGGTTTACTGAAAGTTTTAAGCCGAATTTGGGGATTTTTGAAGAAAAAAATTTTTGGCCGATTTTTAAGGTCCGGGGCTTACAGAATTTTTCATACGGGTAAATTTATTTCTGGAGAGTTCTGAGTCAAAATTAAGCACCAAAATCAACTTCTGTCACCACAGCAAATCTTATTTAAGGTTTACTGAAAGTTTTAAGCCGAATTTGGGGTTTTTTGAAGAAAAAAATTTTTGGCCAATTTTTAAGGTCCGGTGTTTACAGAATTTTTCATACGGGTAAATATATTTCTGGAGAGTTCTGTGTCAAAATTAAGCACCAAAATCAACTTCTGTCACCACAGCAAATGATTTTTAATGTTTATTGAAAGTTTTTAGCCGAATTTGGGGATTTTTGAAGAAAAAAATTTTTGGCTGATTTTTAAGGTCCGGGGCTTACAGAATTTTCCATATGGGTAAATTTATTTCTGGAGAGTTCTGTGTGAAAATTAAGCACCATAATCAACTTCTGTCACCGCAGCAAATCTTTTTTAAGGTTTACTGAAAGTTTTAAGCCGAATTTGGGGATTTTTGAAGAAAAACATTTTTGGCCGATTTTTAAGGTCAGGGGCTTACAGAATTTTTCATACGGGTAAATTTATTTCTGGAGAGTTCTGAGTCCAAATTAAGCACCAAAATCAACTTCTGTCACCGTAGCAAATCTTTTTTAAGGTTTACTGAAAGTTTTAAGCCGAATTTGGGGATTATTGAAGAAAAAAATTTTTGGCTGATTTTTAAGGTCCGGGGCTTACAGAATTTTTCATATGGGTAAATTTATTTCTGGAGAGTTCTGTGTCAAAATTAAGCACCAAAATCAACTTCTGTCACCGTAGCAAATCTTTTTTACGGTTTACTGAAAGTTTTAAGCCGAATTTGGGGTTTTTTGAAGAAAAAAATTTTTGGCCAATTTTTAAGGTCCGGGGCTTACAGAATTTTGCATATGGGTAAATGTAATTCTGGAGAGTTCTGTGTCAAAATTAAGCACCAAAATCAACTTCTGTCACCACAGCAAATGTTTTTTTAATGTTTATTGAAAGTTTTTAGCCGAATTTGGGGATTTTTGAAGAAAAACATTTTTGGGTGATTTTTAAGGTCCGGGGCTTACAGAATTTTCCATACGGGTGAATTTATTTCTGGAGAGTTCTGTGTCAAAATTAAGCACCAAAATCAACTTCTGTCACCGCAGCAAATGTTTTTTAAGGTTTACTGAAAGTTTTAAGCCGAATTTGGGGATTTTTGAAGAAAAAAATTTTTGGCCAATTTTTAAGGTCCGGGGTTTACAGAATTTTTCATACGGGTAAATATATTTCTGGAGAGTTCTGTGTCAAAATTAAGCACCAAAATCAACTTCTGTCACCACAGCAAATGATTTTTAATGTTTATTGAAAGTTTTTAGCCGAATTTGGGGATTTTTGAAGAAAAAAATTTTTGGCTGATTTTTAAGGTCCGGGGCTTACAGAATTTTCCATATGGGTAAATTTATTTCTGGAGAGTTCTGTGTCAAAATTAAGCACCAAAATCAACTTCTGTCACCACAGCAAATGTTTTTTAAGGTTTACTGAAAGTTTTAAGCCGAATTTGGGGACTTTTGAAGAAAAATATTTTTGGCCGATTTTTATGGTCCGGGGCTTACATAATTTTTCATACGGGTAATTATATTTCTGGAGAGTTCTGTGTCAAAATTAAGCACCAAAATCAACTTCTGTCACCACAGCAAATCTTTTTTAATTTTTACTGAAAGTTTTAAGCCGAATTTGGGGATTTTTGAAGAAAATAATTTTTGGCCGATTTTTATGGTCCGGGGCTTACATAATTTTTCATACGGGTAATTATATTTCTGGAGAGTTCTGAGTCAAAATTAAGCACCAAAATCAACTTCTGTCACCGTATCAAATCTTTTTTAAGGTTTACTGAAAGTTTTAAGCCGAATTTGGGGATTTTTGAAGAAAAAATTTTTTGCCGATTTTTAAGGTCCGGGGCTTACAGAATTTTTCATCCGGGTAAATTTATTTCTGGAGAGTTCTGTGTCAAAATTAAGCACCAAAATCAACTTCTGTCACCACAGCAAATGTTTTTTTAATGTTTATTGAAAGTTTTTAGCCGAATTTGGGGATTTTTGAAGAAAAAAATTTTTGGCTGATTTTTAAGGTCCGGGGCTTACAGAATTTTTCATACGGTCAAATTTATTTCTGGAGAGTTCTGAGTCAAAATTAAGTACCAAAATCAACTTCTGTCACCGTAGCAAATCTTTTTTAAGGTTTACTGAAAGTTTTAAGCCGAGTTTGGGCATTATTGAAGAAAAAAATTTTTGGCCCATTTTTAAGGTCCGGGGCTTACAGAATTTTTCATACGGGTAAATTTATTTCTGGAGAGTTCTGTGTCAACATTAAGCACCAAAATCAACTTCTGTCACCGTAGCAAATCTTTTTAAAGGTTTACTGAAAGTTTTAAGCCGAATTTGGGGTTTTTTGAAGAAAAAAATTTTAGGCCAATTTTTAAGGTCCGGGGCTTACAGAATTTTCCATATGGGTAAATGTATTTCTGGAGAGTTCTGTGTCAAAATTAAGCACCAAAATCAACTTCTGTCACCACAGCAAATGTTTTTTAATGTTTATTGAAAGTTTTTAGTCGAATTTGGGGATTTTTGAAGAAAAAAATTTTTGGCTGATTTTTAAGGTCCGGGGCTTACAGAAATTTCCATATGGGTAAATTTATTTCTGGAGAGTTCTGTGGCAAAATTAAGCACCAAAATCAACTTCTGTCACCACAGCAAATGTTTTTTAAGGTTTACTGAAAGTTTTTAGCCGAATTTGGGGATTTTTGAAGAAAAAAATTTTTGGCTGATTTTTAAGGTCTGGGGCTTACAGAATTTTCCATACGGGTAAATTTATTTCTGGAGAGTTCTGTGTCAAAATTAAGCACCAAAATCAACTTCTGTCATTGCATCAAATGTTTTTTAAGGTTTACTGAAAGTTTTAAGCCGAATTTGGGGATTATTGAAGAAAAAAATTTTTGGCCGATTTTTAAGGTCCGGGGCTTACAGAATTTTTCATACGGGTAAATTTATTTCTGGAGAGTTCTGTGTCAAAATTAAGCACCAAAATCAACTTCTGTCACCGTAGCAAATTTTTTTTAAGGTTTACTGAAAGTTTTAAGCCGAATTTGGGGTTTTTTGAAGAAAAAAATTTTAGGCCAATTTTTAAGGTCCGGGGCTTACAGAATTTTCCATATGGGTAAATGTATTTCTGGAGAGTTCTGTGTCAAAATTAAGCACCAAAATCAACTTCTGTCACCACAGCAAATGTTTTTTAATGTTTATTGAAAGTTTTAAGCCGAATTTGGGGATTTTTGAAGAAAAAAATTTTTGGCCGATTTTTAAGGTCCGGGGCTTACGGAATTTTTCATACAGGTAAATATATTTCTGGAGAGTTCTGTGTCAAAATTAAGCACCAAAATCAACTTCTGTCACCGCAGCAAATCTTTTTTAAGGTTTACTGAAAGTTTTTAGCCGAATTTGGGGATTTTTGAAGAAAAAATTTTTTAGCCGATTTTTAAGGTCCGGGGCATACAGAATTTTTCATACAGGTAAATATATTTCTGGAGAGTTCTGAGTCAAAATTAAGCACCAAAATCAACTTCTGTCACCGTATCAAATCTTTTTTAAGGTTTACTGAAAGTTTTAAGCCGAATTTGGGGATTATTGAAGAAAAAAATTTTTGGCCGATTTTTAAGGTTCGGGGCTTACAGAATTTTTCATCTGGGTAAATTTATTTCTGGAGAGTTCTGTGTCAAAATTAAGCACCAAAATCAACTTCTGTCACCACAGCAAATGTTTTTTTAATGTTTATTGAAAGTTTTTAGCCGAATTTGGGGATTTTTGAAGAAAAACATTTTTGGCTGATTTTTAAGGTCCGGGGCTTACAGAATTTTGCATTCGGGTAAATTTATTTCTGGAGAGTTCTGTGTGAAAATTAAGCACCAAAATCAACTTCTGTCACCGTAGCAAATGTTTTTTACGGTTTACTGAAAGTTTTTAGCCGAATTTGGGGATTTTTGAAGAAAATAATTTTTGGCTGATTTTTAAGCTCCGGGGCTTACAGAATTTTTCATACGGGTAAATTTATTTCTGGAGAGTTCTGTGTCAAAATTAAGCACCAAAATCATCTTCTGTCACCACAGCAAATCTTTTTGAAGGTTTATTGAAAGTTTTTAGCCGAATTTGGGGATTTTTGAAGAAAAAAATTTTTGGCCGATTTTTAAGGTCCGGGGCTTACAGAATTTTCCATACGGGTAAATTTATTTCTGGAGAGTTCTGTGTCAAAATTAAGCACCAAAATCAACTTCTGTCACCGCAGCAATTCTTTTTTAAGGTTTACTGAAAGTTTTAAGCCGAATTTGGGGATTTTTGAAGAAAAACATTTTTGGCCAATTTTTAAGGTCCGGGGCTTACAGAATTTTGCATATGGGTAAATGTAATTCTGGAGAGTTCTGTGTCAAAATTAAGCACCAAAATCAACTTCTGTCACCACAGCAAATGTTTTTTTAATGTTTATTGAAAGTTTTTAGCCGAATTTGGGGATTTTTGAAGAAAAACATTTTTGGCTGATTTTTAAGGTCCGGGGCTTACAGAATTTTCCATACGGGTGAATTTATTTCTGGAGAGTTCTGTGTCAAAATTAAGCACCAAAATCAACTTCTGTCACCGCAGCAAATGTTTTTTAAGGTTTACTGAAAGTTTTAAGCCGAATTTGGGGATTTTTGAAGAAAAAAATTTTTGGCCAATTTTTAAGGTCCGGGGTTTACAGAATTTTTCATACAGGTAAATATATTTCTGGAGAGTTCTGTGTCAAAATTAAGCACCAAAATCAACTTCTGTCACCACAGCAAATGATTTTTAATGTTTATTGAAAGTTTTTTGCCGAATTTGGGGATTTTTGAAGAAAAAAATTTTTGGCTGATTTTTAAGGTCCGGGGCTTACAGAATTTTCCATATGGGTAAATTTATTTCTGGAGAGTTCTGTGTCAAAATTAAGCACCAAAATCAACTTCTGTCACCACAGCAAATGTTTTTTAAGGTTTACTGAAAGTTTTAAGCCGAATTTGGGGATTTTTGAAGAAAAATATTTTTGGCCGATTTTTATGGTCCGGGGCTTACATAATTTTTCATACGGGTAATTATATTTCTGGAGAGTTCTGTGTCAAAATTAAGCACCAAAATCAACTTCTGTCACCACAGCAAATCTTTTTTAATTTTTACTGAAAGTTTTAAGGCGAATTTGGGGATTTTTGAAGAAAATAATTTTTGGCCGATTTTTATGGTCCGGGGCTTACATAATTTTTCATACGGGTAATTATATTTCTGGAGAGTTCTGAGTCAAAATTAAGCACCAAAATCAACTTCTGTCACCGTATCAAATCTTTTTTAAGGTTTACTGAAAGTTTTTAGCCGAATTTGGGGATTATTGAAGAAAATTTTTTTTGCCGATTTTTAAGGTCCGGGGCTTACAGAATTTTTCATCCGGGTAAATTTATTTCTGGAGAGTTCTGTGTCAAAATTAAGCACCAAAATCAACTTCTGTCACCACAGCAAATGTTTTTTTAATGTTTATTGAAAGTTTTTAGCCGAATTTGGGGATTTTTGAAGAAAAACATTTTTGGCTGATTTTTAAGGTCCGGGGCTTACAGAATTTTCCATACGGGTGAATTTATTTCTGGAGAGTTCTGTGTCAAAATTAAGCACCAAAATCAACTTCTGTCACCGCAGCAAATGTTTTTTAAGGTTTACTGAAAGTTTTAAGCCGAATTTGGGGATTTTTGAAGAAAAAAATTTTTGGCCGATTTTTAAGGTCCGGGGCTTACAGAATTTTTCATACGGGTAAATTTATTTCTGGAGAGTTCTGAGTCAAAATTAAGCACCAAAATCAACTTCTGTCAAAACAGCAAATCTTTTTTAAGGTTTACTGAAAGTTTTAAGCCGAATTTGGGGTTTTTTGAAGAAAAAAATTTTTGGCCAATTTTTAAGGTCCGGTGTTTACAGAATTTTTCATACGGGTAAATATATTTCTGGAGAGTTCTGTGTCAAAATTAAGCACCAAAATCAACTTCTGTCACCACAGCAAATGATTTTTAATGTTTATTGAAAGTTTTTAGCCGAATTTGGGGATTTTTGAAGAAAAAAATTTTTGGCTGATTTTTAAGGTCCGGGGCTTACAGAATTTTCCATATGGGTAAATTTATTTCTGGAGAGTTCTGTGTGAAAATTAAGCACCAAAATCAACTTCTGTCACCGCAGCAAATATTTTTTACGGTTTACTGAAAGTTTTTAGCCGAATTTGGGGATTTTTGAAGAAAAACATTTTTGGCTGATTTATAAGGTCCGGGGCTTACAGAATTTTCCATACGGGTGAATTTATTTCTGGAGAGTTCTGTGTCAAAATTAAGCACCAAAATCAACTTCTGTCACCGCAGCAAATGTTTTTTTAATGTTTATTGAAAGTTTTTAGCCGAATTTGGGGATTTTTGAAGAAAAACATTTTTGGCTGATTTTTAAGGTCCGGGGCTTACAGAATTTTCCATACGGGTGAATTTATTTCTGGAGAGTTCTGTGTCAAAATTAAGCACCAAAATCAACTTCTGTCACCGCAGCAAATGTTTTTTAAGGTTTACTGAAAGTTTTAAGCCGAATTTGGGGATTTTTGAAGAAAAAAATTTTTGGCCGATTTTTAAGGTCCGGGGCTTACAGAATTTTTCATACGGGTAAATTTATTTCTGGAGAGTTCTGAGTCAAAATTAAGCACCAAAATCAACTTCTGTCACCACATCAAATCTTATTTAAGGTTTACTGAAAGTTTTAAGCCGAATTTGGGGTTTTTTGAAGAAAAAAATTTTTGGCCAATTTTTAAGGTCCGGTGTTTACAGAATTTTTCATACGGGTAAATATATTTCTGGAGAGTTCTGTGTCAAAATTAAGCACCAAAATCAACTTCTGTCACCACAGCAAATGATTTTTAATGTTTATTGAAAGTTTTTAGCCGAATTTGGGGATTTTTGAAGAAAAAAATTTTTGGCTGATTTTTAAGGTCCGGGGCTTACAGAATTTTCCATATGGGTAAATTTATTTCTGGAGAGTTCTGTGTGAAAATTAAGCACCAAAATCAACTTCTGTCACCGCAGCAAATATTTTTTACGGTTTACTGAAAGTTTTTAGCCGAATTTGGGGATTTTTGAAGAAAAAAATTTTTGGCTGATTTTTAAGGTCCGGGGCTTACAGAATTTTTCATACGGGTAAATTTATTTCTGGAGAGTTCTGTGTCAAAATTAAGCACCAAAATCAACTTCTGTCAACGCAGCAAATGTTTTTTAAGGTTTATTGAAAGTTTTTAGCCGAATTTGGGGATTTTTGAAGAAAAAAATTTTTGGCTGATTTTTAAGGTCCGGGGCTTACAGAATTTTCCATATGGGTAAATTTATTTCTGGAGAGTTCTGTGTCAAAATTAAGCACCAAAATCAACTTCTGTCACCACAGCAAATGTTTTTTAAGGTTTACTGAAAGTTTTAAGCCGAATTTGGGGATTTTTGAAGAAAAATATTTTTGGCCGATTTTTATGGTCCGGGGCTTACATAATTTTTCATACGGGTAATTATATTTCTGGAGAGTTCTGTGTCAAAATTAAGCACCAAAATCAACTTCTGTCACCACAGCAAATGATTTTTAATGTTTATTGAAAGTTTTTTGCCGAATTTGGGGATTTTTGAAGAAAAAAATTTTTGGCTGATTTTTAAGGTCCGGGGCTTACAGAATTTTCCATATGGGTAAATTTATTTCTGGAGAGTTCTGTGTCAAAATTAAGCACCAAAATCAACTTCTGTCACCACAGCAAATGTTTTTTAAGGTTTACTGAAAGTTTTAAGCCGAATTTGGGGATTTTTGAAGAAAAATATTTTTGGCCGATTTTTATGGTCCGGGGCTTACATAATTTTTCATACGGGTAATTATATTTCTGGAGAGTTCTGTGTCAAAATTAAGCACCAAAATCAACTTCTGTCACCACAGCAAATCTTTTTTAATTTTTACTGAAAGTTTTAAGGCGAATTTGGGGATTTTTGAAGAAAATAATTTTTGGCCGATTTTTATGGTCCGGGGCTTACATAATTTTTCATACGGGTAATTATATTTCTGGAGAGTTCTGAGTCAAAATTAAGCACCAAAATCAACTTCTGTCACCGTATCAAATCTTTTTTAAGGTTTACTGAAAGTTTTTAGCCGAATTTGGGGATTATTGAAGAAAATTTTTTTTGCCGATTTTTAAGGTCCGGGGCTTACAGAATTTTTCATCCGGGTAAATTTATTTCTGGAGAGTTCTGTGTCAAAATTAAGCACCAAAATCAACTTCTGTCACCACAGCAAATGTTTTTTTAATGTTTATTGAAAGTTTTTAGCCGAATTTGGGGATTTTTGAAGAAAAACATTTTTGGCTGATTTTTAAGGTCCGGGGCTTACAGAATTTTCCATACGGGTGAATTTATTTCTGGAGAGTTCTGTGTCAAAATTAAGCACCAAAATCAACTTCTGTCACCGCAGCAAATGTTTTTTAAGGTTTACTGAAAGTTTTAAGCCGAATTTGGGGATTTTTGAAGAAAAAAATTTTTGGCCGATTTTTAAGGTCCGGGGCTTACAGAATTTTTCATACGGGTAAATTTATTTCTGGAGAGTTCTGAGTCAAAATTAAGCACCAAAATCAACTTCTGTCAAAACAGCAAATCTTTTTTAAGGTTTACTGAAAGTTTTAAGCCGAATTTGGGGTTTTTTGAAGAAAAAAATTTTTGGCCAATTTTTAAGGTCCGGTGTTTACAGAATTTTTCATACGGGTAAATATATTTCTGGAGAGTTCTGTGTCAAAATTAAGCACCAAAATCAACTTCTGTCACCACAGCAAATGATTTTTAATGTTTATTGAAAGTTTTTAGCCGAATTTGGGGATTTTTGAAGAAAAAAATTTTTGGCTGATTTTTAAGGTCCGGGGCTTACAGAATTTTCCATATGGGTAAATTTATTTCTGGAGAGTTCTGTGTGAAAATTAAGCACCAAAATCAACTTCTGTCACCGCAGCAAATATTTTTTACGGTTTACTGAAAGTTTTTAGCCGAATTTGGGGATTTTTGAAGAAAAACATTTTTGGCTGATTTATAAGGTCCGGGGCTTACAGAATTTTCCATACGGGTGAATTTATTTCTGGAGAGTTCTGTGTCAAAATTAAGCACCAAAATCAACTTCTGTCACCGCAGCAAATGTTTTTTTAATGTTTATTGAAAGTTTTTAGCCGAATTTGGGGATTTTTGAAGAAAAACATTTTTGGCTGATTTTTAAGGTCCGGGGCTTACAGAATTTTCCATACGGGTGAATTTATTTCTGGAGAGTTCTGTGTCAAAATTAAGCACCAAAATCAACTTCTGTCACCGCAGCAAATGTTTTTTAAGGTTTACTGAAAGTTTTAAGCCGAATTTGGGGATTTTTGAAGAAAAAAATTTTTGGCCGATTTTTAAGGTCCGGGGCTTACAGAATTTTTCATACGGGTAAATTTATTTCTGGAGAGTTCTGAGTCAAAATTAAGCACCAAAATCAACTTCTGTCACCACATCAAATCTTATTTAAGGTTTACTGAAAGTTTTAAGCCGAATTTGGGGTTTTTTGAAGAAAAAAATTTTTGGCCAATTTTTAAGGTCCGGTGTTTACAGAATTTTTCATACGGGTAAATATATTTCTGGAGAGTTCTGTGTCAAAATTAAGCACCAAAATCAACTTCTGTCACCACAGCAAATGATTTTTAATGTTTATTGAAAGTTTTTAGCCGAATTTGGGGATTTTTGAAGAAAAAAATTTTTGGCTGATTTTTAAGGTCCGGGGCTTACAGAATTTTCCATATGGGTAAATTTATTTCTGGAGAGTTCTGTGTGAAAATTAAGCACCAAAATCAACTTCTGTCACCGCAGCAAATATTTTTTACGGTTTACTGAAAGTTTTTAGCCGAATTTGGGGATTTTTGAAGAAAAAAATTTTTGGCTGATTTTTAAGGTCCGGGGCTTACAGAATTTTTCATACGGGTAAATTTATTTCTGGAGAGTTCTGTGTCAAAATTAAGCACCAAAATCAACTTCTGTCAACGCAGCAAATGTTTTTTAAGGTTTATTGAAAGTTTTTAGCCGAATTTGGGGATTTTTGAAGAAAAAAATTTTTGGCTGATTTTTAAGGTCCGGGGCTTACAGAATTTTCCATATGGGTAAATTTATTTCTGGAGAGTTCTGTGTCAAAATTAAGCACCAAAATCAACTTCTGTCACCACAGCAAATGTTTTTTAAGGTTTACTGAAAGTTTTAAGCCGAATTTGGGGATTTTTGAAGAAAAATATTTTTGGCCGATTTTTATGGTCCGGGGCTTACATAATTTTTCATACGGGTAATTATATTTCTGGAGAGTTCTGTGTCAAAATTAAGCACCAAAATCAACTTCTGTCACCACAGCAAATGTTTTTTTAATGTTTATTGAAAGTTTTTAGCCGAATTTGGGGATTTTTGAAGAAAAACATTTTTGGCTGATTTTTAAGGTCCGGGGTTTACAGAATTTTCCATACGGGTGAATTTATTTCTGGAGAGTTCTGTGTCAAAATTAAGCACCAAAATCAACTTCTGTCACCGCAGCAAATGTTTTTTAAGGTTTACTGAAAGTTTTAAGCCGAATTTGGGGATTTTTGAAGAAAAAAATTTTTGGCCGATTTTTAAGGTCCGGGGCTTACAGAATTTTTCATACTTGTAAATTTATTTCTGGAGAGTTCTGAGTCAAAATTAAGCACCAAAATCAACTTCTGTCACCACAGCAAATCTTTTTTAAGGTTTACTGAAAGTTTTTAGCCGAATTTGGAGATTTTTGAAGAAAAAAATTTTTGGCCAATTTTTAAGGTCCGGGGCTTACAGAATTTTTCATATGGGTAAATTTATTTCTGGAGAGTTCTGTGTCAAAATTAAGCACCAAAATCAACTTCTGTCACCGCAGCAAATGTTTTTTAAGGTTTACTGAAAGTTTTAAGCCGAATTTGGGGATTTTTGAAGAAAAAATTTTTGGCCGATTTTTAAGGTCAGGGGCTTACAGAATTTTTCAAATGGGTAAATTTATTTCTGGAGAGTTCTGAGTCAAAATTAAGCACCAAAATCAACTTCTGTCACCGTAGCAAATCTTTTTTAAGGTTTACTGAAAGTTTTAAGCAGAATTTGGGGATTTTTGAAGAAAAAAATTTTTGGCTGATTTTTAAGGTCCGGGGCTTACAGAATTTTTCATACGGTCAAATTTATTTCTGGAGAGTTCTGAGTCAAAATTAAGTACCAAAATCAACTTCTGTCACCGTAGCAAATCTTTTTTAAGGTTTACTGAAAGTTTTAAGCCGAGTTTGGGCATTATTGAAGAAAAAAATTTTTGGCCCATTTTTAAGGTCCGGGGCTTACAGAATTTTTCATACGGGTAAATTTATTTCTGGAGAGTTCTGTGTCAACATTAAGCACCAAAATCAACTTCTGTCACCGTAGCAAATCTTTTTAAAGGTTTACTGAAAGTTTTAAGCCGAATTTGGGGTTTTTTGAAGAAAAAAATTTTAGGCCAATTTTTAAGGTCCGGGGCTTACAGAATTTTCCATATGGGTAAATGTATTTCTGGAGAGTTCTGTGTCAAAATTAAGCACCAAAATCAACTTCTGTCACCACAGCAAATGTTTTTTAATGTTTATTGAAAGTTTTTAGTCGAATTTGGGGATTTTTGAAGAAAAAAATTTTTGGCTGATTTTTAAGGTCCGGGGCTTACAGAAATTTCCATATGGGTAAATTTATTTCTGGAGAGTTCTGTGGCAAAATTAAGCACCAAAATCAACTTCTGTCACCACAGCAAATGTTTTTTAAGGTTTACTGAAAGTTTTTAGCCGAATTTGGGGATTTTTGAAGAAAAAAATTTTTGGCTGATTTTTAAGGTCTGGGGCTTACAGAATTTTCCATACGGGTAAATTTATTTCTGGAGAGTTCTGTGTCAAAATTAAGCACCAAAATCAACTTCTGTCATTGCATCAAATGTTTTTTAAGGTTTACTGAAAGTTTTAAGCCGAATTTGGGGATTATTGAAGAAAAAAATTTTTGGCCGATTTTTAAGGTCCGGGGCTTACAGAATTTTTCATACGGGTAAATTTATTTCTGGAGAGTTCTGTGTCAAAATTAAGCACCAAAATCAACTTCTGTCACCGTAGCAAATTTTTTTTAAGGTTTACTGAAAGTTTTAAGCCGAATTTGGGGTTTTTTGAAGAAAAAAATTTTAGGCCAATTTTTAAGGTCCGGGGCTTACAGAATTTTCCATATGGGTAAATGTATTTCTGGAGAGTTCTGTGTCAAAATTAAGCACCAAAATCAACTTCTGTCACCACAGCAAATGTTTTTTAATGTTTATTGAAAGTTTTAAGCCGAATTTGGGGATTTTTGAAGAAAAAAATTTTTGGCCGATTTTTAAGGTCCGGGGCTTACGGAATTTTTCATACAGGTAAATATATTTCTGGAGAGTTCTGTGTCAAAATTAAGCACCAAAATCAACTTCTGTCACCGCAGCAAATCTTTTTTAAGGTTTACTGAAAGTTTTTAGCCGAATTTGGGGATTTTTGAAGAAAAAATTTTTTAGCCGATTTTTAAGGTCCGGGGCATACAGAATTTTTCATACAGGTAAATATATTTCTGGAGAGTTCTGAGTCAAAATTAAGCACCAAAATCAACTTCTGTCACCGTATCAAATCTTTTTTAAGGTTTACTGAAAGTTTTAAGCCGAATTTGGGGATTATTGAAGAAAAAAATTTTTGGCCGATTTTTAAGGTTCGGGGCTTACAGAATTTTTCATCTGGGTAAATTTATTTCTGGAGAGTTCTGTGTCAAAATTAAGCACCAAAATCAACTTCTGTCACCACAGCAAATGTTTTTTTAATGTTTATTGAAAGTTTTTAGCCGAATTTGGGGATTTTTGAAGAAAAACATTTTTGGCTGATTTTTAAGGTCCGGGGCTTACAGAATTTTGCATTCGGGTAAATTTATTTCTGGAGAGTTCTGTGTGAAAATTAAGCACCAAAATCAACTTCTGTCACCGTAGCAAATGTTTTTTACGGTTTACTGAAAGTTTTTAGCCGAATTTGGGGATTTTTGAAGAAAATAATTTTTGGCTGATTTTTAAGCTCCGGGGCTTACAGAATTTTTCATACGGGTAAATTTATTTCTGGAGAGTTCTGTGTCAAAATTAAGCACCAAAATCATCTTCTGTCACCACAGCAAATCTTTTTGAAGGTTTATTGAAAGTTTTTAGCCGAATTTGGGGATTTTTGAAGAAAAAAATTTTTGGCCGATTTTTAAGGTCCGGGGCTTACAGAATTTTCCATACGGGTAAATTTATTTCTGGAGAGTTCTGTGTCAAAATTAAGCACCAAAATCAACTTCTGTCACCGCAGCAATTCTTTTTTAAGGTTTACTGAAAGTTTTAAGCCGAATTTGGGGATTTTTGAAGAAAAACATTTTTGGCCAATTTTTAAGGTCCGGGGCTTACAGAATTTTGCATATGGGTAAATGTAATTCTGGAGAGTTCTGTGTCAAAATTAAGCACCAAAATCAACTTCTGTCACCACAGCAAATGTTTTTTTAATGTTTATTGAAAGTTTTTAGCCGAATTTGGGGATTTTTGAAGAAAAACATTTTTGGCTGATTTTTAAGGTCCGGGGCTTACAGAATTTTCCATACGGGTGAATTTATTTCTGGAGAGTTCTGTGTCAAAATTAAGCACCAAAATCAACTTCTGTCACCGCAGCAAATGTTTTTTAAGGTTTACTGAAAGTTTTAAGCCGAATTTGGGGATTTTTGAAGAAAAAAATTTTTGGCCAATTTTTAAGGTCCGGGGTTTACAGAATTTTTCATACAGGTAAATATATTTCTGGAGAGTTCTGTGTCAAAATTAAGCACCAAAATCAACTTCTGTCACCACAGCAAATGATTTTTAATGTTTATTGAAAGTTTTTTGCCGAATTTGGGGATTTTTGAAGAAAAAAATTTTTGGCTGATTTTTAAGGTCCGGGGCTTACAGAATTTTCCATATGGGTAAATTTATTTCTGGAGAGTTCTGTGTCAAAATTAAGCACCAAAATCAACTTCTGTCACCACAGCAAATGTTTTTTAAGGTTTACTGAAAGTTTTAAGCCGAATTTGGGGATTTTTGAAGAAAAATATTTTTGGCCGATTTTTATGGTCCGGGGCTTACATAATTTTTCATACGGGTAATTATATTTCTGGAGAGTTCTGTGTCAAAATTAAGCACCAAAATCAACTTCTGTCACCACAGCAAATCTTTTTTAATTTTTACTGAAAGTTTTAAGGCGAATTTGGGGATTTTTGAAGAAAATAATTTTTGGCCGATTTTTATGGTCCGGGGCTTACATAATTTTTCATACGGGTAATTATATTTCTGGAGAGTTCTGAGTCAAAATTAAGCACCAAAATCAACTTCTGTCACCGTATCAAATCTTTTTTAAGGTTTACTGAAAGTTTTTAGCCGAATTTGGGGATTATTGAAGAAAATTTTTTTTGCCGATTTTTAAGGTCCGGGGCTTACAGAATTTTTCATCCGGGTAAATTTATTTCTGGAGAGTTCTGTGTCAAAATTAAGCACCAAAATCAACTTCTGTCACCACAGCAAATGTTTTTTTAATGTTTATTGAAAGTTTTTAGCCGAATTTGGGGATTTTTGAAGAAAAACATTTTTGGCTGATTTTTAAGGTCCGGGGCTTACAGAATTTTCCATACGGGTGAATTTATTTCTGGAGAGTTCTGTGTCAAAATTAAGCACCAAAATCAACTTCTGTCACCGCAGCAAATGTTTTTTAAGGTTTACTGAAAGTTTTAAGCCGAATTTGGGGATTTTTGAAGAAAAAAATTTTTGGCCGATTTTTAAGGTCCGGGGCTTACAGAATTTTTCATACGGGTAAATTTATTTCTGGAGAGTTCTGAGTCAAAATTAAGCACCAAAATCAACTTCTGTCAAAACAGCAAATCTTTTTTAAGGTTTACTGAAAGTTTTAAGCCGAATTTGGGGTTTTTTGAAGAAAAAAATTTTTGGCCAATTTTTAAGGTCCGGTGTTTACAGAATTTTTCATACGGGTAAATATATTTCTGGAGAGTTCTGTGTCAAAATTAAGCACCAAAATCAACTTCTGTCACCACAGCAAATGATTTTTAATGTTTATTGAAAGTTTTTAGCCGAATTTGGGGATTTTTGAAGAAAAAAATTTTTGGCTGATTTTTAAGGTCCGGGGCTTACAGAATTTTCCATATGGGTAAATTTATTTCTGGAGAGTTCTGTGTGAAAATTAAGCACCAAAATCAACTTCTGTCACCGCAGCAAATATTTTTTACGGTTTACTGAAAGTTTTTAGCCGAATTTGGGGATTTTTGAAGAAAAACATTTTTGGCTGATTTATAAGGTCCGGGGCTTACAGAATTTTCCATACGGGTGAATTTATTTCTGGAGAGTTCTGTGTCAAAATTAAGCACCAAAATCAACTTCTGTCACCGCAGCAAATGTTTTTTTAATGTTTATTGAAAGTTTTTAGCCGAATTTGGGGATTTTTGAAGAAAAACATTTTTGGCTGATTTTTAAGGTCCGGGGCTTACAGAATTTTCCATACGGGTGAATTTATTTCTGGAGAGTTCTGTGTCAAAATTAAGCACCAAAATCAACTTCTGTCACCGCAGCAAATGTTTTTTAAGGTTTACTGAAAGTTTTAAGCCGAATTTGGGGATTTTTGAAGAAAAAAATTTTTGGCCGATTTTTAAGGTCCGGGGCTTACAGAATTTTTCATACGGGTAAATTTATTTCTGGAGAGTTCTGAGTCAAAATTAAGCACCAAAATCAACTTCTGTCACCACATCAAATCTTATTTAAGGTTTACTGAAAGTTTTAAGCCGAATTTGGGGTTTTTTGAAGAAAAAAATTTTTGGCCAATTTTTAAGGTCCGGTGTTTACAGAATTTTTCATACGGGTAAATATATTTCTGGAGAGTTCTGTGTCAAAATTAAGCACCAAAATCAACTTCTGTCACCACAGCAAATGATTTTTAATGTTTATTGAAAGTTTTTAGCCGAATTTGGGGATTTTTGAAGAAAAAAATTTTTGGCTGATTTTTAAGGTCCGGGGCTTACAGAATTTTCCATATGGGTAAATTTATTTCTGGAGAGTTCTGTGTGAAAATTAAGCACCAAAATCAACTTCTGTCACCGCAGCAAATATTTTTTACGGTTTACTGAAAGTTTTTAGCCGAATTTGGGGATTTTTGAAGAAAAAAATTTTTGGCTGATTTTTAAGGTCCGGGGCTTACAGAATTTTTCATACGGGTAAATTTATTTCTGGAGAGTTCTGTGTCAAAATTAAGCACCAAAATCAACTTCTGTCAACGCAGCAAATGTTTTTTAAGGTTTATTGAAAGTTTTTAGCCGAATTTGGGGATTTTTGAAGAAAAAAATTTTTGGCTGATTTTTAAGGTCCGGGGCTTACAGAATTTTCCATATGGGTAAATTTATTTCTGGAGAGTTCTGTGTCAAAATTAAGCACCAAAATCAACTTCTGTCACCACAGCAAATGTTTTTTAAGGTTTACTGAAAGTTTTAAGCCGAATTTGGGGATTTTTGAAGAAAAATATTTTTGGCCGATTTTTATGGTCCGGGGCTTACATAATTTTTCATACGGGTAATTATATTTCTGGAGAGTTCTGTGTCAAAATTAAGCACCAAAATCAACTTCTGTCACCACAGCAAATGTTTTTTTAATGTTTATTGAAAGTTTTTAGCCGAATTTGGGGATTTTTGAAGAAAAACATTTTTGGCTGATTTTTAAGGTCCGGGGTTTACAGAATTTTCCATACGGGTGAATTTATTTCTGGAGAGTTCTGTGTCAAAATTAAGCACCAAAATCAACTTCTGTCACCGCAGCAAATGTTTTTTAAGGTTTACTGAAAGTTTTAAGCCGAATTTGGGGATTTTTGAAGAAAAAAATTTTTGGCCGATTTTTAAGGTCCGGGGCTTACAGAATTTTTCATACTTGTAAATTTATTTCTGGAGAGTTCTGAGTCAAAATTAAGCACCAAAATCAACTTCTGTCACCACAGCAAATCTTTTTTAAGGTTTACTGAAAGTTTTTAGCCGAATTTGGAGATTTTTGAAGAAAAAAATTTTTGGCCAATTTTTAAGGTCCGGGGCTTACAGAATTTTTCATATGGGTAAATTTATTTCTGGAGAGTTCTGTGTCAAAATTAAGCACCAAAATCAACTTCTGTCACCGCAGCAAATGTTTTTTAAGGTTTACTGAAAGTTTTAAGCCGAATTTGGGGATTTTTGAAGAAAAAATTTTTGGCCGATTTTTAAGGTCAGGGGCTTACAGAATTTTTCAAATGGGTAAATTTATTTCTGGAGAGTTCTGAGTCAAAATTAAGCACCAAAATCAACTTCTGTCACCGTAGCAAATCTTTTTTAAGGTTTACTGAAAGTTTTAAGCAGAATTTGGGGATTTTTGAAGAAAAAAATTTTTGGCTGATTTTTAAGGTCCGGGGCTTACAGAATTTTTCATACGGGTAAATTTTTTTCTGGAGAGTTCTGTGTCAAAATTAAGCACCAAAATAAACTTCTATCACCGCAGCAAATGTTTTTTAAGGTTTACTGAAAGTTTTAAGCCGAATTTGGGGATTTTTGAAGAAAAAAATTTTTGGCCGATTTTTAAGGTCCGGGGCTTACAGAATTTTTCATACGGGTAAATTTATTTCTGGAGAGTTCTGAGTCAAAATTAAGCACCAAAATCAACTTCTGTCACCACAGCAAATCTTTTTTAAGGTTTACTGAAAGTTTTAAGCCGAATTTGGAGATTTTTGAAGAAAAAAATTTTTGGCCAATTTTTAAGGTCCGGGGCTTACAGAATTTTTCATACGGGTAAATTTATTTCTGGAGAGTTCTGTGTCAAAATTAAGCACCAAAATCAACTTCTGTCACCGCAGCAAATGTTTTTTAAGGTTTACTGAAAGTTTTAAGCCGAATTTGGGGATTTTTGAAGAAAAAATTTTTGGCCGATTTTTAAGGTCAGGGGCTTACAGAATTTTTCAAATGGGTAAATTTATTTCTGGAGAGTTCTGAGTCAAAATTAAGCACCAAAATCAACTTCTGTCACCACAGCAAATCTTTTTTAAGGTTTACTGAAAGTTTTAAGCCGAATTTGGGGATTTTTGAAGAAAAAATTTTTTGGCTGATTTTTAAGGTCCGGGGCTTACAGAATTTTCCATATGGGTAAATTTATTTCTGGAGAGTTCTGTGTGAAAATTAAGCACCAAAATCAACTTCTGTCACCGTAGCAAATTTTTTTTACGGTTTACTGAAAGTTTTTAGCCGAATTTGGGGATTTTTGAAGAAAATAATTTTTGGCTGATTTTTAAGGTCCGGGGCTTGCAGAATTTTTCATACGGGTAAATTTATTTCTGGAGAGTTCTGTGTCAAAATTAAGCACCAAAATCATCTTCTGTCACCACAGCAAATCTTTTTTAAGGTTTATTGAAAGTTTTTAGCCGAATTTGGGGATTTTTGAAGAAAAAAATTTTTGGCCGATTTTTAAGGTCCGGGGCTTACAGAATTTTCCATACGGGTAAATTTATTTCTGGAGAGTTCTGTGTCAAAATTAAGCACCAAAATCAACTTCTGTCACCGCAGCAAATCTTTTTTAAGGTTTACTGAAAGTTTTAAGCCGAATTTGGGGATTTTTGAAGAAAAACATTTTTGGCCGATTTTTAAGGTCAGGGGCTTACAGAATTTTTCATACAGGTAAATTTATTTCTGGAGAGTTCTGAGTCCAAATTAAGCACCAAAATCAACTTCTGTCACCGTAGCAAATCTTTTTTAAGGTTTACTGAAAGTTTTAAGCCGAATTTGGGGATTATTGAAGAAAAAAATTTTTGGCTGATTTTTAAGGTCCGGGGCTTACAGACTTTTTCATACGGGTAAATTTATTTCTGGAGAGTTCTGTGTCAAAATTAAGCACCAAAATCAACTTCTGTCACCGTAGCAAATCTTTT
The DNA here is from genome assembly GCA_031769625.1 of Taudactylus pleione. Taxonomy (NCBI): domain Eukaryota; kingdom Metazoa; phylum Chordata; class Amphibia; order Anura; family Myobatrachidae; genus Taudactylus; species Taudactylus pleione. The sequence continues at coordinate 253,402 of JAUIMM010000843.1, read as the reverse complement.
TTACGGTTTACTGAAAGTTTTAAGCCGAATTTGGGGTTTTTTGAAGAAAAAAATTTTTGGCCAATTTTTAAGGTCCGGGGCTTACAGAATTTTGCATATGGGTAAATGTAATTCTGGAGAGTTCTGTGTCAAAATTAAGCACCAAAATCAACTTCTGTCACCACAGCAAATGTTTTTTTAATGTTTATTGAAAGTTTTTAGCCGAATTTGGGGATTTTTGAAGAAAAACATTTTTTGGTGATTTTTAAGGTCCGGGGTTTACAGAATTTTCCATACGGGTGAATTTATTTCTGGAGAGTTCTGTGTCAAAATTAAGCACCAAAATCAACTTCTGTCACCGCAGCAAATGTTTTTTAAGGTTTACTGAAAGTTTTAAGCCGAATTTGGGGATTTTTGAAGAAAAAATTTTTTGGCCGATTTTTAAGGTCCGGGGCTTACAGAATTTTTCATACGGGTAAATTTATTTCTGGAGAGTTCTGAGTCAAAATTAAGCACCAAAATCAACTTCTGTCACCACAGCAAATCTGTTTTAAGGTTTACTGAAAGTTTTAAGCCGAATTTGGAGATTTTTGAAGAAAAAAATTTTTGGCCAATTTTTAAGGTCCGGGGCTTACAGAATTTTTCAAATGGGTAAATTTATTTCTGGAGAGTTCTGAGTCAAAATTAAGTACCAAAATCAACTTCTGTCACCGTAGCAAATCTTTTTTAAGGTTTACTGAAAGTTTTAAGCCGAGTTTGGGCATTATTGAAGAAAAAAATTTTTGGCCCATTTTTAAGGTCCGGGGCTTACAGAATTTTTCATACGGGTAAATTTATTTCTGGAGAGTTCTGTGTCAACATTAAGCACCAAAATCAACTTCTGTCACCGTAGCAAATCTTTTTAAAGGTTTACTGAAAGTTTTAAGCCGAATTTGGGGTTTTTTGAAGAAAAAAATTTTAGGCCAATTTTTAAGGTCCGGGGCTTACAGAATTTTCCATATGGGTAAATGTATTTCTGGAGAGTTCTGTGTCAAAATGAAGCACCAAAATCAACTTCTGTCACCACAGCAAATGTTTTTTAATGTTTATTGAAAGTTTTTAGTCGAATTTGGGGATTTTTGAAGAAAAAAATTTTTGGCTGATTTTTAAGGTCCGGGGCTTACAGAAATTTCCATATGGGTAAATTTATTTCTGGAGAGTTCTGTGGCAAAATTAAGCACCAAAATCAACTTCTGTCACCACAGCAAATGTTTTTTAAGGTTTACTGAAAGTTTTTAGCCGAATTTGGGGATTTTTGAAGAAAAAAATTTTTGGCTGATTTTTAAGGTCTGGGGCTTACAGAATTTTCCATACAGGTAAATTTATTTCTGGAGAGTTCTGTGTCAAAATTAAGCACCAAAATCAACTTCTGTCATTGCATCAAATGTTTTTTAAGGTTTACTGAAAGTTTTAAGCCGAATTTGGGGATTATTGAAGAAAAAAATTTTTGGCCGATTTTTAAGGTCCGGGGCTTACAGAATTTTTCATATGGGTAAATTTATTTCTGGAGAGTTCTGTGTCAAAATTAAGCACCAAAATCAACTTCTGTCACCGTAGCAAATTTTTTTTAAGGTTTACTGAAAGTTTTAAGCCGAATTTGGGGTTTTTTGAAGAAAAAAATTTTAGGCCAATTTTTAAGGTCCGGGGCTTACAGAATTTTCCATATGGGTAAATGTATTTCTGGAGAGTTCTGTGTCAAAATGAAGCACCAAAATCAACTTCTGTCACCACAGCAAATGTTTTTTAATGTTTATTGAAAGTTTTTAGTCGAATTTGGGGATTTTTGAAGAAAAAAATTTTTGGCTGATTTTTAAGGTCCGGGGCTTACAGAAATTTCCATATGGGTAAATTTATTTCTGGAGAGTTCTGTGGCAAAATTAAGCACCAAAATCAACTTCTGTCACCACAGCAAATGTTTTTTAAGGTTTACTGAAAGTTTTTAGCCGAATTTGGGGATTTTTGAAGAAAAAAATTTTTGGCTGATTTTTAAGGTCTGGGGCTTACAGAATTTTCCATACAGGTAAATTTATTTCTGGAGAGTTCTGTGTCAAAATTAAGCACCAAAATCAACTTCTGTCATTGCATCAAATGTTTTTTAAGGTTTACTGAAAGTTTTAAGCCGAATTTGGGGATTATTGAAGAAAAAAATTTTTGGCCGATTTTTAAGGTCCGGGGCTTACAGAATTTTTCATATGGGTAAATTTATTTCTGGAGAGTTCTGTGTCAAAATTAAGCACCAAAATCAACTTCTGTCACCGTAGCAAATTTTTTTTAAGGTTTACTGAAAGTTTTAAGCCGAATTTGGGGTTTTTTGAAGAAAAAAATTTTAGGCCAATTTTTAAGGTCCGGGGCTTACAGAATTTTCCATATGGGTAAATGTATTTCTGGAGAGTTCTGTGTCAAAATTAAGCACCAAAATCAACTTCTGTCACCACAGCAAATGTTTTTTAATATTTATTGAAAGTTTTAAGCCGAATTTGGGGATTTTTGAAGAAAAAAATTTTTGGCCGATTTTTAAGGTCCGGGGCTTACGGAATTTTTCATACAGGTAAATATATTTCTGGAGAGTTCTGTGTCAAAATTAAGCACCAAAATCAACTTCTGTCACCGTATCAAATCTTTTTTAAGGTTTACTGAAAGTTTTAAGCCGAATTTGGGGATTATTGAAGAAAAAAATTTTTGGCCGATTTTTAAGGTTCGGGGCTTACAGAATTTTTCATCTGGGTAAATTTATTTCTGGAGAGTTCTGTGTCAAAATTAAGCACCAAACTCAACTTCTGTCACCACAGCAAATGTTTTTTTAATGTTTATTGAAAGTTTTTAGCCGAATTTGGGGATTTTTGAAGAAAAACATTTTTGGCTGATTTTTAAGGTCCGGGGCTTACAGAATTTTGCATTTGGGTGAATTTATTTCTGGAGAGTTCTGTGTCAAAATTAAGCACCAAAATCAACTTCTGTCACCGCAGCAAATGTTTTTTAAGGTTTACTGAAAGTTTTAAGCCGAATTTGGGGATTTTTGAAGAAAAAAATTTTTGGCCGATTTTTAAGGTCCGGGGCTTACAGAATTTTTCATACGGGTAAATTTATTTCTGGAGAGTTCTGAGTCAAAATTAAGCACCAAAATCAACTTCTGTCACCGCAGCAAATGTTTTTTAAGGTTTACTGAAAGTTTTAAGCCGAATTTGGGGATTTTTGAAGAAAAAAATGTTGGCCGATTTTTAAGGTCAGGGGCTTACAGAATTTTTCAAATGGGTAAATTTATTTCTGGAGAGTTCTGAGTCGAAATTAAGCACCAAAATCAACTTCTGTCACCGTAGCAAATGTTTTTTACGGTTTACTGAAAGTTTTTAGCCGAATTTGGGGATTTTTGAAGAAAATAATTTTTGGCTGATTTTTAAGGTCCGGGGCTTACAGAATTTTTCATACGGGTAAATTTATTTCTGGAGAGTTCTGTGTCAAAATTAAGCACCAAAATCAACTTCTGTCACCGCAGCATACCATTTGGGAGAGGAGTGTCCTAGGAGGAGGTGGTGAGCTGCTGAGATGGGGAGAGGGCTTCCGCAGGCAGGGTGCTTCCTCCTGGGGAAATCACTGCAGATCTAGGTGCTGCTGGCCTAGGTGCTGAAGACTTGGTGGTTCTGGTGCTTTCTTTCAGCACCATGACCAGAAGAGGCAGACCCAGGGGATCTGCCAGGAGCCCTGCTGTACAGCAGCCGCTGGAGGTTCCAGCAATCGCGGGAGGCCCGCCAGCGCCTCTCCTGCCCGCCCCGGCTGAGCCGCCTGACCTGCCTGCCGGAAGATCGTGTGCCCTGCAGCGCGAGGCCGGGGATCCACCCGCCGGTTCGCGGAGGCCGCATGTGTGCGCGGCTGGAGCTCCGGACCCCCCTGTCCTTTTAGCGCGCCTGCCCGGGAGACGGAGTGCGGGGAGTCTGGCGGAGCAGCTGAAGCAGCCGGAGCTGAAGGAGCGGGCGGCGGCGGCAAGCGGAGGACTCCCTTTACCAGCGGCGGACGTTCCGGGGAGTCAGGATGCGGCTGGACTGTTGGCGGACCCGGCGGCAGGCGGAGGAGGTGTCCTGGACCCCCCTGGACTTTCAGTTCGGAGAGCCGGGGGTCCGGGAGAGATCAGCAGAGTGCCAGTCTCCAAACCGCTGGCGGCGGGACCCCCGAGTGACGCAACTCGGGGGGTAATGGCGGCCCCCGCTAGCGGTGCAGCGGAGACGGGAGCAGTGTCTGCAGACTTTGCCTCCAAACTGCCAGTGGAGGGACCCCCGAGTGAGGCAACTCGGGGGGGTATGGAGACCCTCGCTGGCAGTGAAGAGGAGGATATGGAGGTGATGACTGTTCATGACCTGGATGTGGCTGAGTTGGTGACCCCTAGCCCAGCAGCGCTCCCCAAACTGTCAGTGGTGGGACCCCTGAGTGAAGTAACTCAGGGGGACATGGTGGCCCCCACTGGCAGTGATGCGGGGAGTGCTGCAAAAGGGGAGAAGCCGGTGGACGAGGAGTCGGAGTACGCCAGCGACGAGGAGGAGGATGTATTTGCTGCCCTGAGCATTGACCAGCTGGAAAAAGAAATTAAAAAGTTAAGCAGCAAGCTGGTAGATAAAAGGAAGAAAAGAAATTTGACAGCTGCCTGGGAAAGGCAGTCCCTAAAAGATGAGATTTCAGAATTGGCAGTGTCCCTGGAAAACGCCAAGGACCGTTTATTGTTCTTAAAAAAAATGAAGAGGAACTTAATAAGATCGGAGGCGACCTCCATGAGTGACAAGGAGGGAGTTAAGGTGGAAGAAATGGCTGATGAACCACGCAGGGAAGTGCCGCAGGATGCCCCAAGCCGGCAGGTAAGCGATGATGCACAGGGGACTGGGGGGATTGAGGGTGGGGGTACCCGCGGTGCTTTAGTCCCCCTGGTTCCTGCTAGCGGAGCTTTTTTACCTGGTCTGGCTATTAGTGAGGCATTGGTGGTGGCTGGCCCTGTTCACCGAGAGGTTTCGGACTCTGAGTTGATTAAGATGGCAGTGATAACTGAGGCGGGCATGGAGGGGGGTGTGGCCCCTAAAGATGTGCCTGGAGGATTGGTAAACCCTAATGTTGCTCAGGGGATGCCGGCATTAGATAGAACTATACTTTCTAGTGAACAAAATGTCATTATTAAAACGGTGTACGGTGACAGCATGTTGGTCCCTCAGAGGGCAAGCCTTGCTGCCAGTGTGATTGCCGAGGATCAGGCTCTCAGGAAGGAAAGGCAGGCAAAAGCGGTCCCAGGTCCCATTTCGTATGCAAATGCGGTATCTGGGAAAAGGCCTGGTAATGCTCCGACTGGGGCTCCAGTGTCAGGGAGCATTGGAAAAAGGAGGAACCTGATCCAGTTCAAATGGATCGGGTCGGGGGAGGCTCCTAGCCGTGAGACCTTTCTTAAGCTGATATTCAGTTTGGGATATTGTGCGTCTGATCTGTACGCCTGTATACACCCAGTGCGGACCCTGGAATATGACCTAAGCTTTGTGTTGTACCAGGGTCTGCAAACGTTTTGGGTAAAGTGGCAGGCGTGCAGATCAAAAGACCCCTATGATAAATATCTCGTCAACCTTGTCACGAGACAGGACAGGGTGAAGGCAACGGTGCTAGTGAGGAATGAGTCACTGCCTCCGGAGGACATAGCTTTCTGGCTCAGACGCTTTTGTGACTTAGAATCAGGGATGGTGAAGGCAGGGTATGTGTTGGGTGTATGGGGCGGTGCATGGGAGGTGAGCATTAGGCTAAGATATAGTGAGAAAGGGTGTGTGCATGTGCCCTCGGCTGCCTACATAGGAAGGGACAGGGTGCAGTGTTTTTATCCTGGGCAGCCGAGGACCTGTTTCAAATGTGGTGATTATCGGCATGTGAGTTCTGAATGTGGTGTTCTTAAGTGTTCTTTGTGTGGGGGTGTGGGTCACATGTCAAAAGAGTGTCTCACTGTGAGGTGTAACTTGTGTGGGGTGGAGGGTCACCCGTACAGCAGGTGTCCTAAGGCTAGGCACAATAAGGTGGTAGAACAGGTGGTGGGGAATAGTACAGGGGTGAGTTTGGGAGTGAATGAGGTGGTATGTGAGGTAGGGAGGGTGGAGGTAGTGCAGGATAAAGTGATCAGGGAAGAGGCGAGGGAGGAGGGGTTTCAGGAAGTCAGGAGGGGGAGTAAGGAAAAGAATAGGAAAGAGCCAGAAGCTGATGTTATCCTATCTAATAAATTTGATGTTTTCTCCTCCGATGAGGAGGAGATTGTAAGAGAAGGTGGTGATTTATTTCTGGTCTCAAGGAAAAAGAGAAAGTCAAAAAGGCCTCTTGAGGAAAATAAGAGGCGTGGAGATGAGAAAAAGAGGAAGGAGTCTGTTTTGGAGAGGGTGGTGGAAGAGAGGGCTTCTACTAATACAGACAAGGGTGAGAGTGTGGAGGTAGTGGGGGAGAAAGTGGTGGTGATAATGGAGGAGTCTGGGTCTCTGCCAGAAGTGGTGGTAGAGACAGAAGTGGAATCATCCCAGGGGTCGGAGGTCGGGCCAAGTGGCACTGGTAGTCAGGTTCACTGCCAGGTCATTAGATTTGCCAAGGCCCCTGACCCTGGGATTCCTGAGGGGGGTGGTAGGCTCCCTGAGGGGGCCAGGGTGGGGGGTGGAGATGCCACAAGTGGTGGTGTGGCCGGCCCGCAGGGGGCTGGTTTGCAGTGTTGAGTATGGTGGTGGTTATACAAAGGTAAGCAAGGTCTTGTCTTTCAATAACTTAGAAACATGGATCCCCGCCCTATACGATGTGCCACGATTAATGTGGCTTCCGTGCTTTCCGAATGTGCTCGTATGTTGGCCTTTGATTTTTTCAATACGGTTGATGTTGATATTTTGTTTTTGCAAGAGACTAGGATTGGTAAGTTGGACATCCTCCACAAGGCGAAGCAGGAGTGGAGGAGGGGGCCTTCTTACTGGTCTCTTGCGGCCGAGCCATACGGTGGGGTGGCAGTTCTTTTTGCTGAAATGGTAACTGTGCACAAGGTTATTGAATTGCAAGCAGGTAGATGTATGATTCTGGATGTCAACATAAAGGGACAAGATGTGAGATTAATCAATGTGTATGGGCCACAAACACCGGGTGATAGAAAATGTCTCTTTATGGAGATAAAACCTTTTCTTTTTACGGCCCAGCAGGTTATCTTTGGTGGTGATTTTAACACCGTTGTTAGGCCAAAAGACAGGGGAGGCTCAAGGAGACCCCTGGGCTATGACTCTAATTTTTTAGTTAGCATGGTTAGACAGGCTGGTTTGGTGGATGTGCATATTCGTCACTCCCCAGACCTCACGGGTTTCACCTATTTTAGTGGTAGCCATAGGTCTAGGATAGATAGGTTTTTTGTTAAGGAGACTTCCAAGACTTCATCCCTTGGGGTGAGGTTGGTGGAATTTTCCGATCACGGTTTTCTCTCAGTAACTTTGAATGCTTCAGAAACCCCTCAGAAGGGGCGGGGCCTGTGGCGGTTGAACTCAGAACTCCTGGAGGAAGAGAGAGTTAGGCAGTCCTTCAGGGTCTTCTTTCAATCTCAGGAGACACTTCTGGAGGCTGGTTGGAGTAGGTCTGAGTGGTGGGAGGTGATTAAAAAGAGAACCTGCAAATTTTTCCGTGGCCTTATAGCTAGGAAAAACTTGATAAAGCAAAATATCTACCGTAATCTGAGAAGGAAATTGGATTTCCTGATCTCTGAGGAGGGAGATGATGGGGAAATCTCCCGAGTGAAGGCTCAGATGAAAGAGTTCCAATATAACCGATTGGCATCCTTGGTTTTGGAAAGGGATTATGGTATGTACCACTCGCCTGATCCCTACCAGAGCTGTAGGAGGTCAGTCGACGCCAAACATGTCAGAGGACTGGTGGACGGACAGGGTGTTCTTCGTACTGACAAGGAAGGCATTCTGGATGTTATTGTGTCCTACTATTCTGATCTTCTGTCTGAGCAGCCACTCATCAGGGAGAGGATGGAGGAATTTCTGAGGGGAACCCCTGGTCTGAGTTCTCAGGGTGCCTCTCTTGACTCCTTGGCAAGTGATATAACCGCAGAGGAAGTTAGGAAGGCGATAATGGGTTTAAACCCCAAGAAATCACCAGGACCAGATGGTTTAACATCTGAATTTTATAAGACCTTTGCTGACCTCCTGATTCCCCGCCTTGTGGAAGTTTTTAATGAGAGCCTGGATGAGGGAGTCCTCCCTCCTTCCATGAGGTTATCTGCGCTTATTTTGCTGTCCAAAGGGAAGGACTCATCTCGTATTGAGAACTGGCGCCCCATAGCCCTTCTCAATACAGACAGGAAGATTTTGGCAAAGGTACTGTTTTAACAGGCTTTCAGAGTTTTCTGAGCTGTTGCTTTCTCCTTCTCAGCACTGTACGGTGAAGGGTCGTAGCACTTTTAGTGCTGTCCTTGGTGTCCGGGAGGCCATTGAGCGGTGCAGGGCTGAGAAGTGGGGAAAGTACTTACTGGCATTGGATCAGTCTAAAGCTTTTGACCGAGTGAATCATGAGTACCTTTGGGCTCTACTGAGATGGTATGGTCTTCCAGAGAGGGTGGTTAATTGGTTACAGACGATCTATCGTATGGCTGAAAGCTTTCCACTGGTAAACGGTTGGGTGGGCCCTACCTTTGGTGTAGGCTCGGGTGTTCGTCAGGGGTGTCCCCTGAGCCCCCTCCTGTATGTCTTTGCAATCGATCCCTTCGTTAGGAGGGTAGAGTGTGGGACTGTAGGGGGGGTGCAGCTGTGTCCGGAGTTTGCATTGAGGGTGGTGGCTTACGCAGATGATGTCACGGTGGTTCTGTCCTCGCAGGCAGAGGCCCGTGGCATAGAACACCTCATTTGCGAGTACTCTGAGGCTTCGTGCTCCAGAGTAAACCGAGAAAAGTGTGATGTTTTCTGGATGGGGGAGGAGGGGGAGCCTTTTCCTCTTCCGGACAGCTTCCCTCAGGTCAACGATCAGATTAAAATTCTTGGTATCAAATTTGATCATGGAGATTATGCCTCCCTAAATTGGGTTAACAAGCTGGAAGATGCTACCAAGAAGGTAGAGAGTTGGAAAAGATGGAAATTGTCTTTGAGGGAAAGGGTTGACTTGTGCAAAACTTACCTGATCCCGATTTTTTTGTATGTCAGTTACGTGTGTTTTTTGCCACAATCTTTGTGGTCCAGATTGAATTCCTTGTTCTTCCTCTTGTTGTGGAAGAACAGGATCAATATAGTGAAGAGGGGTATCACCTACAGACCGAGGAAAGATGGGGGTTTGAACATGGTAAACCCAGTGATCTTTTTTGTTACAGCTTTTTTAAAGCTTAACATTGGGAGCATGTTTTTAGACACTCCTCCTCGGTGGGTAGAGGGATTTAGACCATGGGTGTTTCCCTTCCTCAGATTCTGGATAGATGGAGGCCAAGTGAGAAGTTTCCGGATTCGTCATGGTTACCTCCCGATCTACGTCATCCAGAGCTTGAAGGTGATAAAGCGATATGACGTGGGAGTGGGTGAAGTCAAAAACTTCTCTAGGAGGGAGTTGGAGAGAAGAATTTTGCACACCCACTTTCATGTTCCGCTGTCACTGAGGGACTGTCCAGGTAATGTCGCTTCGGCTGGATTGGTTTTGTTAAATTCACAAAGGTTACCGCCCAAGTTCAAAGATATTGCCTGGCTCACTTTTCATGGGAGGCTTTATGTTGGAGGGAACCTCAGGTGGCGAAGTGCCAGTGAACGTGGCTGCCCACGGGAGGAATGTCCAGGGGTGGAGGAGACGATGGACCACTTCCTGCTTGAGTGTCCTTTTAATGTAAAGGTTTATGAGGAGGTTTCAAAGGCCATTGGTATCCCGTGCCTTTCGGGTCTTAGTTACCCTGAGTGGGCTTATGGGGTAGTCAGAAGATACGGTGACTTTAATTTAACCACAATTTTTTTAGTTAGTTTAGCTGTTAGGTATCACACGTGGAATGCACGGTGCCAGGTATCTATTCGAAGGAAGGTCCTCCCCTGTGATGTGGTGGTAGGTATGATTATGCAAGAGGTGAAAAAGATGATGGATCTGGATAAGGGGAGACTGGATGCTGTCAGATGGTCACAGTGGTGGGGCCGTTTGAAACCCCCTTGAGTGGGTGGTTGAAAGTCTCTTCTTGTTCAGCTGGGTTTCTTTTCTGTCCTTTCACTCCCTGTAGATTTTTTATTCTATTTTTTGTTTTTTGTTGAAAAGGTTTTACATACATCTACCTGAGGTGGTGTGTATTGGTGATGGGTAGGATTAGATAAGATAGATAGTAGTTAAAGTTTTTTGTATTGTTTTATGGTTTGCTGTGTATATATACATATATAATATATAAAAAAAAAAAAAAAAAAAATATATATAGATAGTGGTTAAGGTAGTTGTTGTTCTAAAATCCTTGCTTACTTTTTCTCATAGGAGATAAGTTGTTTATTATTAGGATTGGTAAAGTTTTCTTTTGGTTATAAGGCATAATATGGAGTAATATTGTGTATCCTTATGTTGATATTTGATTTTGTGTATATATATATTTTATCTATTTATTTATTTATTTTTTATATATGTAATTATTGTATATATATATATATCTTTGTTGCAAGTTAAAATAAAGAAGCATATTCTGTCACCACAGCAAATCTTTTTTAAGGTTTACTGAAAGTTTTAAGGCAAATTTGGGGATTTTTGAAGAAAAAAATTTTTGGCCGATTTTTAAGGTCCGGGGCTTACGGAATTTTTCATACGGGTAAATATATTTCTGGAGAGTTCTGTGTCAAAATTAAGCACCAAAATCAACTTCTGTCACCACAGCAAATGTTTTTTTAATGTTTATTGAAAGTTTTTACCCGAATTTGGGGATTTTTGAAGAAAAACATTTTTGGCTGATTTTTAAGGTCCGGGGCTTACAGAATTTTCCATACGGGTGAATTTATTTCTGGAGAGTTCTGTGTCAAAATTAAGCACCAAAATCAACTTCTGTCACCGCAGCAAATGTTTTTTAAGGTTTACTGAAAGTTTTAAGCCGAATTTGGGGATTTTTGAAGAAAAAAGTTTTTGGCCGATTTTTAAGGTCCGGGGCTTACAGAATTTTTCATACGGGTAAATTTATTTCTGGAGAGTTCTGAGTCATAATTAAGCACCAAAATCAACTTCTGTCACCACAGCAAATCTGTGTTAAGGTTTACTGAAAGTTTTAAGCCGAATTTGGGGATTTTTGAAGAAAATAATTTTTGGCCGATTGTTAATGTTCGGGGCTTACAGAATTTTTCATACTGGTAAATTTATTTCTGGAGAGTTCTGTGTCAAAATTAAGCACCAAAATCAACTTCTGTCACCGTAGCAAATCTTTTTTAAGGTTTACTGAACGTTTTAAGCCGAATTTGGGGTTTTTTGAAGAAAAAAATTTTTGGCCAATTTTTAAGGTCCAGGGTTTACAGAATTTTTCATACGGGTAAATATATTTCTGGAGAGTTCTGTGTCAAAATTAAGCACCAAAATCAACTTCTGTCACCGCAGCAAATGTTTTTTAATGTTTATTGAAAGTTTTTAGCCGAATTTGGGGATTTTTGAAGAAAAAAATTATTGGCTGATTTTTAAGGTCCGGGGCTTACAGAATTTTCCATAGGGGTAAATTTATTTCTGGAGAGTTCTGTGTCAAAATTAAGCACCAAAATCAACTTATATCACCGCAGCAAATGTTTTTTTAAGGTTTACTGAAAGTTTTAAGCTGAATTTGGGGATTTTTGAAGAAAAAAATTTTAGGCCGATTTTTAAGGTTCGGGGTTTACAGAATTTTTCATACTGGTAAATTTATTTCTGGAGAGTTCTGAGTCAAAATTAAGCACCAAAATCAACTTCTGTCACCGTAGCAAATCTTTTTTAAGGTTTACTGAAAGTTTTAAGCCGAATTTGGGGATTTTTGAAGAAAAAAATTTTTGGCCGATTTTTAAGGTCCGGGGCTTACAGAATTTTTCATACGGTCAAATTTATTTCTGGAGAGTTCTGAGTCAAAATTAAGCACCAAAATCAACTTCTGTCACCGTAGCAAATCTTTTTTAAGGTTTACTGAAAGTTTTAAGCCGAGTTTGGGCATTATTGAAGAAAAAAATTTTTGGCCCATTTTTAAGGTCCGGGGCATACAGAAATTTCCATATGGGTAAATTTATTTCTGGAGAGTTCTGTGTCAAAATTAAGCACCAAAATCAACTTCTGTCACCACAGCAAATGTTTTTTAAGGTTTACTGAAAGTTTTTAGCCGAATTTGGGGATTTTTGAAGAAAAAAATTTTTGGCTGATTTTTAAGGTCTGGGGCTAACAGAATTTTCCATACGGGTAAATTTATTTCTGGAGAGTTCTGTGTCAAAATTAAGCACCAAAATCAACTTCTGTCATTGCATCAAATGTTTTTTAAGGTTTACTGAAAGTTTTAAGCCGAATTTGGGGATTATTGAAGAAAAAAATTTTTGGCAGATTTTTAAGGTCCGGGGCTTACAGAATTTTTCATACGGGTAAATTTATTTCTGGAGAGTTCTGTGTCAAAATTAAGCACCAAAATCAACTTCTGTCACCGTAACAAAATTTTTTTAAGGTTTACTGAAAGTTTTAAGCCGAATTTGGGGTTTTTTGAAGAAAAAAATTTTAGGCCAATTTTTAAGGTCCGGGGCTTACAGAATTTTCCATATGGGTAAATGTATTTCTGGAGAGTTCTGTGTCAAAATTAAGCACCAAAATCAACTTCTGTCACCACAGCAAATGTTTTTTAATGTTTATTGAAAGTTTTAAGCCGAATTTGGGGATTTTTTAAGAAAAAAATTTTAACCGATTTTTAAGGTCCGGGGCTTACGGAATTTTTCATACAGGTAAATATATTTCTGGAGAGTTCTGTGTCAAAATTAAGCACCAAAATCAACTTCTGTCACCGCAGCAAATCTTTTTTAAGGTTTACTGAAAGTTTTTAGCCGAATTTGGGGATTTTTGAAGAAAAAATTTTTTAGCCGATTTTTAAGGTCCGGGGCTTACAGAATTTTTCATACAGGTAAATATATTTCTGGAGAGTTCTGAGTCAAAATTAAGCACCAAAATCAACTTCTGTCACCGTATCAAATCTTTTTTAAGGTTTACTGAAAGTTTTAAGCCGAATTTGGGGATTATTGAAGAAAATAATTTTTGGCCGATTTTTAAGGTTCGGGGCTTACAGAATTTTTCATCTGGGTAAATTTATTTCTGGAGAGTTCTGTGTCAAAATTAAGCACCAAAATCAACTTCTGTCACCACAGCAAATGTTTTTTTAATGTTTATTGAAAGTTTTAAGCCGAATTTGGGGATTTTTGAAGGAAAAAATTTTTGGCCGATTTTTAAGGTCCGGGGCTTACAGAATTTTTCATACGGGTAAATTTATTTCTGGAGAGTTCTGAGTCAAAATTAAGCACCAAAATCAACTTCTGTCACCACAGCAAATCTTTTTTAAGGTTTACTGAAAGTTTTAAGCCGAATTTGGAGATTTTTTAAGAAAAAAATTTTTGGCCAATTTTTAAAGTCCGGGGCTTACAGAATTTTTCATACGGGTAAATTTATTTCTGGAGAGTTCTGTGTCAAAATTAAGCACCAAAATCAACTTCTGTCACCGCAGCAAATGTTTTTTAAGGTTTACTGAAAGTTTTAAGCCGAATTTGGGGATTTTTGAAGAAAAATTTTTTGGCCGATTTTTAAGGTCAGGGGCTTACAGAATTTTTCAAATGGGTAAATTTATTTCTGGAGAGTTCTGAGTCAAAATTAAGCACCAAAATCAACTTCTGTCACCGTAGCAAATCTTTTTTAAGGTTTACTGAAAGTTTTAAGCAGAATTTGGGGATTTTTGAAGAAAAAAATTTTTGGCTGATTTTTATGGTCCGGGGCTTACAGAATTTTTCATACGGGTAAATTTATTTCTGGAGAGTTCTGTGTCAAAATTAAGCACCAAAATCAACTTCTGTCACCGCAGCAAATGTTTTTTAAGGTTTATTGAAAGTTTTTAGCCGAATTTGGGGATTTTTGAAGAAAAAAATTTTTGGCTGATTTTTAAGGTCCGGGGCTTACATAATTTTTCATATGGGTAATTATATTTCTGGAGAGTTCTGTGTCAAAATTAAGCACCAAAATCAACTTCTGTCACCACAGCAAATCTTTTTTAAGGTTTACTGAAAGTTTTAAGGCAAATTTGGGGATTTTTGAAGAAAAATATTTTTGGCCGATTTTTAAGGTCCGGGGCTTACGGAATTTTTCATACGGGTAAATATATTTCTGGAGAGTTCTGTGTCAAAATTAAGCACCAAAATCAACTTCTGTCACCGCAGCAAATCTTTTTTAAGGTTTACTGAAAGTTTTAAGCCGAATTTGGGGATTTTTGAAGAAAAACATTTTTGGCCGATTTTTAAGGTCAGGGGCTTACAGAATTTTTCATACGGGTAAATTTATTTCTGGAGAGTTCTGAGTCCAAATTAAGCACCAAAATCAACTTCTGTCACCGTAGCAAATCTTTTTTAAGGTTTACTGAAAGTTTTTAGCTGAATTTGGGGATTTTTGAAGAAAAACATTTTTGGGTGATTTTTAAGGTCCGGGGTTTACAGAATTTTCCATACGGGTGAATTTATTTCTGGAGAGTTCTGTGTCAAAATTAAGCACCAAAATCAACTTCTGTCACCGCAGCAAATGTTTTTCAAGGTTTACTGAAAGTTTTAAGCCGAATTTGGGGATTTTTGAAGAAAAAATTTTTTGGCCGATTTTTAAGGTCCGGGGCTTACAGAATTTTTCATACGGGTAAATTTATTTCTGGAGAGTTCTGAGTCAAAATTAAGCACCAAAATCAACTTCTGTCACCACAGCAAATCTTTTTTAAGGTTTACTGAAAGTTTTAAGCCGAATTTGGGGTTTTTTGAAGAAAAAAATTTTTGGCCAATTTTTAAGGTCCGGGGTTTACAGAATTTTTCATACGGGTAAATATATTTCTGGAGAGTTCTGTGTCAAAATTAAGCACCAAAATCAACTTCTGTCACCACAGCAAATGATTTTTAATGTTTATTGAAAGTTTTTAGCCGAATTTGGGGATTTTTGAAGAAAAAAATTTTTGGATGATTTTTAAGGTCCGGGGCTTACAGAATTTTCCATATGGGTAAATTTATTTCTGGAGAGTTCTGTGTGAAAATTAAGCACCAAAATCAACTTCTGTCACCGCAGCAAATGTTTTTTACGGTTTACTGAAAGTTTTTAGCCGAATTTGGGGATTTTTGAAGAAAAAAATTTTTGGCCGATTTTTAAGGTCCGGGGCTTACGGAATTTTTCATATGGGTAAATATATTTCTGGAGAGTTCTGTGTCAAAATTAAGCACCAAAATCAACTTCTGTCACCGCAGCAAATCTTTTTTAAGGTTTACTGAAAGTTTTTAGCCGAATTTGGGGATTTTAGAAGAAAAAAATTTTTGGCTGCTTTTTAAGGTCCGGGGCTTACAGAATTTTTCATACAGGTAAATATATTTCTGGAGAGTTCTGAGTCAAAATTAAGCACCAAAATCAACTTCTGTCACCGTATCAAATCTTTTTTAAGGTTTACTGAAAGTTTTAAGCCGAATTTGGGGATTATTGAAGAAAAATTTTTTTGCCGAGTTTTAAGGTCCGGGGCTTACAGAATTTTTCATCCGGGTAAATTTATTTCTGGAGAGTTCTGTGTCAAAATTAAGCACCAAAATCAACTTCTGTCACCACAGCAAATGTTTTTTTAATGTTTATTGAAAGTTTTTAGCCGAATTTGGGGATTTTTGAAGAAAAACATTTTTGGCTGATTTTTAAGGTCCGGGGCTTACAGAATTTTCCATACGGGTGAATTTATTTCTGGAGAGTTCTGTGTCAAAATTAAGCACCAAAATCAACTTCTGTCACCGCAGCAAATGTTTTTTAAGGTTTACTGAAAGTTTTAAGCCGAATTTGGGGATTTTTGAAGAAAAAAATTTTTGGCCGATTTTTAAGGTCCGGGGCTTACAGAATTTTTCATACGGGTAAATTTATTTCTGGAGAGTTCTGAGTCAAAATTAAGCACCAAAATCAACTTCTGTCACCACAGCAAATCTTTTTTAAGGTTTACTGAAAGTTTTAAGCCGAATTTGGAGATTTTTGAAGAAAAAAATTTTTGGCCAATTTTTAAGGTCCGGGGCTTACAGAATTTTTCATACGGGTAAATTTATTTCTGGAGAGTTCTGTGTCAAAATTAAGCACCAAAATCAACTTCTGTTACCGCAGCAAATGTTTTTTAAGGTTTACTGAAAGTTTTAAGCCGAATTTGGGGATTTTTGAAGAAAAAATTTTTGGCCGATTTTTAAGGTCAGGGGCTTACAGAATTTTTCAAATGGGTAAATTTATTTCTGGAGAGTTCTGAGTCAAAATTAAGCACCAAAATCAACTTCTGTCACCGTAGCAAATCTTTTTTAAGGTTTACTGAAAGTTTTAAGCCGAATTTGGGGATTTTTGAAGAAAATCATTTTTGGCCGATTGTTAATGTTCGGGGCTTACAGAATTTTTCATACTGGTAAATTTATTTCTGGAGAGTTCTTTGTCAAAATTAAGCACCAAAATCAACTTATATCACCGCAGCAAATGTTTTTTTAAGGTTTACTGAAAGTTTTAAGCTGAATTTGGGGATTTTTGAAGAAAAAAATTTTAGGCCGATTTTTAAGGTTCGGGGTTTACAGAATTTTTCATACTGGTAAATTTATTTCTGGAGAGTTCTGAGTCAAAATTAAGCACCAAAATCAACTTCTGTCACCGTAGCAAATCTTTTTTAAGGTTTACTGAAAGTTTTAAGCCGAATTTGGGGATTTTTGAAGAAAAAAATTTTTGGCCGATTTTTAAGGTCCGGGGCTTATAGAATTTTTCATACGGTCAAATTTATTTCTGGAGAGTTCTGAGTCAAAATTAAGCACCAAAATCAACTTCTGTCACCGTAGCAAATCTTTTTTAAGGTTTACTGAAAGTTTTAAGCCGAATTTGGGGTTTTTTGAAGAAAAAAATTTTAGGCCAATTTTTAAGGTCCGGGGCTTACAGAATTTTCCATATGGGTAAATGTATTTCTGGAGAGTTCTGTGTCAAAATTAAGCACCAAAATCAACTTCTGTCACCACAGCAAATGTTTTTTAATGTTTATTGAAAGTTTTTAGTCGAATTTGGGGATTTTTGAAGAAAAAATTTTTTGGCTGATTTTTAAGGTCCGGGGCTTACAGAAATTTCCATATGGGTAAATTTATTTCTGGAGAGTTCTGTGTCAAAATTAAGCACCAAAATCAACTTCTGTCACCACAGCAAATGTTTTTTAAGGTTTACTGAAAGTTTTTAGCTGAATTTGGGGATTTTTGAAGAAAAAAATTTTTGGCTGATTTTTAAGGTCTGGGGCTTACAGAATTTTCCATACGGGTAAATTTATTTCTGGAGAGTTCTGTGTCAAAATTAAGCACCAAAATCAACTTCTGTCACCGCAGCAAATCTTTTGGGAGAGGAGTGTCCTAGGAGGAGGTGGTGAGCTGCTGAGACAGGGAGAGGGCTTCCCCAGGCAGGCTGATTCCTCCTGGCGAAGATATCGCTGCTGATCCTGCTGTTTGTGGTGCTGAGGATTTGCTGTGGTGCTGCTGCCTTTCAGCACCATGACTAAGAGAGGCAGACCCCGGGCTGGAGGATCAAGCAGGGTTTCTGTCGCTCCTGTCCCGCCTGACCCGCCTGACCCGCCTAACCTGCCTGCCGGAGGACTGCAGCGCGAGGCCGGGGATCCACCCGCCGGTTCGCGGAGGCCGCAAGTGTGCGTGGCTGGAGCTCCGGACCCCCCTGTCCCTTTGGCGCGCCTGCCCGGGAGACGGAGTGCGGGGAGTCTGATGGAGCAGCCGAAGCAGCCGGAGCTGATGGAGCGGACGGCGGCAAGCGGAGGACTCCCTGTACCAGCGGCGGACGTGCCGGGGAGTCGGAAGGCGGCTGCTGTGCTCGTGGACCCGGCAGCGGGCGGAGGAGGTGTCCTGGACCCCCCTGGACTTTCAGTTCGGAGAGCGGGGGGTCCAGTGGAGTTCAGCAGAGTGCCAGTCTCCAAACCGCTGGCGGCGGGACCCCCGAGTGACGCAACTCGGGGGGTAATGGCGGCCCCCGCTAGCGGTGCAGCGGAGGTGGTTATAGTGGCTGCAAACTCTGCCTCCAAACTGTCAGTAGAGGGACCCCCGAGTGAGGCAACTCGGGGGGGTATGGAGACCCTCACTGGCAGTGAATCGGAGGACATGGAGATGACAGAAAGCAGCAATCTGGTGATCAGTGCTGGAGGTGCAGTTATGGTGACCCCTAGCCCAGCGGTGCTCCCCAAACTGTCAGTGGAGGGACCCCTGAGTGAGGCAACTCAGGGGGAGATGGTGGCCCCCACTGGCAGTGAAGCGGGGGGTGCCGCAAAAGGGGAGAAGACGGTGGAGGAGGACCAAGTGTCTGCGGATGAAGAAGATGACGTGTATGCTGCTTTGAGCATGGATCAGCTTCAAAAAGAGATTAGGAAGCTGAGCAACAAGCTAAGCGAAAAAAAGAGAAAAAGAAATGTTAGCGCTACCTGGGACAGATGGTCTTTTAAGGAGGAAATTACAGCTTTGTCCGTTTCTTTGGGAAATGCTAAGGACCGCTTGGAATATTTAAAGAAAATAAAAAAAAAGATGATCAAATCGGAATCTACCTCTATGAGTGACATGGAGGTGGTTAAGTCAGAACAGGAGGAGGTTCCGTCTTCAGCTGCTGTGGAGGCTCAGCCGTCCGAGGATGCTGGTCGGAGAGTGCAGGGGGAGCCAGTTGATAAGGTAAGCGATGATGCAAAGGAGACTGGGGGGATTGGGAGTGGGGGTGCCCAAATTGTTACCCTGGTCCCCCTGGTCCCTATAGGCGGAGCAACAGTACCTGTGGGGGAACTGGCAGCTACTATCCCTGATTGCACTGAGGCCATGGATTCTGAGCTGATTCAGGCAGCAGTATTGGTAGAAGCTGGCATGGAGGGGGAATCCCATCAGGATAAGGCTCCTGAGGAAGTGCCAGGGGTGTCATCTGTATCAGTCAGCCGTCCAATATTGGCACAGGGAATGCCGATACTGAATAAAGAGACTCTTTCGGCTGAACAAAGAAAGGTGATTGAAACTATATATGGTGATAAAATGCTAGTCCCTGAAAGGGCTAGAGTGGCTGCCGCTGCAATAGAAAAAGACATGGTCTCGAGAGGTGAGAGGCAGTCTAAATCAGCTCCGGGTGTTCTGTCTTATGCCAGTGTGGTTACTAGACAAAGAGCAAATAATGTGTCATATGCTGCACCTACGCCTGGAGGTGTTGGCAAAAGAAGGAACCTTGTTCAATTTAAGTGGATTGCTCCAGGGGAAGCCCCAAGTAGAGAGGCTTTCCTTAAAATGGTGTTCAGCCTGGGGTTCGGTGCGGCAGATCTGTACGCCTGTATTCACCCAGTGCGGACCCTGGAGTATGACTTGAGCTTTGTATCGTACCAGGGTCTGCAGGTTTTCTGGGTGAAGTGGCAGGCGTGCAGATCCAAGGACCCATTTGAGAAGTATGTGGTTAACCTGGTCACCAGGCAGGACAGGGTCAAAGCTACGATCCTAGTCAGAAATGAATCATTACCTCCAGAGGATATTGCCTTTTGGCTTAAGAGATTTTGTGATCTTGAATCGGGGGTAACAAAGGCTGGTTATGTGTTGGGTGTGTGGGGAGGGGCATGGGAAGTAGGAATTAGGTTGAGGTATTCTGAAAGGGGGTGTGTGCATGTGCCCTCGGCTGCCTATATAGGTAGGGACAGGGTTCAGTGTTTTTATCCTGGGCAGCCGAGGACATGTTTTAAGTGTGGTGATCACCGTCACGTTAGTTCCGAGTGCACTGTGGTGAAGTGTTCTTTGTGTGGGGGTGTGGGTCACTGGTCTAGAGATTGTCACACTGTCAGGTGCAATTTGTGTGGGGTGGAGGGGCACCCTTATAGCAGATGTCCGAAAGCCAGTCACAATGTGGTGTTAGAACAGGTGGTGGGTAGTAGTGTGGTGGTGAGTGAGGTGGTGAATGAGGTAGAAGAAGAGGGTATAGAGCAGGATGAGGTGGTAAATGTTGAAAGTAGGGAGGAGGTAATGGAGGAGACATTTCAGGAGGTTAGGCGGGGAGGGAAGGGGATAAAAGAGAAAGATGCAGAAACACAAGTGGTGTTATCAAATAAATTTGATGTTTTCTCCTCTGATGAGGAGGAAATCATAAGGAAAGATGGAGAGTGTTATCTGGTGTCAAAAAAAAACAAAAGAAAAACAAAGAGGTCTTTTAAAGAAAGTGAGAGGCACCGGGACGGGAAAAAAAGAAGGGAGTCAATCCCGGAGGTGGGGGAAGAGGTGGTAAATAAGGAAACTCTGGCCCCGATGGAAAGAAGGGTGGTGGAAAGGAGAAAGGAGGAGGTGGTGGCAATGGAGGAGACAGTGGCGGTTCAGCAGGAGGTAGTCAAAGAGACTGATGTGGAGTCATCCCAGAGCTCGGGGGTCGGGCCAAGTGGCACTGGTGGTGGGGTACACTGCCAGGTCATAAAGTTTGTGGCCAAGGCCCCTGACCCTGGGATCCCTGAGGAGGGTGGTGTACCCTCTGGGGGTGGAAGGGAGGGGGGTGGGGATGCCACAAGCGGTGGTGTGGCTGGCCCGCAGGGGGCTGGCGTGCAGTGTTAAGACTTGTTTTTTGGTGATGGTATGTAAAAGTAAGCAAGGTCTTGTAATATTCCATAACCTAGAAACATGGATCCTCATCCTATACGATGTGCCACGATTAATGTGGCTTCCGTGTTGTCCGAATGTGCTCGTATGATGGCCTTTGATTTTTTCAATACGATTGATGTTGATGTTTTATTTTTGCAAGAGACTAGGATTAGTAAATTGGATATCCTCCACAAGGTGAAGCAGGAGTGGAGGAGGGGTCCTTCTTACTGGTCTCTTGCGGCCGAGCCATACGGTGGGGTGGCAGTCCTTTTTTCTGATATGGTAACTGTGCACAAGGTTATTGAATTGCAAGCAGGTAGATGTATGATTTTGGATGTCAACATAAAGGGACAAGATGTGAGATTAATTAATGTGTATGGGCCACAGACACCAGGTGATAGGAAAAGTCTCTTTATGGAGATAAAACCTTTTCTTTTTACAGCCCAGCAGGTCGTCTTTGGTGGTGATTTTAATACTGTTGTTAGGCCAAAAGACAGGGGAGGCTCAAGGAGACCCCTGGGCTATGATTCCAATTTTTTAGTTAGCATGGTTAGACAGGCTGGTTTGGTGGATGTGCATATTCGTCACTCCCCAGACCTCACGGGTTTCACCTACTTTAGTGGTAGTCGTAGGTCTAGGATAGATAGGTTTTTTGTTAAGGAGACTTCCAAGACTTCATCCCTTGGGGTGAGGTTGGTGGAATTTTCCGATCACGGTTTGCTCTCAGTAACTTTGAATGCTTCAGAAACCCCTCAGAAGGGGCGGGGTCTGTGGTGTTTGAACTCTGAACTCCTGGAAGAAGAGAGAGTTAGGCAGTCCTTCAGGGTCTTCTTTCAATCTCAGGAGACACTTCTGGAGGCTGGTTGGAGTAGGTCTGAGTGGTGGGAGGTGATTAAAAAGAGAACCTGCAAATTTTTCCGTGGCCTTATAGCTAGGAAAAACTTGATAAAGCAAAATATCTACCGTAATCTGAGAAGGAAATTGGATTTCCTGATCTCTGAGGAGGGAGATGATGGGGAAATCTCCCGAGTGAAGGCTCAGATGAAAGAGTTCCAATATAACCGATTGGCATCCTTGGTTTTGGAAAGGGATTATGGTATGTACCACTCGCCTGATCCCTACCAGAGCTGTAGGAGGTCAGTCGACGCCAAACATGTCAGAGGACTGGTGGACGGACAGGGTGTTCTTCGTACTGACAAGGAAGGCATTCTGGATGTTATTGTGTCCTACTATTCTGATCTTCTGTCTGAGCAGCCACTCATCAGGGAGAGGATGGAGGAATTTCTGAGGGGAACCCCTGGTCTGAGTTCTCAGGGTGCCTCTCTTGACTCCTTGGCAAGTGATATAACCGCAGAGGAAGTTAGGAAGGCGATAATGGGTTTAAACCCCAAGAAATCACCAGGACCAGATGGTTTAACATCTGAATTTTATAAGACCTTTGCTGACCTCCTGATTCCCCGCCTTGTGGAAGTTTTTAATGAGAGCCTGGATGAGGGAGTCCTCCCTCCTTCCATGAGGTTATCTGCGCTTATTTTGCTGTCCAAAGGGAAGGACTCGTCTCGTATTGAGAACTGGCGCCCCATAGCCCTTCTCAATACAGACAGGAAGATTTTGGCAAAGGTACTGTTTAACAGGCTTTCAGAGTTTTCTGAGCTGTTGCTTTCTCCTTCTCAGCACTGTACGGTGAAGGGTCGTAGCACTTTTAGTGCTGTCCTTGGTGTCCGGGAGGCCATTGAGCGGTGCAGGGCTGAGAAGTGGGGAAAGTACTTACTGGCATTGGATCAGTCTAAAGCTTTTGACCGAGTGAATCATGAGTACCTTTGGGCTCTACTGAGATGGTATGGTCTTCCAGAGAGGGTGGTTAATTGGTTACAGACGATCTATCGTATGGCTGAAAGCTTTCCACTGGTAAACGGTTGGGTGGGCCCTACCTTTGGTGTAGGCTCGGGTGTTCGTCAGGGGTGTCCCCTGAGCCCCCTCCTGTATGTCTTTGCAATCGATCACTTCGTTAGGAGGGTAGAGTGTGGGACTGTAGGGGGGGTGCAGCTGTGTCCGGAGTTTGCATTGAGGGTGGTGGCTTACGCAGATGATGTCACGGTGGTTCTGTCCTCGCAGGCAGAGGCCCGTGGCATAGAACACCTCATTTGCGAGTACTCTGAGGCTTCGTGCTCCAGAGTAAACCGAGAAAAGTGTGATGTTTTCTGGATGGGGGAGGAGGGGGAGCCTTTTCCTCTTCCGGACAGCTTCCCTCAGGTCAACGATCAGATTAAAATTCTTGGTATCAAATTTGATCATGGAGATTATGCCTCCCTAAATTGGGTTAACAAGCTGGAAGATGCTACCAAGAAGGTAGAGAGTTGGAAAAGATGGAAATTGTCTTTGAGGGAAAGGGTTGACTTGTGCAAAACTTACCTGATCCCGATTTTTTTGTATGTCAGTTACGTGTGCTTTTTGCCACAATCTTTGTGGTCCAGATTGAATTCCTTGTTCTTCCTCTTGTTGTGGAAGAACAGGATCAATATAGTGAAGAGGGGTATCACCTACAGACCGAGGAAAGATGGGGGTTTGAACATGGTAAACCCAGTGATCTTTTTTGTTACAGCTTTTTTAAAGCTTAACATTGGGAGCATGTTTTTAGACACTCCTCCTCGGTGGGTAGAGGGATTTAGACCATGGGTGTTTCCCTTCCTCAGATTCTGGATAGATGGAGGCCAAGTGAGAAGTTTCCGGATTCGTCATGGTTACCTCCCGATCTACGTCATCCAGAGCTTGAAGGTGATAAAGCGATATGACGTGGGAGTGGGTGAAGTCAAAAACTTCTCTAGGAGGGAGTTGGAGAGAAGAATTTTGCACACCCACTTTCATGTTCCGCTGTCACTGAGGGACTGTCCAGGTAATGTCGCTTCGGCTGGATTGGTTTTGTTAAATTCACAAAGGTTACCGCCCAAGTTCAAAGATATTGCCTGGCTCACTTTTCATGGGAGGCTTTATGTTGGAGGGAACCTCAGGTGGCGAAGTGCCAGTGAACGTGGCTGCCCACGGGAGGAATGTCCAGGGGTGGAGGAGACGATGGACCACTTCCTGCTTGAGTGTCCTTTTAATGTAAAGGTTTATGAGGAGGTTTCAAAGGCCATTGGTATCCCGTGCCTTTCGGGTCTTAGTTACCCTGAGTGGGCTTATGGGGTAGTCAGAAGATACGGTGACTTTAATTTGACCACAATTTTTTTAGTTAGTTTAGCTGTTAGGTATCACACGTGGAATGCACGGTGCCAGGTATCTATTCGAAGGAAGGTCCTCCCCTGTGATGTGGTGGTAGGTATGATTATGCAAGAGGTGAAAAAGATGATGGATCTGGATAAGGGGAGACTGGATGCTGTCAGATGGTCACAGTGGTGGGGCCGTTTGAAACCCCCTTGAGTGGGTGGTTGAAAGTTTCTTCTTGTTCAGCTGGGTTTCTTTTCTGTCCTTTCACTCCCTGTAGATTTTTTATTCTATTTTTTGGTTTTTGTTGAAAAGGTTTTACATACATCTACCTGAGGTGGTGTGTATTGGTGATGGGTAGGATTAGATAAGATAGATAGTAGTTAAAGTTTTTGTATTGTTTTATGGTTTGCTGTGTATATATACATATATAATATATAAAAAAAAAATAAAAAAAAAATATATATATATATAAATAGATAGTGGTTAAGGTAGTTGTTGTTCTAAAATCCTTGCTTACTTTTTCTCATAGGAGATAAGTTGATTATTATTAGGATTGGTAAAGTTTTCTTTTGGTTATAAGGCATAATATGGAGTAATATTGTGTATCGTTATGTTGATATTTGATTTTGTGTATATATATATTTTATCTATTTATTTATTTATTTATTTTTTATATATGTAATTATTGTATATATATATATCTTTGTTGCAAGTTAAAATAAAGAAGCATATTCTGTCATTGCATCAAATGTTTTTTAAGGTTTACTGAAAGTTTTAAGCCGAATTTGGGGATTATTGAAGAAAAAAATTTTTGGCTGATTTTTAAGGACGGGGCTTACAGAATTTTTCATACGGGTAAATTTATTTCTGGAGAGTTCTGTGTCAAAATTAAGCACCAAAATCAACTTCTGTCACCGTAGCAAATTTTTTTTAAGGTTTACTGAAAGTTTTAAGCCGAATTTGGGGTTTTTTGAAGAAAAAAATTTTAGGCCAATTTTTAAGGTCCGGGGCTTACAGAATTTTCCATATGGGGAAATGTATTTCTGGAGAGTTCTGTGTCAAAATTAAGCACCAAAATCAACTTCTGTCACCACAGCAAATGTTTTTTAATGTTTATTGAAAGTTTTAAGCCGAATTTGGGGATTTTTGAAGAAAAAAATTTTTGGCCGATTTTTAAGGTCCGGGGCTTACGGAATTTTTCATACGGGTAAATATATTTCTGGAGAGTTCTGAGTCAAAATTATGCACCAAAATCAACTTCTGTCACCACAGCAAATCTTTTTTAAGGTTTACTGAAAGTTTTAAGCCGAATTTGGGCATTAATGAAGAAAAAAATGTTTGGCCGATTTTTAAGGTCCGGGGCTTACAGAATTTTCCATACGGGTAAATTTATTTCTGGAGAGATCTGTGTCAAAATTAAGCACCAAAATCAACTTCTGTCACCGCAGCAAATGTTTTTTTAAGGTTTACTGAAAGTTTTAAGCCGAATTTGGGGATTTTTGAAGAAAACACTTTTTGGCCGATTTTTAAGTTCCGGGGCTTACAGAATTTTTCATACAGGTAAATTTATTTCTGGAGAGTTCTGTGTCAAAATTAAGCACCAAAATCAACTTCTGTCACCGCAGCAAATTTTTTTTAAGGTATATTGAAGTTTTAAGCCGAATTTGGGGTTTTTTGAAGAAAAAAATTTTTGGCCAATTTTTAAGGTCCGGGGCTTGCAGAATTTTCTATATTGGTAAATGTATTTCTGGAGAGTTCTGTGTCAAAATTAAGCACCAAAATCAACTTCTGTCACCGTAGCAAATCTTTTTTAAGGTTTACTGAAAGTTTTAAGCCGAATTTGGGGATTTTTGAAGAAAAAAATTTTTGGACAATTTTTAAGGTCCGGGGCTTACAGAATTTTTCAAATGGGTAAATTTATTTCTGGAGAGTTCTGAGTCAAAATTAAGCACCAAAATCAACTTCTGTCACCGTAGCAAATCTTTTTTAAGGTTTACTGAAAGTTTTAAGCCGAATTTGGGGATTTTTGAAGAAAAAAATTTTTGGCCGATTTTTAAGGTCCGGGGCTTACAGAATTTTTCATACGGTCAAATTTATTTCTGGAGAGTTCTGTGTCAAAATTAAGCACCAAAATCAACTTCTGTCACCGTAGCAATAGTTTTTTAAGGTTTACTGAAAGTTTTAAGCCGAATTTGGGGATTTTTGAAGAAAAAATTTTTTGACCGATTTTAAAAGGTCCGGGGCTAACAGAATTTTTCATATGGGTAAATTTATTTCTGGAGAGTTCTGAGTCAAAATTAAGCACCAAAATCAACTTCTGTCACCGTATCAAATCTTTTTTAAGGTTTACTGAAAGTTTTAAGCCGAATTTGGGGATTATTGAAGAAAAAAATTTTTGGCCGATTTTTAAGGCCCGGGGCTTACAGAATTTTTCAAACGGGTAAATTTATTTCTGGAGAGTTCTGTGTCAAAATTAAGCACCAAAATGAACTTCTGTCACCGTAGCAAATCTTTTTTAAGGTTTACTGAAAGTTTTAAGCCGAATTTGGGGCTTTTTGAAGAAAAAAATTTATGGCCAATTTTTAAGGTTCGGGGCTTGCAGAAATTTCCATATGGGTAAATGTATTTCTGGAGAGTTCTGTGTCAAAATTAAGCACCAAAATCAACTTCTGTCACCGTAGCAAATCTATTTTAAGGTTTACTGAAAGTTTTAAACCGAATTTGGGGTTTTTTGAAGAAAAAAATTTTTGGCCAATTTTTAAGGTCCGGGGTTTACAGAATTTTTCAAACGGGTAAATATATTTCTGGAGAGTTCTGTGTCAAAATTAAGCACCAAAATCAACTTCTGTCACCGCAGCAAATGTTTTTTTAATGTTTACTGAAAGTTTTAAGCCGAATTTGGGGATTTTTGAAGAATACAATTTTTATCCGATTTTTAAGGTCCGGGGCTTACAGAATTTTTCATACGGGTAAATTTATTTCTGGAGAGTTCGGTGTCAAAATTAAGCACCAAAATCAACTTCTGTCACCGCAGCAAATGTTTTTTAAGGTTTATTGAAAGTTTTAAGCCGAATTTGGGGATTTTTGAAGAAAAAAATTTTTGGCCGATTTTTAAGGTCCGGGGCTTACAGAATTTTTCATATGGGTAAATTTATTTCTGGAGAGTTCTGAGTCAAAATTATGCACCAAAATCAACTTCTGTCACCACAGCAAATCTTTTTTAAGGTTTACTGAAAGTTTTAAGCCGAATTTGGGCATTATTGAAGAAAAAAATTTTTGGCCGATTTTTAAGGTCCGGGGCTTACAGAATTTTTCATACAGGTAAATTTATTTCTGGAGAGTTCTGTGTCAAAATTAAGCACCAAAATCAACTTCTGTCACCACAGCAAATGTTTTTTAATGTTTATTGAAAGTTTTTAGTCGATTTTGGGGATTTTTGAAGAAAAAATTTTTGGCCGATTTTTAAGGTCCGGGGCTTGCAGAATTTTCCATATGGGTAAATGTATTTCTGGAGAGTTCTGTGTCAAAATTAAGCACCAAAATCAACTTCTGTCACCGTAGCAAATCTTTTTTAAGGTTTACTGAAAGTTTTAAGCCGAATTTGGGCATTATTGAAGAAAAAAATTTTTGGACGATTTTTAAGGTCCGGGGCTTACAGAATTTTTCATACGGGTAAATTTATTTCTGGAGAGTTCTGTGTCAAAATTAAGCACCAAAATCAACTTCTGTCACCACAGCAAATGTTTTTTAATGTTTATTGAAAGTTTTTAGTCGAATTTGGGGATTTTTGAAGAAAAAAATTTTGGCCGATTTTTAAGGTCCAGGTCTTACAGAATTTTTCAAACGGGTAAATTTATTTCTGGAGAGTTCTGAGTCAAAATTAAGCACCAAAATCAACTTCTGTCACCGTAGCAAATCTTTTTAAGGTTTACTGAAAGTTTTAAGCTGAATTTGGGGATTTTTGAAGAAAAAAATTTTTGGACGATTTTTAAGGTCCGGGGCATACAGAATTTTCCATACGGGTAAATTTATTTCTGGAGAGTTCTGTGTCAAAATTAAGCACCAAAATCAACTTCTGTCACCGCAGCAATAGTTTTTTAAGGTTTACTGAAAGTTTTAAGCCGAATTTGGGGATTATTGAAGAAAAAAATTTTTGGCCGATTTTTAAGGTCCGGGGCTTACAGAATTTTTCATACAGGTAAATTTATTTCTGGAGAGTTCTGTGTCAAAATTAAGCACCAAAATGAACTTCTGTCACCGTAGCAAATCTTTTTTAAGGTTTGCTGAAAGTTTTAAGCCGAATTTGGGGTTTTTTGAAGAAAAACATTTTTGGCCAATTTTTAAGGTCCGGGGCTTGCAGAATTTTCCATATGGGTAAATCTATTTCTGGAGAGTTCTGTGTCAAAATTAAGCACCAAAATCAACTTCTGTCAACACAGCAAATGTTTTTTTAATGTTTATTGAAAGTTTTTAGCCGAATTTGGGGATTTTTGAAGAAAAAAATTTTTGGCCGATTTTTAAGGTCCGGGGCTTACAGAATTTTTCATACGGGTAAATTTATTTCTGGAGAGTTCTGTGTCAAAATTAAGCACCAAAATCAACTTCTGTCACCGAAGCAAATCTTTTTTAAGGTTTACGGAAAGTTTTAAGCCGAATTTGGGGTTTTTTGAAGAAAAAAATTTTTGGCCGATTTTTAAGGTCCGGGGCTTACAGAATTTTCCATATAGGTAAATGTATTTCTGGAGAGTTCTGTGTCAAAATTAAGCACCAAAATCAACTTCTGTCAACACAGCAAATGTTTTTTTAATGTTTATTGAAAGTTTTTAGCCGAATTTGGGGATTTTTGAAGAAAAAAATTTTTGGCCGATTTTTAAGGTCCGGGGCTTACAGAATTTTTCAAATGGGTAAATTTATTTCTGGAGAGTTCTGAGTCAAAATTAAGCACCAAAATCAACTTCTGTCACCGCAGCAAATGTTTTTTTAAGGTTTACTGAAAGTTTTAAGCCGAATTTGGGGATTTTTGAAGAAAACACTTTTTGGCCGATTTTTAAGGTCCGGGGCTTACAGAATTTTTCATATTGGTAAATTTATTTCTGGAGAGTTCTGAGTCAAAATTATGCACCAAAATCAACTTCTGTCACCGTAGCAAATCTTTTTTAAGGTTTACTGAAAGTTTTAAGCCGAATTTGGGGATAATTGAAGAAAAAAATTTTTGCCCGATTTTTAAGGTCCGGGGCTTACAGAATTTTTCATACGGGTACATTTATTTCTGGAGAGTTCTGTGTCAAAATTAAGCACCAAAATCAACTTCTGTCACCACAGCAAATGTTTTTTTAATTTTATTGAAAGTTTTTAGCCGAATTTGGGGATTTTTGAAGAAAAATTTTTTTTGCTGATTTTTAAGGTCCGGGGCTTACAGAATTTTCCATACGGGTAAATTTATTTCTGGAGAGTTCTGTGTCAAAATTAAGCACCAAAATCAACTTCTGTCACCACAGCAAATCTTTTTTAAGGTTTACTGAAAGTTTTAAGCCGAATTTGGGGATTTTTGAAGAAAAAAATTTTTGGCCGATTTTTAAGGTCCGGGGCTTACAGAATTTTTCATACGGTCAAATTTATTTCTGGAGAGTTCTGTGTCAAAATTAAGCACCAAAATCAACTTCTGTCACCGTAGCAATAGTTTTTTAAGGTTTACTGAAAGTTTTAAGCCGAATTTGGGGATTTTTGAAGAAAAATTTTTTTGACCGATTTTAAAAGGCCCGGGGCTTACAGAATTTTTCAAACGGGTAAATTTATTTCTGGAGAGTTCTGTGTCAAAATTAAGCACCAAAATGAACTTCTGTCACCGTAGCAAATCTTTTTTAAGGTTTACTGAAAGTTTTAAGCCGAATTTGGGGCTTTTTGAAGAAAAAAATTTTTGGCCAATTTTTAAGGTTCGGGGCTTGCAGAAATTTCCATATGGGTAAATGTATTTCTGGAGAGTTCTGTGTCAAAATTAAGCACCAAAATCAACTTCTGTCACCGTAGCAAATCTATTTTAAGGTTTACTGAAAGTTTTAAACCGAATTTGGGGTTTTTTGAAGAAAAAAAATTTTGGCCAATTTTTAAGGTCCGGGGTTTACAGAATTTTTCAAACGGGTAAATATATTTCTGGAGAGTTCTGTGTCAAAATTAAGCACCAAAATCAACTTCTGTCACCGCAGCAAATGTTTTTTTAATGTTTACTGAAAGTTTTAAGCCGAATTTGGGGATTTTTGAAGAATACAATTTTTATCCGATTTTTAAGGTCCGGGGCTTACAGAATTTTTCATACGGGTAAATTTATTTCTGGAGAGTTCGGTGTCAAAATTAAGCACCAAAATCAACTTCTGTCACCGCAGCAAATGTTTTTTAAGGTTTATTGAAAGTTTTAAGCCGAATTTGGGGATTTTTGAAGAAAAAAATTTTTGGTCGATTTTTAAGGTCCGGGGCTTACAGAATTTTTCATACGGGTAAATTTATTTCTGGAGAGTTCAGAGTCAAAATTAAGCACCAAAATCAACTTCTGTCACCACAGCAAATCTTTTTTAAGGTTTACTGAAAGTTTTAAGCCGAATTTGGGCATTATTGAAGAAAAAAATTTTTGGCCGATTTTTAAGGTCCGGGGCTTACAGAATTTTTCATACAGGTAAATTTATTTCTGGAGAGTTCTGTGTCAAAATTAAGCACCAAAATCAACTTCTGTCACCACAGCAAATGTTTTTTAATGTTTATTGAAAGTTTTTAGTCGATTTTGGGGATTTTTGAAGAAAAAATTTTTGGCCGATTTTTAAGGTCCGGGGCTTGCAGAATTTTCCATATGGGTAAATGTATTTCTGGAGAGTTCTGTGTCAAAATTAAGCACCAAAATCAACTTCTGTCACCGTAGCAAATCTTTTTTAAGGTTTACTGAAAGTTTTAAGCCGAATTTGGGCATTATTGAAGAAAAAAATTTTTGGACGATTTTTAAGGTCCGGGGCTTACAGAATTTTTCATACTGGTAAATTTATTTCTGGAGAGTTCTGTGTCAAAATTAAGCACCAAAATCAACTTCTGTCACCGTAGCAAATCTATTTTAAGGTTTACTGAAAGTTTTAAACCGAATTTGGGGTTTTTTGAAGAAAAAAATTTTTGGCCAATTTTTAAGGTCCGGGGTTTACAGAATTTTTCAAACGGGTAAATATATTTCTGGAGAGTTCTGTGTCAAAATTAAGCACCAAAATCAACTTCTGTCACCGCAGCAAATGTTTTTTTAATGTTTACTGAAAGTTTTAAGCCGAATTTGGGGATTCTAGAAGAACACAATTTTTATCCGATTTTTAAGGTCCGGGGCTTACAGAATTTTTCATACGGGTAAATTTATTTCTGGAGAGTTCTGTGTCAAAATTAAGCACCAAAATCAACTTCTGTCACCACAGCAAATCTTTTTTAAGGTTTACTGAAAGTTTTAAGCCGAATTTGGGGATTTTTGAAGAAAAAAATTTTTGGCTGATTTTTAAGGTCCGGGGCTTACAGAATTTTTCATACGGGTAAATTTATTTCTGGAGAGTTCTGAGTCAAAATTATGCACCAAAATCAACTTCTGTCACCACAGCAAATCTTTTTTAAGGTTTACTGAAAGTTTTAAGCCGAATTTGGGGATTTTTGAAGAAAAAAATTTTTGGCTGATTTTTAAGGTCCGGGGCTTACAGAATTTTTCATACGGGTAAATTTATTTCTGGAGAGTTCAGAGTCAAAATTAAGCACCAAAATCAACTTCTGTCACTACAGCAAATCTTTTTTAAGGTTTACTGAAAGTTTTAAGCCGAATTTGGGCATTATTGAAGAAAAAAATTATTGGGCGATTTATAAGGTCCGGGGCTTACAGAATTTTTCATACAGGTAAATTTATTTCTGGAGAGTTCTGTGTCAAAATTAAGCACCAAAATCAACTTCTGTCACCACAGCAAATGTTTTGTAATGTTTATTGAAAGTTTTTAGTCGATTTTGGGGATTTTTGAAGAAAACATTTTTGGCCGATTTTTAAGGTCCGGGGCTTGCAGAATTTTCCATATGGGTAAATTTATTTCTGGAGAGTTCTGAGTCAAAATTAAGCACCAAAATCAACTTCTGTCACCGTAGCAAATCTTTTTAAGGTTTACTGAAAGTTTTAAGCGGAATTTGGGGATTTTTGAAGAAAAAAATTTTTGGACGATTTTTAAGGTCCGGGGCTTACAGAATTTTCCATACGGGTAAATTTATTTCTGGAGAGTTCTGTGTCAAAATTAAGCACCAAAATCAACTTCTGTCACCGCAGCAATAGTTTTTTAAGGTTTACTGAAAGTTTTAAGCCGAATTTGGGGATTATTGAAGAAAAAAATTTTGGCCGATTTTTAAGGTCCGGGGCTTACAGAATTTTTCATACAGGTAAATTTATTTCTGGAGAGTTCTGTGTCAAAATTAAGCACCAAAATGAACTTCTGTCACCGTAGCAAATCTTTTTTAAGGTTTGCTGAAAGTTTTAAGCCGAATTTGGGGTTTTTTGAAGAAAAACATTTTTGGCCAATTTTTAAGGTCCGGGGCTTGCAGAATTTTCCATATGGGTAAATCTATTTCTGGAGAGTTCTGTGTCAAAATTAAGCACCAAAATCAACTTCTGTCAACACAGCAAATGTTTTTTTAATGTTTATTGAAAGTTTTTAGCCGAATTTGGGGATTTTTGAAGAAAAAAATTTTTGGCCGATTTTTAAGGTCCGGGGCTTACAGAATTTTTCATACGGGTAAATTTATTTCTGGAGAGTTCTGTGTCAAAATTAAGCACCAAAATCAACTTCTGTCACCGAAGCAAATCTTTTTTAAGGTTTACGGAAAGTTTTAAGCCGAATTTGGGGTTTTTTGAAGAAAAAAATTTTGGCCGATTTTTAAGGTCCGGGGCTTACAGAATTTTCCATATAGGTAAATGTATTTCTGGAGAGTTCTGTGTCAAAATTAAGCACCAAAATCAACTTCTGTCAACACAGCAAATGTTTTTTTAATGTTTATTGAAAGTTTTTAGCCGAATTTGGGGATTTTTGAAGAAAAAAATTTTTGGCCGATTTTTAAGGTCCGGGGCTTACAGAATTTTTCAAATGGGTAAATTTATTTCTGGAGAGTTCTGAGTCAAAATTAAGCACCAAAATCAACTTCTGTCACCGCAGCAAATGTTTTTTTAAGGTTTACTGAAAGTTTTAAGCCGAATTTGGGGATTTTTGAAGAAAACACTTTTTGGCCGATTTTTAAGGTCCGGGGCTTACAGAATTTTTCATATTGGTAAATTTATTTCTGGAGAGTTCTGAGTCAAAATTATGCACCAAAATCAACTTCTGTCACCGTAGCAAATCTTTTTTAAGGTTTACTGAAAGTTTTAAGCCGAATTTGGGGATAATTGAAGAAAAAAATTTTTGCCCGATTTTTAAGGTCCGGGGCTTACAGAATTTTTCATACGGGTAAATTTATTTCTGGAGAGTTCTGTGTCAAAATTAAGCACCAAAATCAACTTCTGTCACCACAGCAAATGTTTTTTTAATTTTATTGAAAGTATTTAGCCGAATTTGGGGATTTTTGAAGAAAAATTTTTTTTGCTGATTTTTAAGGTCCGGGGCTTACAGAATTTTCCATACGGGTAAATTTATTTCTGGAGAGTTCTGTGTCAAAATTAAGCACCAAAATCAACTTCTGTCACCGTAGCAAATCTTTTTTAAGGTTTACTGAAAGTTTTAAGCCGAATTTGGGGATTTTTGAAGAAAAAAATTTTTGGCCGATTTTTAAGGTCCGGGGCTTACAGAATTTTTCATACGGTCAAATTTATTTCTGGAGAGTTCTGTGTCAAAATTAAGCACCAAAATCAACTTCTGTCACCGTAGCAATAGTTTTTTAAGGTTTACTGAAAGTTTTAAGCCGAATTTGGGGATTTTTGAAGAAAAATTTTTTTGACCGATTTTAAAAGGTCCGGGGCTAACAGAATTTTTCATATGGGTAAATTTATTTCTGGAGAGTTCTGAGTCAAAATTAAGCACCAAAATCAACTTCTGTCACCGTATCAAATCTTTTTTAAGGTTTACTGAAAGTTTTAAGCCGAATTTGGGGATTATTGAAGAAAAAAATTTTTGGCCGATTTTTAAGGCCCGGGGCTTACAGAATTTTTCAAACGGGTAAATTTATTTCTGGAGAGTTCTGTGTCAAAATTAAGCACCAAAATGAACTTCTGTCACCGTAGCAAATCTTTTTTAAGGTTTACTGAAAGTTTTAAGCCGAATTTGGGGCTTTTTGAAGAAAAAAATTTTTGGCCAATTTTTAAGGTTCGGGGCTTGCAGAAATTTCCATATGGGTAAATGTATTTCTGGAGAGTTCTGTGTCAAAATTAAGCACCAAAATCAACTTCTGTCACCGTAGCAAATCTATTTTAAGGTTTACTGAAAGTTTTAAACCGAATTTGGGGTTTTTTGAAGAAAAAAAATTTTGGCCAATTTTTAAGGTCCGGGGTTTACAGAATTTTTCAAACGGGTAAATATATTTCTGGAGAGTTCTGTGTCAAAATTAAGCACCAAAATCAACTTCTGTCACCGCAGCAAATGTTTTTTTAATGTTTACTGAAAGTTTTAAGCCGAATTTGGGGATTTTTGAAGAATACAATTTTTATCCGATTTTTAAGGTCCGGGGCTTACAGAATTTTTCATACGGGTAAATTTATTTCTGGAGAGTTCGGTGTCAAAATTAAGCACCAAAATCAACTTCTGTCACCGCAGCAAATGTTTTTTAAGGTTTATTGAAAGTTTTAAGCCGAATTTGGGGATTTTTGAAGAAAAAAATTTTTGGTCGATTTTTAAGGTCCGGGGCTTACAGAATTTTTCATATGGGTAAATTTATTTCTGGAGAGTTCTGAGTCAAAATTATGCACCAAAATCAACTTCTGTCACCACAGCAAATCTTTTTTAAGGTTTACTGAAAGTTTTAAGCCGAATTTGGGGATTTTTGAAGAAAAAAATTTTTGGCTGATTTTTAAGGTCCGGGGCTTACAGAATTTTTCATACGGGTAAATTTATTTCTGGAGAGTTCAGAGTCAAAATTAAGCACCAAAATCAACTTCTGTCA
Organism: Taudactylus pleione; assembly: GCA_031769625.1. Lineage (NCBI taxonomy): Eukaryota > Metazoa > Chordata > Amphibia > Anura > Myobatrachidae > Taudactylus > Taudactylus pleione. Next base: position 218,276 of record JAUIMM010000843.1, on the reverse strand, counting down.
CCACAGCAAATCTTTTTTAAGGTTTACTGAAAGTTTTAAGCCGAATTTGGGCATTATTGAAGAAAAAAATTTTTGGCCGATTTTTAAGGTCCGGGGCTTACAGAATTTTTCATACAGGTAAATTTATTTCTGGAGAGTTCTGTGTCAAAATTAAGCACCAAAATCAACTTCTGTCACCACAGCAAATGTTTTTTAATGTTTATTGAAAGTTTTTAGTCGATTTTGGGGATTTTTGAAGAAAAAATTTTTGGCCGATTTTTAAGGTCCGGGGCTTGCAGAATTTTCCATATGGGTAAATGTATTTCTGGAGAGTTCTGTGTCAAAATTAAGCACCAAAATCAACTTCTGTCACCGTAGCAAATCTTTTTTAAGGTTTACTGAAAGTTTTAAGCCGAATTTGGGCATTATTGAAGAAAAAAATTTTTGGACGATTTTTAAGGTCCGGGGCTTACAGAATTTTTCATACTGGTAAATTTATTTCTGGAGAGTTCTGTGTCAAAATTAAGCACCAAAATCAACTTCTGTCACCGTAGCAAATCTATTTTAAGGTTTACTGAAAGTTTTAAACCGAATTTGGGGTTTTTTGAAGAAAAAAATTTTTGGCCAATTTTTAAGGTCCGGGGTTTACAGAATTTTTCAAACGGGTAAATATATTTCTGGAGAGTTCTGTGTCAAAATTAAGCACCAAAATCAACTTCTGTCACCGCAGCAAATGTTTTTTTAATGTTTACTGAAAGTTTTAAGCCGAATTTGGGGATTTTTGAAGAATACAATTTTTATCCGATTTTTAAGGTCCGGGGCTTACAGAATTTTTCATACGGGTAAATTTATTTCTGGAGAGTTCTGTGTCAAAATTAAGCACCAAAATCAACTTCTGTCACCACAGCAAATCTTTTTTAAGGTTTACTGAAAGTTTTAAGCCGAATTTGGGGATTTTTGAAGAAAAAAATTTTTGGCTGATTTTTAAGGTCCGGGGCTTACAGAATTTTTCATACGGGTACATTTATTTCTGGAGAGTTCTGAGTCAAAATTATGCACCAAAATCAACTTCTGTCACCACAGCAAATCTTTTTTAAGGTTTACTGAAAGTTTTAAGCCGAATTTGGGGATTTTTGAAGAAAAAAATTTTTGGCTGATTTTTAAGGTCCGGGGCTTACAGAATTTTTCATACGGGTAAATTTATTTCTGGAGAGTTCAGAGTCAAAATTAAGCACCAAAATCAACTTCAGTCACTACAGCAAATCTTTTTTAAGGTTTACTGAAAGTTTTAAGCCGAATTTGGGCATTATTGAAGAAAAAAATTATTGGGCGATTTATAAGGTCCGGGGCTTACAGAATTTTTCATACAGGTAAATTTATTTCTGGAGAGTTCTGTGTCAAAATTAAGCACCAAAATCAACTTCTGTCACCACAGCAAATCTTTTTTAAGGTTTACTGAAAGTTTTAAGCCGAATTTGGGGATTTTTGAAGAAAAAAATTTTTGGCTGATTTTTAAGGTCCGGGGCTTACAGAATTTTTCATACGGGTAAATTTATTTCTGGAGAGTTCAGAGTCAAAATTAAGCACCAAAATCAACTTCTGTCACTACAGCAAATCTTTTTTAAGGTTTACTGAAAGTTTTAAGCCGAATTTGGGCATTATTGAAGAAAAAAATTATTGGGCGATTTATAAGGTCCGGGGCTTACAGAATTTTTCATACAGGTAAATTTATTTCTGGAGAGTTCTGTGTCAAAATTAAGCACCAAAATCAACTTCTGTCACCACAGCAAATGTTTTGTAATGTTTATTGAAAGTTTTTAGTCGATTTTGGGGATTTTTGAAGAAAACATTTTTGGCCGATTTTTAAGGTCCGGGGCTTGCAGAATTTTCCATATGGGTAAATTTATTTCTGGAGAGTTCTGAGTCAAAATTAAGCACCAAAATCAACTTCTGTCACCGTAGCAAATCTTTTTAAGGTTTACTGAAAGTTTTAAGCGGAATTTGGGGATTTTTGAAGAAAAAAATTTTTGGACGATTTTTAAGGTCCGGGGCTTACAGAATTTTCCATACGGGTAAATTTATTTCTGGAGAGTTCTGTGTCAAAATTAAGCACCAAAATCAACTTCTGTCACCGCAGCAATAGTTTTTTAAGGTTTACTGAAAGTTTTAAGCCGAATTTGGGGATTATTGAAGAAAAAAATTTTTGGCCGATTTTTAAGGTCCGGGGCTTACAGAATTTTTCATACAGGTAAATTTATTTCTGGAGAGTTCTGTGTCAAAATTAAGCACCAAAATGAACTTCTGTCACCGTAGCAAATCTTTTTTAAGGTTTGCTGAAAGTTTTAAGCCGAATTTGGGGTTTTTTGAAGAAAAACATTTTTGGCCAATTTTTAAGGTCCGGGGCTTGCAGAATTTTCCATATGGGTAAATCTATTTCTGGAGAGTTCTGTGTCAAAATTAAGCACCAAAATCAACTTCTGTCAACACAGCAAATGTTTTTTTAATGTTTATTGAAAGTTTTTAGCCGAATTTGGGGATTTTTGAAGAAAAAAATTTTTGGCCGATTTTTAAGGTCCGGGGCTTACAGAATTTTTCATACGGGTAAATTTATTTCTGGAGAGTTCTGTGTCAAAATTAAGCACCAAAATCAACTTCTGTCACCGAAGCAAATCTTTTTTAAGGTTTACGGAAAGTTTTAAGCCGAATTTGGGGTTTTTTGAAGAAAAAAATTTTTGGCCGATTTTTAAGGTCCGGGGCTTACAGAATTTTCCATATAGGTAAATGTATTTCTGGAGAGTTCTGTGTCAAAATTAAGCACCAAAATCAACTTCTGTCAACACAGCAAATGTTTTTTTAATGTTTATTGAAAGTTTTTAGCCGAATTTGGGGATTTTTGAAGAAAAAAATTTTTGGCCGATTTTTAAGGTCCGGGGCTTACAGAATTTTTCAAATGGGTAAATTTATTTCTGGAGAGTTCTGAGTCAAAATTAAGCACCAAAATCAACTTCTGTCACCGCAGCAAATGTTTTTTTAAGGTTTACTGAAAGTTTTAAGCCGAATTTGGGGATTTTTGAAGAAAACACTTTTTGGCCGATTTTTAAGGTCCGGGGCTTACAGAATTTTTCATATTGGTAAATTTATTTCTGGAGAGTTCTGAGTCAAAATTATGCACCAAAATCAACTTCTGTCACCGTAGCAAATCTTTTTTAAGGTTTACTGAAAGTTTTAAGCCGAATTTGGGGATAATTGAAGAAAAAAATTTTTGCCCGATTTTTAAGGTCCGGGGCTTACAGAATTTTTCATACGGGTAAATTTATTTCTGGAGAGTTCTGTGTCAAAATTAAGCACCAAAATCAACTTCTGTCACCACAGCAAATGTTTTTTTAATTTTATTGAAAGTATTTAGCCGAATTTGGGGATTTTTGAAGAAAAATTTTTTTTGCTGATTTTTAAGGTCCGGGGCTTACAGAATTTTCCATACGGGTAAATTTATTTCTGGAGAGTTCTGTGTCAAAATTAAGCACCAAAATCAACTTCTGTCACCGTAGCAAATCTTTTTTAAGGTTTACTGAAAGTTTTAAGCCGAATTTGGGGATTTTTGAAGAAAAAAATTTTTGGCCGATTTTTAAGGTCCGGGGCTTACAGAATTTTTCATACGGTCAAATTTATTTCTGGAGAGTTCTGTGTCAAAATTAAGCACCAAAATCAACTTCTGTCACCGTAGCAATAGTTTTTTAAGGTTTACTGAAAGTTTTAAGCCGAATTTGGGGATTTTTGAAGAAAAATTTTTTTGACCGATTTTAAAAGGTCCGGGGCTAACAGAATTTTTCATATGGGTAAATTTATTTCTGGAGAGTTCTGAGTCAAAATTAAGCACCAAAATCAACTTCTGTCACCGTATCAAATCTTTTTTAAGGTTTACTGAAAGTTTTAAGCCGAATTTGGGGATTATTGAAGAAAAAAATTTTTGGCCAATTTTTAAGGTTCGGGGCTTGCAGAAATTTCCATATGGGTAAATGTATTTCTGGAGAGTTCTGTGTCAAAATTAAGCACCAAAATCAACTTCTGTCACCGTAGCAAATCTATTTTAAGGTTTACTGAAAGTTTTAAACCGAATTTGGGGTTTTTTGAAGAAAAAAAATTTTGGCCAATTTTTAAGGTCCGGGGTTTACAGAATTTTTCAAACGGGTAAATATATTTCTGGAGAGTTCTGTGTCAAAATTAAGCACCAAAATCAACTTCTGTCACCGCAGCAAATGTTTTTTTAATGTTTACTGAAAGTTTTAAGCCGAATTTGGGGATTTTTGAAGAATACAATTTTTATCCGATTTTTAAGGTCCGGGGCTTACAGAATTTTTCATACGGGTAAATTTATTTCTGGAGAGTTCGGTGTCAAAATTAAGCACCAAAATCAACTTCTGTCACCGCAGCAAATGTTTTTTAAGGTTTATTGAAAGTTTTAAGCCGAATTTGGGGATTTTTGAAGAAAAAAATTTTTGGTCGATTTTTAAGGTCCGGGGCTTACAGAATTTTTCATATGGGTAAATTTATTTCTGGAGAGTTCTGAGTCAAAATTATGCACCAAAATCAACTTCTGTCACCACAGCAAATCTTTTTTAAGGTTTACTGAAAGTTTTAAGCCGAATTTGGGGATTTTTGAAGAAAAAAATTTTTGGCTGATTTTTAAGGTCCGGGGCTTACAGAATTTTTCATACGGGTAAATTTATTTCTGGAGAGTTCAGAGTCAAAATTAAGCACCAAAATCAACTTCTGTCACCACAGCAAATCTTTTTTAAGGTTTACTGAAAGTTTTAAGCCGAATTTGGGCATTATTGAAGAAAAAAATTTTTGGCCGATTTTTAAGGTCCGGGGCTTACAGAATTTTTCATACAGGTAAATTTATTTCTGGAGAGTTCTGTGTCAAAATTAAGCACCAAAATCAACTTCTGTCACCACAGCAAATGTTTTTTAATGTTTATTGAAAGTTTTTAGTCGATTTTGGGGATTTTTGAAGAAAAAATTTTTGGCCGATTTTTAAGGTCCGGGGCTTGCAGAATTTTCCATATGGGTAAATGTATTTCTGGAGAGTTCTGTGTCAAAATTAAGCACCAAAATCAACTTCTGTCACCGTAGCAAATCTTTTTTAAGGTTTACTGAAAGTTTTAAGCCGAATTTGGGCATTATTGAAGAAAAAAATTTTTGGACGATTTTTAAGGTCCGGGGCTTACAGAATTTTTCATACTGGTAAATTTATTTCTGGAGAGTTCTGTGTCAAAATTAAGCACCAAAATCAACTTCTGTCACCGTAGCAAATCTATTTTAAGGTTTACTGAAAGTTTTAAACCGAATTTGGGGTTTTTTGAAGAAAAAAATTTTTGGCCAATTTTTAAGGTCCGGGGTTTACAGAATTTTTCAAACGGGTAAATATATTTCTGGAGAGTTCTGTGTCAAAATTAAGCACCAAAATCAACTTCTGTCACCGCAGCAAATGTTTTTTTAATGTTTACTGAAAGTTTTAAGCCGAATTTGGGGATTTTTGAAGAATACAATTTTTATCCGATTTTTAAGGTCCGGGGCTTACAGAATTTTTCATACGGGTAAATTTATTTCTGGAGAGTTCTGTGTCAAAATTAAGCACCAAAATCAACTTCTGTCACCACAGCAAATATTTTTTAAGGTTTACTGAAAGTTTTAAGCCGAATTTGGGGATTTTTGAAGAAAAAAATTTTTGGCTGATTTTTAAGGTCCGGGGCTTACAGAATTTTTCATACGGGTACATTTATTTCTGGAGAGTTCTGAGTCAAAATTATGCACCAAAATCAACTTCTGTCACCACAGCAAATCTTTTTTAAGGTTTACTGAAAGTTTTAAGCCGAATTTGGGGATTTTTGAAGAAAAAAATTTTTGGCTGATTTTTAAGGTCCGGGGCTTACAGAATTTTTCATACGGGTAAATTTATTTCTGGAGAGTTCAGAGTCAAAATTAAGCACCAAAATCAACTTCAGTCACTACAGCAAATCTTTTTTAAGGTTTACTGAAAGTTTTAAGCCGAATTTGGGCATTATTGAAGAAAAAAATTATTGGGCGATTTATAAGGTCCGGGGCTTACAGAATTTTTCATACAGGTAAATTTATTTCTGGAGAGTTCTGTGTCAAAATTAAGCACCAAAATCAACTTCTGTCACCACAGCAAATGTTTTGTAATGTTTATTGAAAGTTTTTAGTCGATTTTGGGGATTTTTGAAGAAAACATTTTTGGCCGATTTTTAAGGTCCGGGGCTTGCAGAATTTTCCATATGGGTAAATGTATTTCTGGAGAGTTCTGTGTCAAAATTAAGCACCAAAATCAACTTCTGTCACCGTAGCAAATCTTTTTTAAGGTTTACTGAAAGTTTTAAGCCGAATTTGGGCATTATTGAAGAAAAAAATTTTTGGACGATTTTTAAGGTCCGGGGCTTACAGAATTTTTCATACTGGTAAATTTATTTCTGGAGAGTTCTGTGTCAAAATTAAGCACCAAAATCAACTTCTGTCACCACAGCAAATGTTTTTTAATGTTTATTGAAAGATTTTAGTCGAATTTGGGGATTTTTGAAGAAAAAAATTTTGGCCGATTTTTAAGGTCCAGGTCTTACAGAATTTTTCAAACGGGTAAATTTATTTCTGGAGAGTTCTGAGTCAAAATTAAGCACCAAAATCAACTTCTGTCACCGTAGCAAATCTTTTTAAGGTTTACTGAAAGTTTTAAGCGGAATTTGGGGATTTTTGAAGAAAAAAATTTTTGGACGATTTTTAAGGTCCGGGGCTTACAGAATTTTCCATACGGGTAAATTTATTTCTGGAGAGTTCTGTGTCAAAATTAAGCACCAAAATCAACTTCTGTCACCGCAGCAATAGTTTTTTAAGGTTTACTGAAAGTTTTAAGCCGAATTTGGGGATTATTGAAGAAAAAAATTTTTGGCCGATTTTTAAGGTCCGGGGCTTACAGAATTTTTCATACAGGTAAATTTATTTCTGGAGAGTTCTGTGTCAAAATTAAGCACCAAAATGAACTTCTGTCACCGTAGCAAATCTTTTTTAAGGTTTGCTGAAAGTTTTAAGCCGAATTTGGGGTTTTTTGAAGAAAAACATTTTTGGCCAATTTTTAAGGTCCGGGGCTTGCAGAATTTTCCATATGGGTAAATCTATTTCTGGAGAGTTCTGTGTCAAAATTAAGCACCAAAATCAACTTCTGTCAACACAGCAAATGTTTTTTTAATGTTTATTGAAAGTTTTTAGCCGAATTTGGGGATTTTTGAAGAAAAAAATTTTTGGCCGATTTTTAAGGTCCGGGGCTTACAGAATTTTTCATACGGGTAAATTTATTTCTGGAGAGTTCTGTGTCAAAATTAAGCACCAAAATCAACTTCTGTCACCGTAGCAAATCTATTTTAAGGTTTACTGAAAGTTTTAAACCGAATTTGGGGTTTTTTGAAGAAAAAAATTTTTGGCCAATTTTTAAGGTCCGGGGTTTACAGAATTTTTCAAACGGGTAAATATATTTCTGGAGAGTTCTGTGTCAAAATTAAGCACCAAAATCAACTTCTGTCACCGCAGCAAATGTTTTTTTAATGTTTACTGAAAGTTTTAAGCCGAATTTGGGGATTTTTGAAGAATACAATTTTTATCCGATTTTTAAGGTCCGGGGCTTACAGAATTTTTCATACGGGTAAATTTATATCTGGAGAGTTCAGAGTCAAAATTAAGCACCAAAATCAACTTCTGTCACCACAGCAAATCTTTTTTAAGGTTTACTGAAAGTTTTAAGCCGAATTTGGGCATTATTGAAGAAAAAAATTTTTGGCCGATTTTTAAGGTCCGGGGCTTACAGAATTTTTCATACAGGTAAATTTATTTCTGGAGAGTTCTGTGTCAAAATTAAGCACCAAAATCAACTTCTGTCACCACAGCAAATGTTTTTTAATGTTTATTGAAAGTTTTTAGTCGATTTTGGGGATTTTTGAAGAAAAAATTTTTGGCCGATTTTTAAGGTCCGGGGCTTGCTGAATTTTCCATATGGGTAAATGTATTTCTGGAGAGTTCTGTGTCAAAATTAAGCACCAAAATCAACTTCTGTCACCGTAGCAAATCTTTTTTAAGGTTTACTGAAAGTTTTAAGCCGAATTTGGGCAATATTGAAGAAAAAAAATTTTGGACGATTTTTAAGGTCCGGGGCTTACAGAATTTTTCATACTGGTAAATTTATTTCTGGAGAGTTCTGTGTCAAAATTAAGTACCAAAATCAACTTCTGTCACCACAGCAAATGTTTTTTAATGTTTATTGAAAGTTTTTAGTCGAATTTGGGGATTTTTGAAGAAAAAAATTTTGGCCGATTTTTAAGGTCCAGGTCTTACAGAATTTTTCAAAGGGGTAAATTTATTTCTGGAGAGTTCTGAGTCAAAATTAAGCACCAAAATCAACTTCTGTCACCGTAGCAAATCTTTTTAAGGTTTACTGAAAGTTTTAAGCTGAATTTGGGGATTTTTGAAGAAAAAAATTTTTGGACGATTTTTAAGGTCCGGGGCATACAGAATTTTCCATACGGGTAAATTTATTTCTGGAGAGTTCTGTGTCAAAATTAAGCACCAAAATCAACTTCTGTCACCGCAGCAATAGTTTTTTAAGGTTTACTGAAAGTTTTAAGCCGAATTTGGGGATTATTGAAGAAAAAAATTTTTGGCCGATTTTTAAGGTCCGGGGCTTACAGAATTTTTCATACAGGTAAATTTATTTCTGGAGAGTTCTGTGTCAAAATTAAGCACCAAAATGAACTTCTGTCACCGTAGCAAATCTTTTTTAAGGTTTGCTGAAAGTTTTAAGCCGAATTTGGGGTTTTTTGAAGAAAAACATTTTTGGCCAATTTTTAAGGTCCGGGGCTTGCAGAATTTTCCATATGGGTAAATCTATTTCTGGAGAGTTCTGTGTCAAAATTAAGCACCAAAATCAACTTCTGTCAACACAGCAAATGTTTTTTTAATGTTTATTGAAAGTTTTTAGCCGAATTTGGGGATTTTTGAAGAAAAAAATTTTTGGCCGATTTTTAAGGTCCGGGGCTTACAGAATTTTTCATACGGGTAAATTTATTTCTGGAGAGTTCTGTGTCAAAATTAAGCACCAAAATCAACTTCTGTCACCGAAGCAAATCTTTTTTAAGGTTTACGGAAAGTTTTAAGCCGAATTTGGGGTTTTTTGAAGAAAAAAATTTTTGGCCGATTTTTAAGGTCCGGGGCTTACAGAATTTTCCATATAGGTAAATGTATTTCTGGAGAGTTCTGTGTCAAAATTAAGCACCAAAATCAACTTCTGTCAACACAGCAAATGTTTTTTTAATGTTTATTGAAAGTTTTTAGCCGAATTTGGGGATTTTTGAAGAAAAAAATTTTTGGCCGATTTTTAAGGTCCGGGGCTTACAGAATTTTTCAAATGGGTAAATTTATTTCTGGAGAGTTCTGAGTCAAAATTAAGCACCAAAATCAACTTCTGTCACCGCAGCAAATGTTTTTTTAAGGTTTACTGAAAGTTTTAAGCCGAATTTGGGGATTTTTGAAGAAAACACTTTTTGGCCGATTTTTAAGGTCCGGGGCTTACAGAATTTTTCATACGGGTAAATTTATTTCTGGAGAGTTCTGAGTCAAAATTATGCACCAAAATCAACTTCTGTCACCACAGCAAATCTTTTTTAAGGTTTACTGAAAGTTTTAAGCCGAATTTGGGGATTTTTGAAGAAAAAAATTTTTGGCTAATTTTTAAGGTCCGGGGCTTACAGAATTTTTCATACGGGTAAATTTATTTCTGGAGAGTTCAGAGTCAAAATTAAGCACCAAAATCAACTTCTGTCACCACAGCAAATGTTTTTTAATGTTTATTGAAAGTTTTTAGTCGAATTTGGGGATTTTTGAAGAAAAAAATTTTGGCCGATTTTTAAGGTCCGGGTCTTACAGAATTTTTCAAATGGGTAAATTTATTTCTGGAGAGTTCTGAGTCAAAATTAAGCACCAAAATCAACTTCTGTCACCGTAGCAAATCTTTTTAAGGTTTACTGAAAGTTTTAAGCTGAATTTGGGGATTTTTGAAGAAAAAAATTTTTGGACGATTTTTAAGGTCCGGGGCTTACAGAATTTTCCATACGGGTAAATTTATTTCTGGAGAGTTCTGTGTCAAAATTAAGCACCAAAATCAACTTCTGTCACCACAGCAAATGTTTTTTTAATTTTATTGAAAGTTTTTAGCCGAATTTGGGGATTTTTGAAGAAAAATTTTTTTTGCTGATTTTTAAGGTCCGGGGCTTACAGAATTTTCCATACGGGTAAATTTATTTCTGGAGAGTTCTGTGTCAAAATTAAGCACCAAAATCAACTTCTGTCACCGTAGCAAATCTTTTTTAAGGTTTTCTGAAAGTTTTAAGCCGAATTTGGGGTTTTTTGAAGAAAAAAATTTTAGGCCAATTTTTAATGTCCGGGGCTTACAGAATTTTCCATATGGGTAAATGTATTTCTGGAGAGTTCTGTGTCAAAATTAAGCACCAAAATGAACTTCTGTCACCGTAGCAAATCTTTTTTAAGGTTTACTGAAAGTTTTAAGCCGAATTTGGGGTTTTTTGAAGAAAAAAATTTTTGGCCAATTTTTAAGGTCCGGGGCTTGCAGAATTTTCCATATTGGTAAATGTATTTCTGGAGAGTTCTGTGTCAAAATTAAGCACCAAAATCAACTTCTGTCACCGCAGCAAATTTTTTTTAATGTTTATTGAAAATTTTTAGTCGAATTTGGGGATTTTTGAAGAAAAAAATTTTTGGCAGATTTTTAAGGTCCGGGGCTTACAGAATTTTCCATACGGGTAAATTTATTTCTGGAGAGTTCTGTGTCAAAATTAAGCACCAAAATCAACTTCTGTCACCGTAGCAAATCTTTTTTAAGGTTTACTGAAAGTTTTAAGCCGAATTTGGGGTTTTTTGAAGAAAAAAAATTTTGGCCAATTTTTAAGGTCCGGGGCTTACAGAATTTTTCATACGGGTAATTATATTTCTGGAGAGTTCTGTGTCAAAATTAAGCACCAACATCAACTTCTGTCACCACAGCAAATCTTTTTTAAGGTTTCCTGAAAATTTTAAGGGAAATTTGGGGATTTTTGAAGAAAAAAATTTTTGGACAATTTTTAAGGTCCGGGGCTTACAGAATTTTTCAAATTGGTAAATTTATTTCTGGAGAGTTCTGAGTCAAAATTAAGCACCAAAATCAACTTCTGTCACCGTAGCAAATCTTTTTTAAGGTTTCCTGAAAATTTTAAGGGAAATTTGAGGATTTTTGAAGAAAAAAATTTTTGAACAATTTTTAAGGTCCGGGGCTTACAGAATTTTTCAAATGGGTAAATTTATTTCTGGAGAGTTCTGAGTCAAAATTAAGCACCAAAATCAACTTCTGTCACCGTAGCAAATCTTTTTTAAGGTTTACTGAAAGTTTTAAGCCGAATTTGGGGAGTTTTGAAGAAAAAAATTTTTGGCCGATTTTTAAGGTCCGGGGCTTACAGAATTTTTCATACGGTCAAATTTATTTCTGGAGAGTTCTGAGTCAAAATTAAGCACCAAAATCAACTTCTGTCACCGTAGCAAATCATTTTTAAGGTTTACTGAAAGTTTTAAGCCGAATTTGGGGATTTTTGAAGAAAAAAATTTTTGGCCGATTTTTAAGGTCCGGGGCTTACAGAATTTTTCATACGGTCAAATTTATTTCTGGAGAGTTCTGAGTCAAAATTAAGCACCAAAATCAACTTCTGTCACCGTAGCAAATCATTTTTAAGGTTTACTGAAAGTTTTAAGCCGAATTTGGGCATTATTGAAGAAAACATTTTTTGGACGATTTTTAAGGTCCGGGGCTTACAGAATTTTTCATACTGGTAAATTTATTTCTGGAGAGTTCTGTGTCAAAATTAAGCACCAAAATCAACTTCTGTCACCACAGCAAATGTTTTTTAATGTTTATTGAAAGTTTTTAGTCGAATTTGGGGATTTTTGAATAAAAAAATTTTGGCCGATTTTTAAGGTCCGGGTCTTACAGAATTTTTCAAACGGGTAAATTTATTTCTGGAGAGTTCTTAGTCAAAATTAAGCACCAAAATCAACTTCTGTCACCGTAGCAAATCTTTTTTAAGGTTTACTGAAAGTTTTAAGCCGAATTTGGGGCTTTTTGAAGAAAAAAATTTTTGCCCAATTTTTAAGGTCCGGGGTTTACAGAATTTTTCAAACGGGTAAATATATTTCTGGAGAGTTCTGTGTCAAAATTAAGCACCAAAATCAACTTCTGTCACCGCAGCAAATGTTTTTTTAAGGTTTACTGAAAGTTTTAAGCCGAATTAGGGGATTTTTGAAGAATACAATTTTTGGCCGATTTTTAAGGTCCGGGGCTTACAGAATTTTTCATACGGGTAAATTTATTTCTGGAGAGTTCTGTGTCAAAATTAAGCACCAAAATCAACTTCTGTCACCACAGCAAATGTTTTTTAATGTTTATTGAAAGTTTTTAGTCGATTTTGGGGATTTTTGAAGAAAAAAATTTTGGCCGATTTTTAAGGTCCGGGGCTTGCAGAATTTTCCATATGGGTAAATGTATTTCTGGAGAGTTCTGTGTCAAAATTAAGCACCAAAATCAACTTCTGTCACCGTAGCAAATCTTTTTTAAGGTTTACTGAAAGTTTTAAGCCGAATTTGGGCATTATTGAAGAAAAAAATTTTTGGACGATTTTTAAGGTCCGGGGCTTACAGAATTTTTCATACTGGTAAATTTATTTCTGGAGAGTTCTGTGTCAAAATTAAGCACCAAAATCAACTTCTGTCACCACAGCAAATGTTTTTTAATGTTTATTGAAAGTTTTTAGTCGAATTTGGGGATTTTTGAATAAAAAAATTTTGGCCGATTTTTAAGGTCCGGGTCTTACAGAATTTTTCAAACGGGTAAATTTATTTCTGGAGAGTTCTTAGTCAAAATTAAGCACCAAAATCAACTTCTGTCACCGTAGCAAATCTTTTTTAAGGTTTACTGAAAGTTTTAAGCCGAATTTGGGGCTTTTTGAAGAAAAAAATTTTTGCCCAATTTTTAAGGTTCGGGGCTTGCAGAAATTTCCGTATGGGTAAATGTATTTCTGGAGAGTTCTGTGTCAAAATTAAGCACCAAAATCAACTTCTGTCACCGTAGCAAATCTATTTTAAGGTTTACTGAAAGTTTTAAACCGAATTTGGGGTTTTTTGAAGAAAAAAATTTTGGCCGATTTTTAAGGTCCGGGTCTTACAGAATTTTTCAAACGGGTAAATTTATTTCTGGAGAGTTCTGAGTCAAAATTAAGCACCAAAATCAACTTCTGTCACCGTAGCAAATCTTTTTAAGGTTTACTGAAAGTTTTAAGCTGAATTTGGGGATTTTTGAAGAAAAAAATTTTTGGACGATTTTTAAGGTCCGGGGCTTACAGAATTTTCCATACGGGTAAATTTATTTGTGGAGAGTTCTGTGTCAAAATTAAGCACCAAAATCAACTTCTGTCACCGCAGCAATAGTTTTTTAAGGTTTACTGAAAGTTTTAAGCCGAATTTGGGGATTATTGAAGAAAATAATTTTTGGCCGATTTTTAAGGTCCGGGGCTTACAGAATTTTTCATACAGGTAAATTTATTTCTGGAGAGTTCTGTGTCAAAATTAAGCACCAAAATGAACTTCTGTCACCGTAGCAAATCTTTTTTAAGGTTTGCTGAAAGTTTTAAGCCGAATTTGGGGTTTTTTGAAGAAAAACATTTTTGGCCAATTTTTAAGGTCCGAGGCTTGCAGAATTTTCCATATGGGTAAATCTATTTCTGGAGAGTTCTGTGTCAAAATTAAGCACCAAAATCAACTTCTGTCAACACAGCAAATGTTTTTTTAATGTTTATTGAAAGTTTTTAGCCGAATTTGGGGATTTTTGAAGAAAAAAATTTTTGGCCGATTTTTAAGGTCCGGGGCTTACAGAATTTTTCATATGGGTAAATTTATTTCTGGAGAGTTCTGTGTCAAAATTAAGCACCAAAATCAACTTCTGTCACCGTAGCAAATCTTTTTTAAGGTTTCCTGAAAATTTTAAGGGAAATTTGAGGATTTTTGAAGAAAAAAATTTTTGAACAATTTTTAAGGTCCGGGGCTTACAGAATTTTTCAAATGGGTAAATTTATTTCTGGAGAGTTCTGAGTCAAAATTAAGCACCAAAATCAACTTCTGTCACCGTAGCAAATCTTTTTTAAGGTTTACTGAAAGTTTTAAGCCGAATTTGGGGAGTTTTGAAGAAAAAAATTTTTGGCCGATTTTTAAGGTCCGGGGCTTACAGAATTTTTCATACGGTCAAATTTATTTCTGGAGAGTTCTGAGTCAAAATTAAGCACCAAAATCAACTTCTGTCACCGTAGCAAATCATTTTTAAGGTTTACTGAAAGTTTTAAGCCGAATTTGGGGATTTTTGAAGAAAAAAATTTTTGGCCGATTTTTAAGGTCCGGGGCTTACAGAATTTTTCATACGGTCAAATTTATTTCTGGAGAGTTCTGAGTCAAAATTAAGCACCAAAATCAACTTCTGTCACCGTAGCAAATCATTTTTAAGGTTTACTGAAAGTTTTAAGCCGAATTTGGGCATTATTGAAGAAAACATTTTTTGGACGATTTTTAAGGTCCGGGGCTTACAGAATTTTTCATACTGGTAAATTTATTTCTGGAGAGTTCTGTGTCAAAATTAAGCACCAAAATCAACTTCTGTCACCACAGCAAATGTTTTTTAATGTTTATTGAAAGTTTTTAGTCGAATTTGGGGATTTTTGAATAAAAAAATTTTGGCCGATTTTTAAGGTCCGGGTCTTACAGAATTTTTCAAACGGGTAAATTTATTTCTGGAGAGTTCTTAGTCAAAATTAAGCACCAAAATCAACTTCTGTCACCGTAGCAAATCTTTTTTAAGGTTTACTGAAAGTTTTAAGCCGAATTTGGGGCTTTTTGAAGAAAAAAATTTTTGCCCAATTTTTAAGGTTCGGGGCTTGCAGAAATTTCCGTATGGGTAAATGTATTTCTGGAGAGTTCTGTGTCAAAATTAAGCACCAAAATCAACTTCTGTCACCGTAGCAAATCTATTTTAAGGTTCACTGAAAGTTTTAAACCGAATTTGGGGTTTTTTGAAGAAAAAAATTTTTGCCCAATTTTTAAGGTCCGGGGTTTACAGAATTTTTCAAACGGGTAAATATATTTCTGGAGAGTTCTGTGTCAAAATTAAGCACCAAAATCAACTTCTGTCACCGCAGCAAATGTTTTTTTAAGGTTTACTGAAAGTTTTAAGCCGAATTAGGGGATTTTTGAAGAATACAATTTTTGGCCGATTTTTAAGGTCCGGGGCTTACAGAATTTTTCATACGGGTAAATTTATTTCTGGAGAGTTCTGTGTCAAAATTAAGCACCAAAATCAACTTCTGTCACCACAGCAAATGTTTTTTAATGTTTATTGAAAGTTTTTAGTCGATTTTGGGGATTTTTGAAGAAAAAAATTTTGGCCGAGTTTTAAGGTCCGGGGCTTGCAGAATTTTCCATATGGGTAAATGTATTTCTGGAGAGTTCTGTGTCAAAATTAAGCACCAAAATCAACTTCTGTCACCGTAGCAAATCTTTTTTAAGGTTTACTGAAAGTTTTAAGCCGAATTTGGGCATTATTGAAGAAAAAAATTTTTGGACGATTTTTAAGGTCCGGGGCTTACAGAATTTTTCATACTGGTAAATTTATTTCTGGAGAGTTCTGTGTCAAAATTAAGCACCAAAATCAACTTCTGTCACCACAGCAAATGTTTTTTAATGTTTATTGAAAGTTTTTAGTCGAATTTGGGGATTTTTGAATAAAAAAATTTTGGCCGATTTTTAAGGTCCGGGTCTTACAGAATTTTTCAAACGGGTAAATTTATTTCTGGAGAGTTCTTAGTCAAAATTAAGCACCAAAATCAACTTCTGTCACCGTAGCAAATCTTTTTTAAGGTTTACTGAAAGTTTTAAGCCGAATTTGGGGCTTTTTGAAGAAAAAAATTTTTGCCCAATTTTTAAGGTTCGGGGCTTGCAGAAATTTCCGTATGGGTAAATGTATTTCTGGAGAGTTCTGTGTCAAAATTAAGCACCAAAATCAACTTCTGTCACCGTAGCAAATCTATTTTAAGGTTTACTGAAAGTTTTAAACCGAATTTGGGGTTTTTTGAAGAAAAAAATTTTGGCCGATTTTTAAGGTCCGGGTCTTACAGAATTTTTCAAACGGGTAAATTTATTTCTGGAGAGTTCTGAGTCAAAATTAAGCACCAAAATCAACTTCTGTCACCGTAGCAAATCTTTTTAAGGTTTACTGAAAGTTTTAAGCTGAATTTGGGGATTTTTGAAGAAAAAAATTTTTGGACGATTTTTAAGGTCCGGGGCTTACAGAATTTTCCATACGGGTAAATTTATTTGTGGAGAGTTCTGTGTCAAAATTAAGCACCAAAATCAACTTCTGTCACCGCAGCAATAGTTTTTTAAGGTTTACTGAAAGTTTTAAGCCGAATTTGGGGATTATTGAAGAAAATAATTTTTGGCCGATTTTTAAGGTCCGGGGCTTGCAGAATTTTTCATACAGGTAAATTTATTTCTGGAGAGTTCTGTGTCAAAATTAAGCACCAAAATCAACTTCTGTCACCGAAGCAAATCTTTTTTAAGGTTTACGGAAAGTTTTAAGCCGAATTTGGGGTTTTTTGAAGAAAAAAATTTTTGGCCGATTTTTAAGGTCCGGGGCTTACAGAATTTTCCATATAGTTAAATGTATTTCTGGAGAGTTCTGTGTCAAAATTAAGCACCAAAATCAACTTCTGTCAACACAGCAAATGTTTTTTTAATGTTTATTGAAAGTTTTTAGCCGAATTTGGGGATTTTTGAAGAAAAAAATTTTTGGCCGATTTTTAAGGTCCGGGGCTTTTAGAATTTTTTAAATGGGTAAATTTATTTCTGGAGAGTTCTGAGTCAATATTAAGCACCAAAATCAACTTCTGTCACCGCAGCAAATGTTTATTTAAGGTTTACTGAAAGTTTTAAGCCGAATTTGGGGATTTTTGAAAAAAACACTTTTTGGCCGATTTTTAAGGTCCGGGGCTTACAGAATTTTTCATACGGGTAAATTTATTTCTGGAGAGTTCTGTGTCAAAATTAAGCACCAAAATCAACTTCTGTCACCGAAGCAAATCTTTTTTAAGGTTTACGGAAAGTTTTAAGCCGAATTTGGGGATTTTTGAAGAAAACACTTTTTGGCCGATTTTTAAGGTTCGGGGCTTTCAGAATTTTTCATATGGGTAAATTTATTTCTGGAGAGTTCTGAGTCAAAATTATGCACCAAAATCAACTTCTGTCACTGTAGCAAATCTTTTTTAAGGTTTACTGAAAGTTTTAAGCCGAACATGGGGATAATTGAAGAAAAAAAATTTACCCGATTTTTAAGGTCCGGGGCTTACAGAATTTTTCATACGGGTAAATTTATTTCTGGAGAGTTCTGTGTCAAAATTAAGCACCAAAATCAACTTCTGTCACCACAGCAAATGTTTTTTTAATTTTATTGAAAGTTTTTAGCCGAATTTGGGGATTTTTGAAGAAAAAATTTTTTTGCTGATTTTTAAGGTCCGGGGCTTACAGAATTTTCCATACGGGTAAATTTATTTCTGGAGAGTTCTGTGTCAAAATTAAGCACCAAAATCAACTTCTGTCACCGTAGCAAATCTTTTTTAAGGTTTTCTGAAAGTTTTAAGCCGAATTTGGGGTTTTTTGAAGAAAAAAATTTTAGGCCAATTTTTAATGTCCGGGGCTTACAGAATTTTCCATATGGGTAAATGTATTTCTGGAGAGTTCTGTGTCAAAATTAAGCACCAAAATGAACTTCTGTCACCGCAGCAAATTTTTTTTAATGTTTATTGAAAATTTTTAGTCGAATTTGGGGATTTTTGAAGAAAAAAATTTTTGGCAGATTTTTAAGGTCCGGGGCTTACAGAATTTTCCATACGGGTAAATTTATTTCTGGAGAGTTCTGTGTCAAAATTAAGCACCAAAATCAACTTCTGTCACCGTAGCAAATCTTTTTTAAGGTTTACTGAAAGTTTTAAGCCGAATTTGGGGTTTTTTGAAGAAAAAAAATTTTGGCCAATTTTTAAGGTCCGGGGCTTACAGAATTTTTCATACGGGTAATTATATTTCTGGAGAGTTCTGTGTCAAAATTAAGCACCAACATCAATTTCTGTCACCACAGCAAATCTTTTTTAAGGTTTCCTGAAAATTTTAAGGGAAATTTGGGGATTTTTGAAGAAATAAATTTTTGGACAATTTTTAAGTTCCGGGGCTTACAGAATTTTTCAAATGGGTAAATTTATTTCTGGAGAGTTCTGAGTCAAAATTAAGCACCAAAATCAACTTCTGTCACCGTAGCAAATCTTTTTTAAGGTTTCCTGAAAATTTTAAGGGAAATTTGAGGATTTTTGAAGAAAAAAATTTTTGGACAATTTTTAAGGTGTGGGGCTTACAGAATTTTTCAAATGGGTAAATTGATTTCTGGAGAGTTCTGAGTCAAAATTAAGCACCAAAATCAACTTCTGTCACCGTAGCAAATCTTTTTTCAGGTTTACTGAAAGTTTTAAGCCGAATTTGGGGATTTTTGAAGAAAAAAATTTTTGGCCTATTTTTAAGGTCCGGGGCTTACAGAATTTTTCATACGGTCAAATTTATTTCTGGAGAGTTCTGAGTCAAAATTAAGCACCAAAATCAACTTCTGTCACCGTAGCAAATCATTTTTAAGGTTTACTGAAAGTTTTAAGCCGAATTTGGGCATTATTGAAGAAAACATTTTTTGGACGATTTTTAAGGTCCGGGGCTTACAGAATTTTTCATACTGGTAAATTTATTTCTGGAGAGTTCTGTGTCAAAATTAAGCACCAAAATCAACTTCTGTCACCACAGCAAATGTTTTTTAATGTTTATTGAAAGTTTTTAGTCGAATTTGGGGATTTTTGAATAAAAAAATTTTGGCCGATTTTTAAGGTCCGGGTCTTACAGAATTTTTCAAACGGGTAAATTTATTTCTGGAGAGTTCTTAGTCAAAATTAAGCACCAAAATCAACTTCTGTCACCGTAGCAAATCTTTTTTAAGGTTTACTGAAAGTTTTAAGCCGAATTTGGGGCTTTTTGAAGAAAAAAATTTTTGCCCAATTTTTAAGGTTCGGGGCTTGCAGAAATTTCCGTATGGGTAAATGTATTTCTGGAGAGTTCTGTGTCAAAATTAAGCACCAAAATCAACTTCTGTCACCGTAGCAAATCTATTTTAAGGTTTACTGAAAGTTTTAAACCGAATTTGGGGTTTTTTGAAGAAAAAAAATTTTGCCCAATTTTTAAGGTCCGGGGTTTACAGAATTTTTCAAACGGGTAAATATATTTCTGGAGAGTTCTGTGTCAAAATTAAGCACCAAAATCAACTTCTGTCACCGCAGCAAATGTTTTTTTAAGGTTTACTGAAAGTTTTAAGCCGAATTTGGGGATTTTTGAAGAATACAATTTTTGGCCGATTTTTAAGGTCCGGGGCTTACAGAATTTTTCAAACGGGTAAATTTATTTCTGGAGAGTTCTGTGTCAAAATTAAGCACCAAAATCAACTTCTGTCACCGCAGCAAATGTTTTTTAAGGTTTATTGAAAGTTTTAAGCCGAATTTGGGGATTTTTGAAGAAAAAAATTTTTGGCCGATTTTTAAGGTCCGGGGCTTACAGAATTTTTCATACGGGTAAATTTATTTCTGGAGAGTTCTGAGTCAAAATTATGCACCAAAATCAACTTCTGTCACCACAGCAAATCTTTTTTAAGGTTTACTGAAAGTTTTAAGCCGAATTTGGGGATTTTTGAAGAAAAAAATTTTTGGCTAATTTTTAAGGTCCGGGGCTTACAGAATTTTTCATACGGGTAAATTTATTTCTGGAGAGTTCAGAGTCAAAATTAAGCACCAAAATCAACTTCTGTCACCACAGCAAATGTTTTTTAATGTTTATTGAAAGTTTTTAGTCGAATTTGGGGATTTTTGAAGAAAAAAATTTTGGCCGATTTTTAAGGTCCGGGTCTTACAGAATTTTTCAAATGGGTAAATTTATTTCTGGAGAGTTCTGAGTCAAAATTAAGCACCAAAATCAACTTCTGTCACCGTAGCAAATCTTTTTAAGGTTTACTGAAAGTTTTAAGCTGAATTTGGGGATTTTTGAAGAAAAAAATTTTTGGACGATTTTTAAGGTCCGGGGCTTACAGAATTTTCCATACGGGTAAATTTATTTCTGGAGAGTTCTGTGTCAAAATTAAGCACCAAAATCAACTTCTGTCACCGCAGCAATAGTTTTTTAAGGTTTACTGAAAGTTTTAAGCCAAATTTGGGGATTATTGAAGAAAAAAATTTTTGGCCGATTTTTAAGGTCCGGGGCTTACAGAATTTTTCATACAGGTAAATTTATTTCTGGAGAGTTCTGTGTCAAAATTAAGCACCAAAATGAACTTCTGTCACCGTAGCAAATCTTTTTTAAGGTTTGCTGAAAGTTTTAAGCCGAATTTGGGGTTTTTTGAAGAAAAACATTTTTGGCCAATTTTTAAGGTCCGGGGCTTGCAGAATTTTCCATATGGGTAAATCTATTTCTGGAGAGTTCTGTGTCAAAATTAAGCACCAAAATCAACTTCTGTCAACACAGCAAATGTTTTTTTAATGTTTATTGAAAGTTTTTAGCCGAATTTGGGGATTTTTGAAGAAAAAAATTTTTGGCCGATTTTTAAGGTCCGGGGCTTACAGAATTTTTCATACGGGTAAATTTATTTCTGGAGAGTTCTGTGTCAAAATTAAGCACCAAAATCAACTTCTGTCACCGAAGCAAATCTTTTTTAAGGTTTACGGAGAGTTTTAAGCCGAATTTGGGGTTTTTTGAAGAAAAAAATTTTTGGCCGATTTTTAAGGTCCGGGGCTTACAGAATTTTCCATATAGGTAAATGTATTTCTGGAGAGTTCTGTGTCAAAATTAAGCACCAAAATCAACTTCTGCCAACACAGCAAATGTTTTTTTAATGTTTATTGAAAGTTTTTAGCCGAATTTGGGGATTTTTGAAGAAAAAAATTTTTGGCCGATTTTTAAGGTCCGGGGCTTACAGAATTTTTCATATGGGTAAATTTATTTCTGGAGAGTTCTGAGTCAAAATTATGCACCAAAATCAACTTCTGTCACCGTAGCAAATCTTTTTTAAGGTTTACTGAAAGTTTTAAGCCGAATTTGGGGATAATTGAAGAAAAAAAATTTTGCCCGATTTTTAAGGTCCGGGGCTTACAGAATTTTTCATACGGGTAAATTTATTTCTGGAGAGTTCTGTGTCAAAATTAAGCACCAAAATCAACTTCTGTCACCACAGCAAATGTTTTTTTAATTTTATTGAAAGTTTTTAGCCGAATTTGGGGAATTTTGAAGAAAAATTTTTTTGCTGATTTTTAAGGTCCGGGGCTTACAGAATTTTCAATACGGGTAAATTTATTTCTGGAGAGTTCTGTGTCAAAATTAAGCACCAAAATCAACTTCTGTCACCGTAGCAAATCTTTTTTAAGGTTTTCTGAAAGTTTTAAGCCGAATTTGGGGTTTTTTGAAGAAAAAAATTTTAGGCCAATTTTTAATGTCCGGGGCTTACAGAATTTTCCATATGGGTAAATGTATTTCTGGAGAGTTCTGTGTCAAAATTAAGCACCAAAATGAACTTCTGTCACCACAGCAAATCTTTTTTAAGGTTTACTGAAAGTTTTAAGCCGAATTTGGGGATTATTGAAGAAAACATTTTGGCCAATTTTTAAGGTCCGGGGCTTACAGAATTTTTCATATGGGTAAATTTATTTCTGGAGAGTTCTGTGTCAAAATTAAGCACCAACATCAACTTCTGTCACCGTAAGCATACCATTTGGGAGAGGAGTGTCCTAGGAGGAGGTGGTGAGCTGCTGAGACAGGGAGAGGGCTTCCCCAGGCAGGCTGATTCCTCCTGGGGAAGATATCGCTGCTGATCCTGCTGTTTGTGGTGCTGAGGATTTGCTGTGGTGCTGCTGCCTTTCAGCACCATGACTAAGAGAGGCAGACCCCGGGCTGGAGGATCAAGCAGGGGTTCTGTCGCTCCTGTCCCGCCTGACCCGCCTGACCCGCCTAACCTGCCTGCCGGAGGACTGCAGCGCGAGGCCGTGGATCCACCCGCCGGTTCGCGGAGGCCGCAAGTGTGCGCGGCTGGAGCTCCGGACCCCCCTGTCCCTTTGGCGCGCCTGCCCGGGAGACGGAGTGCGGGGAGTCTGACGGAGCAGCCGAAGCAGCCGAAGCAGCCGGAGCTGATGGAGCGGACGGCGGCGGCAAGCGGAGGACTCCCTGTACCAGCGGCGGACGTGCCGGGGAGTCGGAAGGCGGCAGCTGTGCTGGTGGACCCGGCGGCGGGCGGAGGAGGTGTCCTGGACCCCCCTGGACTTTCAGTTCGGAGAGCGGGGGGTCCAGTGGAGTTCAGCAGAGTGCCAGTCTCCAAACCGCTGGCGGCGGGACCCCCGAGTGACGCAACTCGGGGGGTAATGGCGGCCCCCGCTAGCGGTGCAGCGGAGGTGGTTATAGTGGCTGCAGACTCTGCCTCCAAACTGTCAGTAGAGGGACCCCCGAGTGAGGCAACTCGGGGGGGTATGGAGACCCTCACTGGCAGTGAAGAGGAGGATATGGAGGTGATGGCTGATTTGGTGACCCCTAGCCCAGCAGCGCTCCCCAAACTGTCAGTGAAGGGACCCCTGAGTGAGGCAACTCAGGGGGATATGGTGGCCCCCACTGGCAGTGAAGCGGGGAGTGCTGCAGAAGGGGAGAAGACAGAAGACGGGGAGCTAGAGTCTGATACTGAGGAGGATGATTTGTTTGCAGCTTTAAGCATGGACCAGCTGCAAAAAGAGATTAAAAAACTGAGCAGCAAGCTGTCAGATAAGAGAAAGAGGAGGAATCTGGCAGCTCCCTTGGAGAGACAATTCCTTAAGGGGGAAATTGCTGAACTAGCAGTTTCCCTGGACAATGCCAAAGAGCGGCTGGAGTACTTGAAAAAAATGAAAAAGAAACTGATAAAGTCCGAATCTACCTCAATGAGTGATATGGAAGGTTTAAAAGTGGAGAAGGTGGAGGCTGCATCAGCTATGGCGGTGGAAGTGGCAGAGCTGCAGGAGGATCCAGGCCCAGAGGTAAGCGATGATGCAAAGGGGACTGGGGGGATCGGGGGTCCCCATAATGCTTCGGTTCCCCTGGTTCCCGCTAGCGGAGCTATTTTACCTGCAAGGGCAGTCAGTGGCAATAGTATGATGGAAGTGTGTTCCGAAGCAACTGACTCAGAGTTAGTCCAGGTGGCAGTATTGGTGGAGGCTGGCATGGAGGGTAGACCAAAAGAACTGGTTCCTGAGGAAGTGCCAGGTGTGTTAAGTCTGGTCGGTGGTGTTGTCCCTGTGGATGTGTCAGCGCAAGGGATGCCAGTCCTGGACAAGTCATCCCTTTCAAATGCGCAAAGGGACATTGTGGAGACTGTTTATGGAGACAGGTTGCTAGTCCCAGAGAGGGCAAGGGTGGCAGCTGCAGTGATTGAAAAAGACTTGGCTCAGAGGAGGGAGAGACAGGCTAAGTCTGTCCCAGGTACCCTGTCTTATGCAAATGTGGTATCTGGGAGGAAAACAACTAATGTACCACCAGCTGCACCCTTGCCTGGGAGTACTGCAAAAAGTCGTAATCTAATCCAATTTAAGTGGATTGCTCCTGGAGAAGCTCCAGGAAGAGAGGTGTTTTTAAAAATGGTGTTTAGTTTGGGGTTCTGTCCTGCAGATCTGTACGCCTGCATCCACCCAGTGCGGACCCTGGAGTATGATGTGAGTTTTCTGACGTACCAGGGTCTGCAAACTTTCTGGGGGAGGCTGCAGGCGTGTAGAGACAAGGACCCCTTTAACAAATATGTAATGAATTTAGTCACGAAGCATGACAGGGTAAAAGCCACTATTCTTGTCAGGAATGAGTCACTGCCCCCGGAGGACATAATATTTTGGCTAAAACGGTTTTGTAATGTAGAGTCGGGGGCAGTGAAGGCCGGTTATGTTTTAGGGGTGTGGGGTGGAGCATGGGAGGTGGGTATTAGGTTGAGGATGTCTGAGAAGGGGTTTGTTCATGTACCCTCGGCTGCCTATATAGGTAGGGACAGAGTGCAGTGTTTTTATCCGGGGCAGCCGAGGACATGTTTTAAGTGTGGTGATCACCGTCACGTTAGTTCCGAGTGCACTGTGGTGAAGTGTTCTTTGTGTGGGGGTGTGGGTCACTGGTCTAGAGATTGTCACACTGTCAGGTGCAATTTGTGTGGGGTGGAGGGGCACCCTTATAGCAGATGTCCGAAAGCCAGTCACAATGTGGTGTTAGAACAGGTGGTGGGTAGTAGTGTGGTGGTGAGTGAGGTGGTGAATGAGGTAGAAGAAGAGGGTATAGAGCAGGATGAGGTGGTAAATGTTGAAAGTAGGGAGGAGGTAATGGAGGAGACATTTCAGGAGGTTAGGCAGGGAGGGAATGGGATAAAAGAGAAAGATACAGAAACACAAGTGGTGTTATCCAATAAATTTGATGTTTTCTCCTCTGATGAGGAGGAAATCATAAGGAAAGATGGAGAGTGTTATCTGGTGTCAAAAAAAAACAAAAGAAAAACAAAGAGGTCTTTTAAAGAAAGTGAGAGGCACCGGGACGGGAAAAAAAGAAGGGAGTCAATCCCGGAGGTGGGGGAAGAGGCGGTAAATAAGGAAACTCTGGCCCCGATGGAAAGACGGGTGGTGGAAAGGAGAAAGGAGGAGGTGGTGGCAATGGAGGAGACAGTGGCGGTTCAGCAGGAGGTAGCCGAAGAGACTGATGTGGAGTCATCCCAGAGCTCGGGGGTCGGGCCAAGTGGCACTGGTGGTGGGGTACACTGCCAGGTCATAAAGTTTGTGGCCAAGGCCCCTGACCCTGGGATCCCTGAGGAGGGTGGTGTACCCTCTGGGGGTGGAAGGGAGGGGGGTGGGGATGCCACAGGCGGTGGTGTGGCTGGCCCGCAGGGGGCTGGTGTGCAGTGTTAAGACTTGTTTTTTGGTGATGGTATGTAAAAGTAAGCAAGGTCTTGTAATATTCCATAACCTAGAAACATGGATCCTCATCCTATACGATGTGCCACGATTAATGTGGCTTCCGTGTTGTCCGAATGTGCTCGTATGATGGCCTTTGATTTTTTCAATACGATTGATGTTGATGTTTTATTTTTGCAAGAGACTAGGATTAGTAAATTGGATATCCTCCACAAGGCGAAGCAGGAGTGGAGGAGGGGTCCTTCTTACTGGTCTCTTGCGGCCGAGCCATACGGTGGGGTGGCAGTCCTTTTTTCTGATATGGTAACTGTGCACAAGGTTATTGAATTGCAAGCAGGTAGATGTATGATTTTGGATGTCAACATAAAGGGACAAGATGTGAGATTAATTAATGTGTATGGGCCACAGACACCAGGTGATAGGAAAAGTCTCTTTATGGAGATAAAACCTTTTCTTTTTACAGCCCAGCAGGTCGTCTTTGGTGGTGATTTTAATACCGTTGTTAGGCCAAAAGACAGGGGAGGCTCAAGGAGACCCCTGGGCTATGATTCCAATTTTTTAGTTAGCATGGTTAGACAGGCTGGTTTGGTGGATGTGCATATTCGTCACTCCCCAGACCTCACGGGTTTCACCTACTTTAGTGGTAGTCGTAGGTCTAGGATAGATAGGTTTTTTGTTAAGGAGACTTCCAAGACTTCATCCCTTGGGGTGAGGTTGGTGGAATTTTCCGATCACGGTTTGCTCTCAGTAACTTTGAATGCTTCAGAAACCCCTCAGAAGGGGCGGGGTCTGTGGCGTTTGAACTCTGAACTCCTGGAAGAAGAGAGAGTTAGGCAGTCCTTCAGGGTCTTCTTTCAATCTCAGGAGACACTTCTGGAGGCTGGTTGGAGTAGGTCTGAGTGGTGGGAGGTGATTAAAAAGAGAACCTGCAAATTTTTCCGTGGCCTTATAGCTAGGAAAAACTTGATAAAGCAAAATATCTACCGTAATCTGAGAAGGAAATTGGATTTCCTGATCTCTGAGGAGGGAGATGATGGGGAAATCTCCCGAGTGAAGGCTCAGATGAAAGAGTTCCAATATAACCGATTGGCATCCTTGGTTTTGGAAAGGATTATGGTATGTACCACTCGCCTGATCCCTACCAGAGCTGTAGGAGGTCAGTCGACGCCAAACATGTCAGAGGACTGGTGGACGGACAGGGTGTTCTTCGTACTGACAAGGAAGGCATTCTGGATGTTATTGTGTCCTACTATTCTGATCTTCTGTCTGAGCAGCCACTCATCAGGGAGAGGATGGAGGAATTTCTGAGGGGAACCCCTGGTCTGAGTTCTCAGGGTGCCTCTCTTGACTCCTTGGCAAGTGATATAACCGCAGAGGAAGTTAGGAAGGCGATAATGGGTTTAAATCCCAAGAAATCACCAGGACCAGATGGTTTAACATCTGAATTTTATAAGACCTTTGCTGACCTCCTGATTCCCCGCCTTGTGGAAGTTTTTAATGAGAGCCTGGATGAGGGAGTCCTCCCTCCTTCCATGAGGTTATCTGCGCTTATTTTGCTGTCCAAAGGGAAGGACTCATCTCGTATTGAAAACTGGCGCCCCATAGCCCTTCTCAATACAGACAGGAAGATTTTGGCAAAGGTACTGTTTAACAGGCTTTCAGAGTTTTCTGAGCTGTTGCTTTCTCCTTCTCAGCACTGTACGGTGAAGGGTCGTAGCACTTTTAGTGCTGTCCTTGGTGTCCGGGAGGCCATTGAGCGGTGCAGGGCTGAGAAGTGGGGAAAGTACTTACTGGCATTGGATCAGTCTAAAGCTTTTGACCGAGTGAATCATGAGTACCTTTGGGCTCTACTGAGATGGTATGGTCTTCCAGAGAGGGTGGTTAATTGGTTACAGATGATCTATCGTATGGCTGAAAGCTTTCCACTGGTAAACGGTTGGGTGGGCCCTACCTTTGGTGTAGGCTCGGGTGTTCGTCAGGGGTGTCCCCTGAGCCCCCTCCTGTATGTCTTTGCAATCGATCCCTTCATTAGGAGGGTAGAGTGTGGGACTGTAGGGGGGGTGCAGCTGAGTCCGGAGTTTGCATTGAGGGTGGTGGCTTACGCAGATGATGTCACGGTGGTTCTGTCCTCGCAGGCAGAGGCCCGTGGCATAGAACACCTCATTTGCGAGTACTCTGAGGCTTCATGCTCCAGAGTAAACCGAGAAAAGTGTGATGTTTTCTGGATGGGGGAGGAGGGGGAGCCTTTTCCTCTTCCGGACAGCTTCCCTCAGGTCAACGATCAGATTAAAATTCTTGGTATCAAATTTGATCATGGAGATTATGCCTCCCTAAATTGGGTTAACAAGCTGGAGGATGCTACCAAGAAGGTAGAGAGTTGGAAAAGATGGAAATTGTCTTTGAGGGAAAGGGTTGACTTGTGCAAAACTTACCTGATCCCGATTTTTTTGTATGTCAGTTACGTGTGCTTTTTGCCACAATCTTTGTGGTCCAGATTGAATTCCTTGTTCTTCCTCTTGTTGTGGAAGAACAGGATCAATATAGTGAAGAGGGGTATCACCTACAGACCGAGGAAAGATGGGGGTTTGAACATGGTAAACCCAGTGATCTTTTTTGTTACAGCTTTTTTAAAGCTTAACATTGGGAGCATGTTTTTAGACACTCCTCCTCGGTGGGTAGAGGGATTTAGACCATGGGTGTTTCCCTTCCTCAGATTCTGGATAGATGGAGGCCAAGTGAGAAGTTTCCGGATTCATCATGGTTACCTCCCGATCTACGTCATCCAGAGCTTGAAGGTGATAAAGCGATATGACGTGGGAGTGGGTGAAGTCAAAAACTTCTCTAGGAGGGAGTTGGAGAGAAGAGTTTTGCACACCCACTTTCATGTTCCGCTGTCACTGAGGGACTGTCCAGGTAATGTCGCTTCGGCTGGATTGGTTTTGTTAAATTCACAAAGGTTACCGCCCAAGTTCAAAGATATTGCCTGGCTCACTTTTCATGGGAGGCTTTATGTTGGAGGGAACCTCAGGTGGCGAAGTGCCAGTGAACGTGGCTGCCCACGGGAGGAATGTCCAGGGGTGGAGGAGACGATGGACCACTTCCTGCTTGAGTGTCCTTTTAATGTAAAGGTTTATGAGGAGGTTTCAAAGGCCATTGGTATCCCGTGCCTTTCGGGTCTTAGTTACCCTGAGTGGGCTTATGGGGTAGTCAGAAGATACGGTGACTTTAATTTAACCACAATTTTTTTAGTTAGTTTAGCTGTTAGGTATCACACGTGGAATGCACGGTGCCAGGTATCTATTCGAAGGAAGGTCCTCCCCTGTGATGTGGTGGTAGGTATGATTATGCAAGAGGTGAAAAAGATGATGGATCTGGATAAGGGGAGACTGGATGCTGTCAGATGGTCACAGTGGTGGGGCCGTTTGAAACCCCCTTGAGTGGGTGGTTGAAAGTCTCTTCTTGTTCAGCTGGGTTTCTTTTCTGTCCTTTCACTCCCTGTAGATTTTTTATTCTATTTTTTGGTTTTTGTTGAAAAGGTTTTACATACATCTACCTGAGGTGGTGTGTATTGGTGATGGGTAGGATTAGATAAGATAGATAGTAGTTAAAGTTTTTTTTTGTTTTTTTTTTTGTATTGTTTTATGGTTTGCTGTGTATATATACATATATAATGTATAAAAAAAAAAAAAAAATATATATATATATATATAGATAGTGGTTAAGGTAGTTGTTGTTCTAAAATCCTTGCTTACTTTTTCTCATAGGAGATAAGTTGTTTATTATTAGGATTGGTAAAGTTTTCTTTTGGTTATAAGGCATAATATGGAGTAATATTGTGTATCCTTATGTTGATATTTGATTTTGTGTATATATATATTTTATCTATTTATTTATTTATTTTTTATATATGTAATTATTGTATATATATATATATCTTTGTTGCAAGTTAAAATAAAGAAGCATATTCTGTCACCGAAGCAAATCTTTTTTAAGGTTTACGGAAAGTTTTAAGCCGAATTTGGGGTTTTTTGAAGAAAAAAATTTTTGGCCGATTTTTAAGGTCCGGGGCTTACAGAATTTTCCATATAGGTAAATGTATTTCTGGAGAGTTCTGTGTCAAAATTAAGCACCAAAATCAACTTCTGTCTCCACAGCAAATGTTTTTTTAATGTTTATTGAAAGTTTTTAGCCGAAGTTGGGGATTTTTGAAGAAAAAAATTTTTGGCTGATTTTTGAGGTCCGGGGCATACAGAATTTTTCATACGGGTAATTATATTTCTGGAGAGTTCTGTGTCAAAATTAAGCACCAACATCAACTTCTGTCACCACAGCAAATCTTTTTTAAGGTTTCCTGAAAATTTTAAGGGAAATTTGGGGATTTTTGAAGAAAAAAATGTTTGGACAATTTTTAAGGTCCGGGGCTTACAGAATTTTTCAAATGGGTAAATTTATTTCTGGAGAGTTCTGAGTCAAAATTAAGCACCAAAATCAACTTCTGTCACCGTAGCAAATCTTTTTTAAGGTTTACTGAAAGTTTTAAGCCGAATTTGGGCATTAATGAAGAAAAAAAATTTTGCCCGATTTTTAAGGTCCGGGACTTACAGAATTTTCCATATAGGTAAATGTATTTCTGGAGAGTTCTGTGTCAAAATTAAGCAGCAAAATCAACTTCTGTCTCCACAGCAAATGTTTTTTTAATGTTTATTGAAAGTTTTTAGCCGAAGTTGGGGATTTTTGAAGAAAAAAATTTTTGGCTGATTTTTAAGGTCCGGGGCTTACAGAATTTTCCATACGGGTAAATTTATTTCTGGAGAGTTCTGTGTCAAAATTAAGCACCAAAATCAACTTCTCTCACCGCAGCAAATGTTTTTTAAGGTTTACTGAAAGTTTTAAGCCGAATTTGGGGATTTTTAAAGAAAAAAATTTTGGCAGATTTTTAAGGTCCGGGGCTTACAGAATTTTTCAAAAGGGTAAATTTATTTCTGGAGAGTTCTGAGTCAAAATTAATAACCAAAATCAACTTCTGTCACCGTAGCAAATCTTTTTTAAGGTTTACTGAAAGTTTTAAGCCGAATTTGGGGTTTTTTGAAGAAAAAAATTTTTGGACGATTTTTAAGGTCCGGGGCTTACAGAATTTTACATACTGTCAAATTTATTTCTGGAGTGTTCTGAGTAAAAATTAAGCACCAAAATCAACTTCTGACACCGTAGCAAATCTTTTTTAAGGTTTACTGAAAGTTTTAAGCCGAATTTAGGGATTATTGAAGAAAACATTTTTTAGCCGATTTTTAAGGTCCGGGGCTTACAGAATTTTTCATACGGGTAAATTTATTTCTGGAGAGTTCTGTGTCAAAATTATGCACCAAAATGAACTTCTGTCACCGTAGCAAATCTTTTTTAAGGTTACTGAAAGTTTTAAGCCGAATTTGGGGCTTTTTGAAGAAAAAAATTTTTGGCCAATTTTTAAGGTCCGGGGCTTGCAGAAATTTCCATATGGGTAAATGTATTTCTGGAGAGTTCTGTGTCAAAAATAAGCACCAAAATCAACTTCTGTCACCACAGCAAATGTTTTTTTAATTTTATTGAAAGTTTTTAGCTGAATTTGGGGATTTTTGAAGAAAAAAAATTTTGGCTGATTTTTAAGGTCCGGGGCTTACAGAATTTTTCAAACGGGTAAATTTATTTCTGGAGAGTTCTGAGTCAAAATTAAGCACCAAAATCAACTTCTGTCACCGTAGCAAATCTATTTTAAGGTTTACTGAAAGTTTTAAGCCGAATTTGGGGTTTTTTGAAGAAAAACATTTTTGCCCAATTTTTAAGGTCCGGGGTTTACAGAATTTTTCATATGGGTAAATATATTTCTGGAGAGTTCTGTGTCAAAATTAAGCACCAAAATCAACTTCTGTCACCACAGCAAATGTTTTTTAATGTTTATTGAAAGTTTTTAGTCGAATTTGGGGATTTTTGAAGAAAAAAATTTTTGGACGATTTTTAAGGTCCGGGGCTTACAGAATTTTTCATATGGTCAAATTTATTTCTGGAGAGTTCTGAGTCAAAATTAAGCACCAAAATCAACTTCTGTCACCGTATCAAATCTTTTTAAGGTTTACTGAAAGTTTTTAGCCGAATTTGGGGATTTTTGAAGATAAAAATTTTTG
This sequence comes from Taudactylus pleione, assembly GCA_031769625.1. Classification (NCBI taxonomy): domain Eukaryota; kingdom Metazoa; phylum Chordata; class Amphibia; order Anura; family Myobatrachidae; genus Taudactylus; species Taudactylus pleione. The sequence continues at coordinate 186,928 of JAUIMM010000843.1, read as the reverse complement.
GCTGATTTTTAAGGTCCGGGGCTTACAGAATTTTTCATACGGGTAAATTTATTTCTGGAGAGTTCTGAGTCAAAATTAAGCACCAAAAACAACTTCTGTCACCGAAGCAAATCTTTTTTAAGGTTTACGGAAAGTTTTAAGCCGAATTTGGGGTTTTTTGAAGAAAAAAATTTTTGGCCAAATTTTAAGGTCCGGGGCTTGCAGAATTTTCCATATGGGTAAATGTATTTCTGGAGAGTTCTGTTTCAAAATTAAGCACCAAAATCAACTTCTGTCAACACAGCAAATGTTTTTTTAATGTTTATTGAAAGTTTTTAGCCGAATTTGGGGATTTTTGAAGAAAAAAATTTTTGGCCGATTTTTAAGGTCCGGGGCTTACAGAATTTTTCATATAGGTAAATGTATTTCTGGAGAGTTCTGTGTCAAAATTAAGCACCAAAATCAACTTCTGTCTCCACAGCAAATGTTTTTTTTAATGTTTATTGAAAGTTTTTAGCCGAAGTTGGGGATTTTTGAAGAAAAAAATTTTTGGCTGATTTTTAAGGTCCGGGGCTTACAGAATTTTCCATACGGGTATATGTATTTCTGGAGAGTTCTGTGTCAAAATTAAGCACCAAAATCAACTTCTGTCAACACAGCAAATGTTTTTTTAATGTTTATTGAAAGTTTCTAGCCGAAGTTGGGGATTTTTGAAGAAAATAATTTTTGTCTGATTTTTAAGGTCCGGGGCTTACAGAATTTTTCATACTGTCAAATTTATTTTTGGAGTGTTCTGAGTCAAAATTAAGCACCAAAATCAACTTCTGTCACCGTATCAAATCTTTTTTAAGGTTTACTGAAAGTTTTAAACCGAATTTAGGGATTATTGAAGAAAAAATTTTTGCCGATTTTTAAGGTCCGGGGCTTACAGAATTTTTCATACGGGTAAATTTATTTCTGGAGAATTCTGTGTCAAAATTAAGCACCAAAATCAACTTCTGTCACCGCATCAAATGTTTTTTAAGGTTTACTGAAAGTTTTAAGCCGAATTTGGGGATTTTTGAAGAAAAAATTTTTGGCTGATTTTTAAGGTCCGGGGCTTACAGAATTTTTCATACGGGTAAATTTATTTCTGGAGAGTTCTGAGTCAAAATTAAGCACCAAAATCAACTTCTGTCACCGTAGCAAATCTTTTTTAATGTTTACTGAAAGTTTTAAGCCGAATTTGGGGATTTTTGAAGAAAAAAATTTTTGGCCTATTTTTAAGGTCCGGGGCTTGCAGAATTTTCCATATGGGTAAATGTATTTCTGGAGAGTTCTGTTTCAAAATTAAGCACCAAAATCAACTTCTGTCAACACAGCAAATGTTTTTTTAATGTTTATTGAAAGTTTTTAGCCGAATTTGGGGATTTTTGAAGAAAAAAATTTTTGGCCGATTTTTAAGGTCCGGGGCTTACAGAATTTTTCATACGGGTAAATTTATTTCTGGAGAGTTCTGTGTCAAAATTAAGCACCAAAATCAACTTCTGTCACCGAAGCAAATCTTTTTTAAGGTTTACGGAAAGTTTTAAGCCGAATTTGGGGTTTTTTGAAGAAAAAAATTTTTGGCCGATTTTTAAGGTCCGGGGCTTACAGAATTTTCCATATAGGTAAATGTATTTCTGGAGAGTTCTGTGTCAAAATTAAGCACCAAAATCAACTTCTGTCTCCACAGCAAATGTTTTTTTAATGTTTATTGAAAGTTTTTAGCCGAAGTTGGGGATTTTTGAAGAAAAAAATTTTTGGCTGATTTTTAAGGTCCGGGGCTTACAGAATTTTCCATACGGGTAAATGTATTTCTGGAGAGTTCTGTGTCAAAATTAAGCACCAAAATCAACTTCTGTCACCACAGCAAATGTTTTTTTAATTTTATTGAAAGTTTTTAGCTGAATTTGGGGATTTTTGAAGAAAAAAAATTTTGGCTGATTTTTAAGGTCCGGGGCTTACAGAATTTTTCAAACGGGTAAATTTATTTCTGGAGAGTTCTGAGTCAAAATTAAGCACCAAAATCAACTTCTGTCACCGTAGCAAATCTATTTTAAGGTTTACTGAAAGTTTTAAGCCGAATTTGGGGTTTTTTGAAGAAAAAAATTTTTGGCCAATTTTTAAGGTCCGGGGTTTACAGAATTTTTCATACGGGTAAATATATTTCTGGAGAGTTCTGTGTCAAAATTAAGCACCAAAATCAACTTCTGTCACCACAGCAAATGTTTTTTAATGTTTATTGAAAGTTTTTAGTCGAATTTGGGGATTTTTGAAGAAAAAAATTTTTGGACGATTTTTAAGGTCCGGGGCTTACAGAATTTTTCATATGGTCAAATTTATTTCTGGAGAGTTCTGAGTCAAAATTAAGCACCAAAATCAACTTCTGTCACCGTATCAAATCTTTTTAAGGTTTACTGAAAGTTTTTAGCCGAATTTGGGGATTTTTGAAGATAAAAATTTTTGGCTGATTTTTAAGGTCCGGGGCTTACAGAATTTTTCATACGGGTAAATTTATTTCTGGAGAGTTCTGAGTCAAAATTAAGCACCAAAAACAACTTCTGTCACCGTAGCAAATCTTTTTAAGGTTTACTGAAAGTTTTAAGCCGAATTTGGGGATTTTTGAAGAAAAAAATTTTTGGACGATTTTTAAGGTCCGGGGCTTACAGAATTTTTCATATGGTCAAATTTATTTCTGGAGAGTTCTGAGTCAAAATTAAGCACCAAAATCAACTTCTGTCACCGTAGCAAATCTTTTTAAGGTTTACTGAAAGTTTTTAGCAGAATTTGGGGATTTTTGAAGAAAAAATTTTTTGGCTGATTTTTAAGGTCCGGGGCTTACAGAATTTTCCATATGGGTAAATTTATTTCTGGAGAGTTCTGTGTCAAAATTAAGCACCAAAATCAACTTCTGTCACCGCAGCAATAGTTTTTTAAGGTTTACTGAAAGTTTTAAACCGAATTTAGGGATTATTGAAGAAAAAAATTTTTGGCCGATTTTTAAGGTCCGGGGCTTACAGAATTTTTCATACGGGTAAATTTATTTCTGGAGAATTCTGTGTCAAAATTAAGCACCAAAATCAACTTCTGTCACCGCATCAAATGTTTTTTAAGGTTTACTGAAAGTTTTAAGCCGAATTTGGGGATTTTTGAAGAAAAAATTTTTGGCTGATTTTTAAGGTCCGGGGCTTACAGAATTTTTCATACGGGTAAATTTATTTCTGGAGAGTTCTGAGTCAAAATTAAGCACCAAAATCAACTTCTGTCACCGAAGCAAATCTTTTTTAAGGTTTACGGAAAGTTTTAAGCCGAATTTGGGGTTTTTTGAAGAAAAAAATTTTTGGCCGATTTTTAAGGTCCGGGGCTTACAGAATTTTCCATATAGGTAAATGTATTTCTGGAGAGTTCTGTGTCAAAATTAAGCACCAAAATCAACTTCTGTCTCCACAGCAAATGTTTTTTTAATGTTTATTGAAAGTTTTTAGTCGAAGTTGGGGATTTTTGAAGAAAAAAATTTTTGGCTGATTTTTAAGGTCCGGGGCTTACAGAATTTTCCATACGGGTAAATGTATTTCTGGAGAGTTCTGTGTCAAAATTAAGCACCAAAATCAACTTCTGTCAACACAGCAAATGTTTTTTTAATGTTTATTGAAAGTTTCTAGCCGAAGTTGGGGATTTTTGAAGAAAATTATTTTTGTCTGATTTTTAAGGTCCGGGGCTTACAGAATTTTTCATACTGTCAAATTTATTTCTGGAGTGTTCTGAGTCAAAATTAAGCACCAAAATCAACTTCTGTCACCGTATCAAATCTTTTTTAAGGTTTACTGAAAGTTTTAAACCGAATTTAGGGATTATTGAAGAAAAAGAATTTTGGCCGATTTTTAAGGTCCGGGGCTTACAGAATTTTTCATACGGGTAAATTTATTTCTGGAGAATTCTGTGTCAAAATTAAGCACCAAAATCAACTTCTGTCACCGCATCAAATGTTTTTTAATGTTTACTGAAAGTTTTAAGCCGAATTTGGGGGTTTTTGAAGAAAAAATTTTTGGCTGATTTTTAAGGTCCGGGGCTTACAGAATTTTTCATACGGGTAAATTTATTTCTGGAGAGTTCTGAGTCAAAATTAAGCACCAAAATCAACTTCTGTCACCGTAGCAAATCTTTTTTAATGTTTACTGAAAGTTTTAAGCCGAATTTGGGGATTTTTAAAGAAAAAAATTTGGGGCCGATTTTTAAGGTCCGGGGCTTACAGAATTTTTCATACGGTCAAATTTATTTCTGGAGAGTTCTGAGTCAAAATTAAGCACCAAAATCAACTTCTGTCACCGTAGCAAATCTTTTTTAAGGTTTACTGAAAGTTTTAAGCCGAATTTGGGCATTATTGAAGAAAAAAATTTTTGCCCGAATTTTAAGGTCCGGGGCTTACAGAATTTTTCATACGGGTAAATTTATTTCTGGAGAGTTCTGTGTCAAAATTAAGCACCAACATCAACTTCTGTCACCACAGCAAATCTTTTTTAAGGTTTGCTGAAAGTTTTAAGCCGAATTTGGGGTTTTTTGAAGAAAAACATTTTTGGCCAATTTTTAAGATCCGGGGCTTGCAGAAATTTCCATATGAATAAATGTATTTCTGGAGAGTTCTGTGTCAAAATTAAGCACCAAAATCAACTTCTGTCATCGCATCAAATGTTTTTTAAGGTTTACTGAAAGTTTTAAGCCGAATTTGGGGATTTTTGAAGAAAAAATTTTTGGCCGATTTTTAAGGTCCGGGGCTTACAGAATTTTTCAAACCGGTAAATTTATTTCTGGAGAGTTCTGAGTCAAAATTAAGCACCAAAATCAACTTCTGTCACCGTAGCAAATCTATTTTAAGGTTTACTGAAAGTTTTAAGCCGAATTGGGGTTTTTTGAAGAAAAAAATTTTTGGCCAATTTTTAAGGTCCGGGGTTTACAGAATTTTTCATACGGGTAAATATATTTCTGGAGAGTTCTGTGTCAAAATTAAGCACCAAAATCAACTTCTGTCACCACAGCAAAAGTTTTTTTAAGGTTTACTGAAAGTTTTAAGCCGAATTTGGGGATTTTTGAAGAAAACAATTTTTGGCCGATTTTTAAGGTCCGGGGCTTACAGAATTTTTCATACGGGTAAATTTATTTCTGGAGAGTTCTGTGTCAAAATTAAGCACCAAAATCAACTTCTGTCACCGCATCAAATGTTTTTTAAGGTTTACTGAAAGTTTTAAGCCGAATTTGTGGATTTTTGAAGAAAAAATTTTTGGCCGATTTTTAAGGTCCGGGGCTTACAGAATTTTTCAAACGGGTAAATTTATTTCTGGAGAGTTCTGAGTCAAAATTAAGCACCAAAATCAACTTCTGTCACCGCAGCAAATGTTTTTTAAGGTTTACTGAAAATTTTAAGGGAAATTTGGGGATTTTTGAAGAAAAAAATTTTAGGCCGATTTTTAAGGTCCGGGGCTTACAGAATTTTTCATATGGTCAAATTTATTTCTGGAGAGTTCTGAGTCAAAATTAAGCACCAAAATCAACTTCTGTCACCGTAGCAAATCTTTTTAAGGTTTACTGAAAGTTTTTAGCAGAATTTGGGGATTTTTGAAGAAAAAAATTTTTGGCTGATTCTTAAGGTCCGGGGCTTACAGAATTTTTCAAACCGGTAAATTTATTTCTGGAGAGTTCTGAGTCAAAATTAAGCACCAAAATCAACTTCTGTCACCGCAGCAAATGTTTTTTAAGGTTTACTGAAAATTTGAAGCCGAATTTGGGGATTTTTGAAGAAAAAAATTTTTGGATGATTTTTAAGGTCCGGGGCTTACAGAATTTTTCATATGGTCAAATTTATTTCTGGAGAGTTCTGAGTCAAAATTAAGCACCAAAATCAACTTCTGTCACCGTAGCAAATCTTTTTAAGGTTTACTGAAAGTTTTTAGCAGAATTTGGGGATTTTTGAAGAAAAAAATTTTTGGCTGATTTTTAAGGTCCGGGGCTTACAGAATTTTCCATACGGGTAAATTTATTTCTGGAGAGTTCTGTGTCAAAATTAAGCACCAAAATCAACTTCTGTCACCGCAGCAATAGTTTTTTAAGGTTTACTGAAAGTTTTAAGCCGAATTTGGGGATTATTGAAGAAAAAAATTTTTGCCCGATTTTTAAGGTCCGGGGCTTACAGAATTTTTCATACAGGTAAATTTATTTCTGGAGAGTTCTGTGTCAAAATTAAGCACCAAAATGAACTTCTGTCACCGTAGCAAATCTTTTTTAAGGTTTGCTGAAAGTTTTAAGCCGAATTTGGGGTTTTTTGAAGAAAAAAATTTTTGGCCAAATTTTAAGGTCCGGGGCTTGCAGAATTTTCCATATGGGTAAATGTATTTCTGGAGAGTTCTGTTTCAAAATTAAGCACCAAAATCAACTTCTGTCAACACAGCAAATGTTTTTTTAATGTTTATTGAAAGTTTCTAGCCGAAGTTGGGGATTTTTGAAGAAAATAATTTTTGTCTGATTTTTAAGGTCCGGGGCTTACAGAATTTTTCATACTGTCAAATTTATTTCTGGAGTGTTCTGAGTCAAAATTAAGCACCAAAATCAACTTCTGTCACCGTATCAAATCTTTTTTAAGGTTTACTGAAAGTTTTAAACCGAATTTAGGGATTATTGAAGAAAAAAATTTTTGCCCGATTTTTAAGGTCCGGGGCTTACAGAATTTTTCATACGGGTAAATTTATTTCTGGAGAGTTCTGAGTCAAAATTAAGCACCAAAATCAACTTCTGTCACCGTAGCAAATCTTTTTTAATGTTTACTGAAAGTTTTAAGCCGAATTTGGGGATTTTTGAAGAAAAAAATTTTTGGCCGATTTTTAAGGTCCGGGGCTTACAGAAATTTTCATACGGTCAAATTTATTTCTGGAGAGTTTTGAGTCAAAATTAAGCACCAAAATCAACTTCTGTCACCGTAGCAAATCTTTTTTAAGGTTTACTGAAAGTTTTAAGCCGAATTTGGGCATTATTGAAGAAAAAAATTTTTGGCCGATTTTTAAGGTCCGGGGCTTACAGAATTTTTCATACGGTCAAATTTATTTCTGGAGAGTTCTGAGTCAAAATTAAGCACCAACATCAACTTCTGTCACCACAGCAAATCTTTTTTAAGGTTTATTGAAAGTTTTAAGCCAAATTTGGGGATTTTTGAAGAAAACAATTTTTGGCCGATTTTTAAGGTCCGGGGCTTACAGAATTTTTCATACGGGTAAATATATTTCTGGAGAGTTCTGTGTCAAAATTAAGCAACAAAATCAACTTCTGTCACCGTAGCATACCATTTGGGAGAGGAGTGTCCTAGGAGGAGGTGGTGAGCTGCTGAGACAGGGAGAGGGCTTCCGCAGGCAGGCTGATTCCTCCTGGGGAAGATATCGCTGCTGATCCTGCTGTTTGTGGTGCTGAGGATTTGCTGTGGTGCTGCTGCCTTTCAGCACCATGACTAAGAGAGGCAGACCCCGGGCTGGAGGATCAAGCAGGGGTTCTGTCGCTCCTGTCCCACCTGACCCGCCTGACCCGCCTAACCTGCCTGCCGGAGGACTGCAGCGCGAGGCCGGGGATCCACCCGCCGGTTCACGGAGGCCGCAAGTGTGCGCAGCTGGAGCTCCGGACCCCCCTGTCCCTTTGGCACGCCTGCCCGGGAGACGGAGAGCGGGGAGTCTGACGGAGCAGCCGAAGCAGCCGGAGCTGATGGAGCGGGCGGCGGCGGCAAGCGGAGGACTCCCTGTATCAGCGGCGGACGTGCCGGGGAGTCGGAAGGCGGCTGCTGTGCTGGTGGACCCGGCGGCGGGCGGAGGAGGTGTCCTGGACCCCCCTGGACTTTCAGTTCGGAGAGCGGGGGGTCCAGTGGAGTTCAGCAGAGTGCCAGTCTCCAAACCGCTGGCGGCGGGACCCCCGAGTGACGCAACTCGGGGGGTAATGGCGGCCCCCGCTAGCGGTGCAGCGGAGGTGGTTATAGTGGCTGCAGACTCTGCCTCCAAACTGTCAGTAGAGGGACCCCCGAGTGAGGCAACTCAGGGGGGTATGGAGACCCTCACTGGCAGTGAAGAGGAGGATATGGAGGTGATGGCTGATTTGGTGACCCCTAGCCAAGCAGCGCTCCCCAAACTGTCAGTGAAGAGACCCCTGAGTGAGGCAACTCAGGGGGATATGGTGGCCCCCACTGGCAGTGAAGCGGGGAGTGCTGCAGAAGGGGAGAAGACAGAAGACGGGGAGCTAGAGTCTGATACTGAGGAGGATGATTTGTTTGCAGCTTTAAGCATGGACCAGCTGCAAAAAGAGATTAAAAAACTGAGCAGCAAGCTGTCAGATAAGAGAAAGAGGAGGAATCTGGCAGCTCCCTTGGAGAGACAATTCCTTAAGGGGGAAATTGCTGAACTAGCAGTTTCCCTGGACAATGCCAAAGAGCGGCTGGAGTACTTGAAAAAAATGAAAAAGAAACTGATAAAGTCCGAATCTACCTCAATGAGTGATATGGAAGGTTTAAAAGTGGAGAAGGTGGAGGCTGCATCAGCTATGGCGGTGGAAGTGGCAGAGCTGCAGGAGGATCCAGGCCCAGAGGTAAGCAATGATGCAAAGGGGACTGGGGGGATCGGGGTTGGGGGTCCCCATAATGCTTCGGTTCCCCTGGTTCCCGCTAGCGGAGCTATTTTACCTGCAAGGGCAGTCAGTGGCAATAGTATGATGGAAGTGTGTTCCGAAGCAACTGACTCAGAGTTAGTCCAGGTGGCAGTATTGTTGGAGGCTGGCATGGAGGGTAGACCAAAAGAACTGGTTCCTGAGGAAGTGCCAGGTGTGTTAAGTCTGGTCGGTGGTGTTGTCCCTGTGGATGTGTCAGCGCAAGGGATGCCAGTCCTGGACAAGTCATCCCTTTCAAATGCGCAAAGGGACATTGTGGAGACTGTTTATGGAGACAGGTTGCTAGTCCCAGAGAGGGCAAGGGTGGCAGCTGCAGTGATTGAAAAAGACTTGGCTCAGAGGAGGGAGAGACAGGCTAAGTCTGTCCCAGGTACCCTGTCTTATGCAAATGTGGTATCTGGGAGGAAAACAACTAATGTACCACCAGCTGCACCCTTGCCTGGGAGTACTGGAAAAAGACGTAATCTAATCCAATTTAAGTGGATTGCTCCTGGAGAAGCTCCAGGAAGAGAGGTGTTTTTAAAAATGGTGTTTAGTTTGGGGTTCTGTCCTGCAGATCTGTACGCCTGCATCCACCCAGTGCGGACCCTGGAGTATGATGTGAGTTTTCTGACGTACCAGGGTCTGCAAACTTTCTGGGGGAGGCTGCAGGCGTGTAGAGACAAGGACCCCTTTAACAAATATGTAATGAATTTAGTCACGAAGCATGACAGGGTAAAAGCCACTATTCTTGTCAGGAATGAGTCACTGCCCCCGGAGGACATAATATTTTGGCTAAAACGGTTTTGTAATGTAGAGTCGGGGGCAGTGAAGGCCGGTTATGTGTTAGGGGTGTGGGGTGGAGCATGGGAGGTGGGTATTAGGTTGAGGATGTCTGAGAAGGGGTTTGTTCATGTACCCTCGGCTGCCTATATAGGTAGGGACAGAGTGCAGTGTTTTTATCCGGGGCAGCCGAGGACATGTTTTAAGTGTGGTGATCACCGTCACGTTAGTTCCGAGTGCACTGTGGTGAAGTGTTCTTTGTGTGGGGGTGTGGGTCACTGGTCTAGAGATTGTCACACTGTCAGGTGCAATTTGTGTGGGGTGGAGGGGCACCCTTATAGCAGATGTCCGAAAGCCAGTCACAATGTGGTGTTAGAACAGGTGGTGGGTAGTAGTGTGGTGGTGAGTGAGGTGGTGAATGAGGTAGAAGAAGAGGGTATAGAGCAGGATGAGGTGGTAAATGTTGAAAGTAGGGAGGAGGTAATGGAGGAGACATTTCAGGAGGTTAGGCGGGGAGGGAATGGGATAAAAGAGAAAGATACAGAAACACAAGTGGTGTTATCCAATAAATTTGATGTTTTCTCCTCTGATGAGGAGGAAATCATAAGGAAAGATGGAGAGTGTTATCTGGTGTCAAAAAAAAACAAAAGAAAAACAAAGAGGTCTTTTAAAGAAAGTGAGAGGCACCGGGACGGGAAAAAAAGAAGGGAGTCAATCCCGGAGGTGGGGGAAGAGGCGGTAAATAAGGAAACTCTGGCCCCGATGGAAAGAAGGGTGGTGGAAAGGAGAAAGCAGGAGGTGGTGGCAATGGAGGAGACAGTGGCGGTTCAGCAGGAGGTAGCCGAAGAGACTGATGTGGAGTCATCCCAGAGCTCGGGGGTCGGGCCAAGTGGCACTGGTGGTGGGGTACACTGCCAGGTCATAAAGTTTGTGGCCAAGGCCCCTGACCCTGGGATCCCTGAGGAGGGTGGTGTACCCTCTGGGGGTGGAAGGGAGGGGGGTGGGGATGCCACAGGCGGTGGTGTGGCTGGCCCGCAGGGGGCTGGTGTGCAGTGTTAAGACTTGTTTTTTGGTGATGGTATGTAAAAGTAAGCAAGGTCTTGTAATATTCCATAACCTAGAAACATGGATCCTCATCCTATACGATGTGCCACGATTAATGTGGCTTCCGTGTTGTACGAATGTGCTCGTATGATGGCCTTTGATTTTTTCAATACGATTGATGTTGATGTTTTATTTTTGCAAGAGACTAGGATTAGTAAATTGGATATCCTCCACAAGGCGAAGCAGGAGTGGAGGAGGGGTCCTTCTTACTGGTCTCTTGCGGCCGAGCCATACGGTGGGGTGGCAGTCCTTTTTTCTGATATGGTAACTGTGCACAAGGTTATTGAATTGCAAGCAGGTAGATGTATGATTTTGGATGTCAACATAAAGGGACAAGATGTGAGATTAATTAATGTGTATGGGCCACAGACACCAGGTGATAGGAAAAGTCTCTTTATGGAGATAAAACCTTTTCTTTTTACAGCCCAGCAGGTCGTCTTTGGTGGTGATTTTAATACCGTTGTTAGGCCAAAAGACAGGGGAGGCTCAAGGAGACCCCTGGGCTATGATTCCAATTTTTTAGTTAGCATGGTTAGACAGGCTGGTTTGGTGGATGTGCATATTCGTCACTCCCCAGACCTCACGGGTTTCACCTACTTTAGTGGTAGTCGTAGGTCTAGGATAGATAGGTTTTTTGTTAAGGAGACTTCCAAGACTTCATCCCTTGGGGTGAGGTTGGTGGAATTTTCCGATCACGGTTTGCTCTCAGTAACTTTGAATGCTTCAGAAACCCCTCAGAAGGGGCGGGGTCTGTGGCGTTTGAACTCTGAACTCCTGGAAGAAGAGAGAGTTAGGCAGTCCTTCAGGGTCTTCTTTCAATCTCAGGAGACACTTCTGGAGGCTGGTTGGAGTAGGTCTGAGTGGTGGGAGGTGATTAAAAAGAGAACCTGCAAATTTTTCCGTGGCCTTATAGCTAGGAAAAACTTGATAAAGCAAAATATCTACCGTAATCTGAGAAGGAAATTGGATTTCCTGATCTCTGAGGAGGGAGATGATGGGGAAATCTCCCGAGTGAAGGCTCAGATGAAAGAGTTCCAATATAACCGATTGGCATCCTTGGTTTTGGAAAGGGATTATGGTATGTACCACTCGCCTGATCCCTACCAGAGCTGTAGGAGGTCAGTTGACGCCAAACATGTCAGAGGACTGGTGGACGGACAGGGTGTTCTTCGTACTGACAAGGAAGGCATTCTGGATGTTATTGTGTCCTACTATTCTGATCTTCTGTCTGAGCAGCCACTCATCAGGGAGAGGATGGAGGAATTTCTGAGGGGAACCCCTGGTCTGAGTTCTCAGGGTGCCTCTCTTGACTCCTTGGCAAGTGATATAACCGCAGAGGAAGTTAGGAAGGCGATAATGGGTTTAAATCCCAAGAAATCACCAGGACCAGATGGTTTAACATCTGAATTTTATAAGACCTTTGCTGACCTCCTGATTCCCCGCCTTGTGGAAGTTTTTAATGAGAGCCTGGATGAGGGAGTCCTCCCTCCTTCCATGAGGTTATCTGCGCTTATTTTGCTGTCCAAAGGGAAGGACTCGTCTCGTATTGAGAACTGGCGCCCCATAGCCCTTCTCAATACAGACAGGAAGATTTTGGCAAAGGTACTGTTTAACAGGCTTTCAGAGTTTTCTGAGCTGTTGCTTTCTCCTTCTCAGCACTGTACGGTGAAGGGTCGTAGCACTTTTAGTGCTGTCCTTGGTGTCCGGGAGGCCATTGAGCGGTGCAGGGCTGAGAAGTGGGGAAAGTACTTACTGGCATTGGATCAGTCTAAAGCTTTTGACCGAGTGAATCATGAGTACCTTTGGGCTCTACTGAGATGGTATGGTCTTCCAGAGAGGGTGGTTAATTGGTTACAGACGATCTATCGTATGGCTGAAAGCTTTCCACTGGTAAACGGTTGGGTGGGCCCTACCTTTGGTGTAGGCTCGGGTGTTCGTCAGGGGTGTCCCCTGAGCCCCCTCCTGTATGTCTTTGCAATCGATCCCTTTGTTAGGAGGGTAGAGTGTGGGACTGTAGGGGGGGTGCAGCTGTGTCCGGAGTTTGCATTGAGGGTGGTGGCTTACGCAGATGATGTCACGGTGGTTCTGTCCTCGCAGGCAGAGGCCCGTGGCATAGAACACCTCATTTGCGAGTACTCTGAGGCTTCGTGCTCCAGAGTAAACCGAGAAAAGTGTGATGTTTTCTGGATGGGGGAGGAGGGGGAGCCTTTTCCTCTTCCGGACAGCTTCCCTCAGGTCAACGATCAGATTAAAATTCTTGGTATCAAATTTGATCATGGAGATTATGCCTCCCTAAATTGGGTTAACAAGCTGGAGGATGCTACCAAGAAGGTAGAGAGTTGGAAAAGATGGAAATTGTCTTTGAGGGAAAGGGTTTGACTTGTACAAAACTTACCTGATCCCGATTTTTTTGTATGTCAGTTACGTGTGCTTTTTGCCACAATCTTTGTGGTCCAGATTGAATTCCTTGTTCTTCCTCTTGTTGTGGAAGAACAGGATCAATATAGTGAGGAGGGGTATCACCTACAGACCGAGGAAAGATGGGGGTTTGAACATGGTAAACCCAGTGATCTTTTTTGTTACAGCTTTTTTAAAGCTTAACATTGGGAGCATGTTTTTAGACACTCCTCCTCGGTGGGTAGAGGGATTTAGACCATGGGTGTTTCCCTTCCTCAGATTCTGGATAGATGGAGGCCAAGTGAGAAGTTTCCGGATTCGTCATGGTTACCTCCCGATCTACGTCATCCAGAGCTTGAAGGTGATAAAGCGATATGACGTGGGAGTGGGTGAAGTCAAAAACTTCTCTAGGAGGGAGTTGGAGAGAAGAATTTTGCACACCCACTTTCATGTTCCGCTGTCACTGAGGGACTGTCCAGGTAATGTCGCTTCGGCTGGATTGGTTTTGTTAAATTCACAAAGGTTACCGCCCAAGTTCAAAGATATTGCCTGGCTCACTTTTCATGGGAGGCTTTATGTTGGAGGGAACCTCAGGTGGCGAAGTGCCAGTGAACGTGGCTGCCCACGGGAGGAATGTCCAGGGGTGGAGGAGACGATGGACCACTTCCTGCTTGAGTGTCCTTTTAATGTAAAGGTTTATGAGGAGGTTTCAAAGGCCATTGGTATCCCGTGCCTTTCGGGTCTTAGTTACCCTGAGTGGGCTTATGGGGTAGTCAGAAGATACGGTGACTTTAATTTAACCACAATTTTTTTAGTTAGTTTAGCTGTTAGGTATCACACGTGGAATGCACGGTGCCAGGTATCTATTCGAAGGAAGGTCCTCCCCTGTGATGTGGTGGTAGGTATGATTATGCAAGAGGTGAAAAAGATGATGGATCTGGATAAGGGGAGACTGGATGCTGTCAGATGGTCACAGTGGTGGGGCCGTTTGAAACCCCCTTGAGTGGGTGGTTGAAAGTCTCTTCTTGTTCAGCTGGGTTTCTTTTCTGTCCTTTCACTCCCTGTAGATTTTTTATTCTATTTTTTGGTTTTTGTTGAAAAGGTTTTACATACATCTACCTGAGGTGGTGTGTATTGGTGATGGGTAGGATTAGATAAGATAGATAGTAGTTAAAGTTTTTTGTATTGTTTTATGGTTTGCTGTGTATATATACATATATAATATATATATATAAAAAAAAAAATATATATATATATATAGATAGTGGTTAAGGTAGTTGTTGTTCTAAAATCCTTGCTTACTTTTTCTCATAGGAGATAAGTTGTTTATTATTAGGATTGGTAAAGTTTTCTTTTGGTTATAAGGCATAATATGGAGTAATATTGTGTATCCTTATGTTGATATTTGATTTTGTGTATATATATATTTTATCTATTTATTTATTTATTTTTTATATATGTAATTATTGTATATATATATATATATATATCTTTGTTGCAAGTTAAAATAAAGAAGCATATTCTGTCAACATAGCAAATGTTTTTTTAATGTTTATTGAAAGTTTTTAGCTGAATTTGGGGATTTTTGAAGAAAAAAATTTTGGCCGATTTTTAAGGTCCGGGGCTTACAGAATTTTTCATACGGGTAAATTTATTTCTGGAGAGTTCTGTGTCAAAATTAAGCACCAAAATCAACTTCTGTCACCGAAGCAAATCTTTTTTAAGGTTTACGGAAAGTTTTAAGCCGAATTTGGGGTTTTTTGAAGAAAAAAAATTTTGGACGATTTTTAAGGTCCGGGGCTTACAGAATTTTCCATATAGGTAAATGTATTTCTGGAGAGTTCTGTGTCAAAATTAAGCACCAAAATCAACTTCTGTCTCCACAGCAAATGTTTTTTTAATGTGTATTGAAAGTTTCTAGCCGAAGTTGGGGATTTTTGAAGAAAATAATTTTTGGCTGATTTTTAAGGTCCGGGGCTTACAGAATTTTTCATACGGGTAATTATATTTCTGCAGAGTTCTGTGTCAAAATTAAGCACCAACATCAACTTCTGTCACCACAGCAAATCTTTTTTAAGGTTTGCTGAAATTTTTAAGCCGAATTTGGGGTTTTTTGAAGAAAAACATTTTTGGCCAATTTTTAACGTCCGGGGCTTGCAGAATTTTCCATATGGGTAAATGTATTTCTGGAGAGTTCTGTGTCAAAATTAAGCACCAAAATCAACTTCTGTCAACACAGCAAATGTTTTTTTAATGTTTATTGAAAGTTTTTAGCCGAATTTGGGGATTTTTGAAGAAAAAAATTTTTGGCCGATTTTTAAGGTCCGGGGCTTACAGAATTTTTCATACTGGTAAATTTATTTCTGGAGAGTTCTGTGTCAAAATTAAGCACCAAAATCAACTTCTGTCACCAAAGCAAATGTTTTTTAATGTTTATTGAAAGTTTTTAGTCGAATTTGGGGATTTTTGAAGAAAAAAATTTTGGCCGATTTTTAAGGTCCGGGTCTTACAGAATTTTTCAAACGGATAAATTTATTTCTGGAGAGTTCTGAGTCAAAATTAAGCACCAAAATCAACTTCTGTCACAGTAGCAAATCTTTTTAAGGTTTACTGAAAGTTTTAAGCCGAATTTGGGGATTTTTGAAGAAAAAAATTTTTGGACGATTTTTAAGGTCCGGGGCTTACAGAATTTTTCATATGGTCAAATTTATTTCTGGAAAGTTCTGAGTCAAAATTAAGCACCAAAATCAACTTCTGTCACCGTAGCAAATCTTTTTAAGGTTTACTGAAAGTTTTTAGCAGAATTTGGGGATTTTTGAAGAAAAAAATTTTTGGCTGATTTTTAAGGTCCGGGGCTTACAGAATTTTCCATACGGGTAAATTTATTTCTGGAGAGTTCTGTGTCAAAATTAAGCACCAAAATCAACTTCTGTCACCGAAGCAAATCTTTTTTAAGGTTTACGGAAAGTTTTAAGCCGAATTTGGGGTTTTTTGAAGAAAAAAAATTTTGGCCGATTTTTAAGGTCCGGGGCTTACAGAATTTTCCATATAGGTAAATGTATTTCTGGAGAGTTCTGTGTAAAAATTAAGCACCAAAATCAACTTCTGTCACCGCAGCAAATGTTTTTTAAGGTTTATTGAAAGTTTTAAGCCGAATTTGGGGATTTTTGAAGAAAAAAATTTTTCCCCGATTTTTAAGGTCCGGGGCTTACAGAATTTTTTATACGGGTAAATTTATTTTTGGAGAGTTCTGAGTCAAAATTATGCACCAAAATCAACTTCTGTCACCGTAGCAAATCTTTTTTAAGGTTTACTGAAAGTTTTAAGCCGAATTTGGGGATAATTGAAGAAAAAAAATTTTGCCAGATTTTTAAGGTCCGGGGCTTACAGAATTTTTCATACGGGTAAATTTATTTCTGGAGAGTTCTGTGTAAAAATTAAGCACCAAAATCAACTTCTGTCTCCACAGCAAATGTTTTTTTAATGTTTATTGAAAGTTTTTAGCCGAAGTTGGGGATTTTTGAAGAAAAAATTTTTTGGCTGATTTTTAAGGTCCGGGGCTTACAGAATTTTCCATACGGGTACATTTATTTCTGGAGAGTTCTGTGTCAAAATTAAGCAACAAAATCAACTTCTCTCACCGCAGCAAATGTTTTTTAAGGTTTACTGAAAGTTTTAAGCCGAATTTTGGGATTTTAAAGAAAAAAATTTGGGCCGATTTTTAAGGTCCGGTGCTTACAGAATTTTTCAAACGGGTAAATTTATTTCTGGAGAGTTCTGATTCAAAATTAAGCACCAAAATCAACTTCTGTCACCGTAGCAAATCTTTTTTAAGGTTTACTGAAAGTTTTAAGCCGAATTTGGGGATTTTTGAAGAAAAAAACTTTTGGACGATTTTTAAGGTCCGGGGCTTACAGAATTTTTCATACTGTCAAATTTATTTCTGGAGTGTTCTGAGTCAAAATTAAGCACCAAAATCAACTTCTGCCACCGTATCAAATCTTTTTTAAGGTTTAATGAAAGTTTTAAGCCGAATTTAGGGATTATTGAAGAAAAAAATTTTTGCCCGATTTTTAAGGTCCGGGGCTTACAGAATTTTTCATACGGGTAAATTTATTTCTGGAGAGTTCTGTGTCAAAATTAAGCACCAAAATCAACTTCTGTCACCGCATCAAATGTTTTTTAAGGTTTACTGAAAGTTTTAAGCCGAATTTGGGGATTTTTGAAGAAAAAATTTTTGGCCGATTTTTAAGGTCCGGGGCTTACAGAATTTTTCAAATGGGTAAATTTATTTCTGGAGAGTTCTGAGTCAAAATTAAGCACCAAAATCAACTTCTGTCAGCGTAGCAAATCTATTTTAAGGTTTACTGAAAGTTTTAAGCCGAATTTGGGGTTTTTTGACGAAAAAAATTTTTGGCCAATTTTTAGGGTCCGGGGTTTACAGAATTTTTCATACGGGTAAATATATTTCTGGAGAGTTCTGTGTCAAAATTAAGCACCAAAATCAACTTCTGTCACCGCAGCAAATGTTTTTTTTAGGTTTACTGAAAGTTTTAAGCCGAATTTGGGGATTTTTGAAGAAAACAATTTTTGGCCGATTTTTATGGTCCGGGGCTTACAGAATTTTTCATATGGGTAAATTTATTTCTGGAGAGTTCTGTGTCAAAATTAAGCACCAAAATCAACTTCTGTCACCGCAGCAAATGTTTTTTAAGGTTTACTGAAAGTTTTAAGCCGAATTTGGGGATTTTTGAAGAAAAAAAATTTTGGCCGATTTTTAAGGTCCGGGGCTTACAGAATTTTTCATACGGGTAAATTTATTTCTGGAGAGTTCTGAGTCAAAATTATGCACCAAAATCAACTTCTGTCACCGTAGCAAATCTTTTTAAGGTTTACTGAAAGTTTTAAGCCGAATTTGGGGATAATTGAAGAAAAAAATTTTTGCCCGATTTTTAAGGTCCGGGGTTACAGAATTTTTCATATGGGTAAATTTATTTCTGGAGAGTTCAGAGTCAAAATTAAGCACCAAAATCAACTTCTGTCACCACAGCAAATCTTTTTTTAAGGTTTACTGAGATTTTTTATCCGAATTTGGGGATTTTTGAAGAAAAATATTTTTGGCCGATTTTTATGGTCCGGGGCTTACAGAATTTTTCATACGGGTAATTATATTTCTGGAGAGTTCTGTGTCAAAATTAAGCACCAACATCAACTTCTGTCACCACAGCAAATCTTTTTTAAGGTTTACTGAAAATTTTAAGGGAAATTTGGGGATTTTAGAAGAAAAAAATTTTAGGCCGATTTTTAAGGTCCGGGGCTTACAGAATTTTTCATACGGGTAAATTTATTTATGGAGAGTTCTGAGTCAAAATTAAGTACCAAAATCAACTTCTGTCACCGTAGCAAATCTTTTTTAATGTTTACTGAAAGTTTTAAGCCGAATTTGGGGATTTTTGAAGAAAAAAATTTTTGGCCGATTTTTAAGGTCCGGGGCTTACAGAATTTTTCATAAAGTCAAATTTATTTCTGGAGAGTTCTGAGTCAAAATTAAGCACCAAAATCAACTTCTGTCACCGTAGCAAATCTTTTTTAAGGTTTACTGAAAGTTTTAAGCCGAATTTGGGCATTATTGAAGAAAAAAATTTTTGGCCGAATTTTAAGGTCCGGGGCTTACAGAATTTTTCATACGGGTAAATTTATTTCTGGAGAGTTCTGTGTCAAAATTAAGCACCAAAATCAACTTCTGTCACCGTAGCAAATCTTTTTTAAGGTTTGCTGAAAGTTTTAAGCCGAATTTGTGGTTTTTTGAAGAAAAAAATTTTTGGCCAATTTTTAAGGTCCGGGGCTTGCAGAATTTTCCATATGGGTAAATGTATTTCTGGAGAGTTCTGTGTCAAAATTAAGCACCAAAATCAACTTCTGTCAACACAGCAAATGTTTTTTTAATGTTTATTGAAAGTTTTTAGCTGAATTTGGGGATTTTTGAAGAAAAAAATTTTTGGCCGATTTTTAAGGTCCGGGGCTTACAGAATTTTTCATACGGGTAAATTTATTTCTGGAGAGTTCTGTGTCAAAATTAAGCACCAAAATCAACTTCTTTCACCGAAGCAAATCTTTTTTAAGGTTTACGGAAAGTTTTAAGCCGAATTTGGGGTTTTTTGAAGAAAAAAATTTTTGGCCGATTTTTAAGGTCCGGGGCTTACAGAATTTTCCATATAGGTAAATGTATTTCTGGAGAGTTCTGTGTCAAAATTAAGCACCAAAATCAACTTCTGTCTCCACAGCAAATGTTTTTTTAATGTTTATTGAAAGTTTCTAGCTGAAGTTGGGGATTTTTGAAGAAAATAATTTTTGGCTGATTTTTAAGGTCCGGGGCTTACAGAATTTTTCATACGGGTAATTATATTTCTGGAGAGTTCTGTGTCAAAATTAAGCACCAACATCAACTTCTGTCACCACAGCAAATCTTTTTTAAGGTTTGCTGATAGTTTTAAGCCGAATTTGGGGTTTTTTGAAGAAAAACATTTTTGACCAATTTTTATGGTCCGGGGCTTGCAGAATTTTCCATATGGGTAAATGTATTTCTGGAGAGTTCTGTGTCAAAATTAAGCACCAAAATCAACTTCTGTCAACACAGCAAATGTTTTTTTAATGTTTATTGAAAGTTTTTAGCCGAATTTGGGGATTTTTGAAGAAAAAAATTTTTGGCCGATTTTTAAGGTCCGGGGCTTACAGAATTTTTCATACGGGTAAATTTATTTCTGGAGAGTTCTGAGTCAAAATTATGCACCAAAATCAACTTCTGTCACCGTAGCAAATCTTTTTAAGGTTTACTGAAAGTTTTAAGCCGAATTTGGGGATAATTGAAGAAAAAAATTTTTGCCCGATTTTTAAGGTCCGGGGTTACAGAATTTTTCATATGGGTAAATTTATTTCTGGAGAGTTCAGAGTCAAAATTAAGCACCAAAATCAACTTCTGTCACCACAGCAAATCTTTTTTTAAGGTTTACTGAGATTTTTTATCCGAATTTGGGGATTTTTGAAGAAAAATATTTTTGGCCGATTTTTATGGTCCGGGGCTTACAGAATTTTTCATACGGGTAATTATATTTCTGGAGAGTTCTGTGTCAAAATTAAGCACCAACATCAACTTCTGTCACCACAGCAAATCTTTTTTAAGGTTTACTGAAAGTTTTAAGCCGAATTTGGGGATTTTTGAAGAAAAAAATTTTTGGCCGATTTTTAAGGTCCGGGGCTTACAGAATTTTTCATAAAGTCAAATTTATTTCTGGAGAGTTCTGAGTCAAAATTAAGCACCAAAATCAACTTCTGTCACCGTAGCAAATCTTTTTTAAGGTTTACTGAAAGTTTTAAGCCGAATTTGGGCATTATTGAAGAAAAAAATTTTTGGCCGAATTTTAAGGTCCGGGGCTTGCAGAATTTTCCATATGGGTAAATGTATTTCTGGAGAGTTCTGTGTCAAAATTAAGCACCAAAATCAACTTCTGTCAACACAGCAAATGTTTTTTTAATGTTTATTGAAAGTTTTTAGCTGAATTTGGGGATTTTTGAAGAAAAAAATTTTTGGCCGATTTTTAAGGTCCGGGGCTTACAGAATTTTTCATACGGGTAAATTTATTTCTGGAGAGTTCTGTGTCAAAATTAAGCACCAAAATCAACTTCTTTCACCGAAGCAAATCTTTTTTAAGGTTTACGGAAAGTTTTAAGCCGAATTTGGGGTTTTTTGAAGAAAAAAATTTTTGGCCGATTTTTAAGGTCCGGGGCTTACAGAATTTTCCATATAGGTAAATGTATTTCTGGAGAGTTCTGTGTCAAAATTAAGCACCAAAATCAACTTCTGTCTCCACAGCAAATGTTTTTTTAATGTTTATTGAAAGTTTCTAGCTGAAGTTGGGGATTTTTGAAGAAAATAATTTTTGGCTGATTTTTAAGGTCCGGGGCTTACAGAATTTTTCATACGGGTAATTATATTTCTGGAGAGTTCTGTGTCAAAATTAAGCACCAACATCAACTTCTGTCACCACAGCAAATCTTTTTTAAGGTTTGCTGAGAGTTTTAAGCCGAATTTGGGTTTTTTTGAAGAAAAACATTTTTGACCAATTTTTATGGTCCGGGGCTTGCAGAATTTTCCATATGGGTAAATGTATTTCTGGAGAGTTCTGTGTCAAAATTAAGCACCAAAATCAACTTCTGTCAACACAGCAAATGTTTTTTTAATGTTTATTGAAAGTTTTTAGCCGAATTTGGGGATTTTTGAAGAAAAAAATTTTTGGCCGATTTTTAAGGTCCGGGGCTTACAGAATTTTTCATACGGGTAAATTTATTTCTGGAGAGTTCTGTGTCAAAATTAAGCACCAAAATCAACTTCTGTCACCGAAGCAAATCTTTTTTAATGTTTACGGAAAGTTTTAAGCCGAATTTGGGGTTTTTTGAAGAAAAAAATTTTTGGCCGATTTTTAAGGTCCGGGGCTTACAGAATTTTCCATATAGGTAAATGTATTTCTGGAGAGTTCTGTGTCAAAATTAAGCACCAAAATCAACTTCTGTCTCCACAGCAAATGTTTTTTTAATGTTTATTGAAAGTTTTTAGCCGAAGTTGGGGATTTTTGAAGAAAAAAATTTTTGGCTGATTTTTAAGGTCCGGGGCTTACAGAATTTTCCATACGGGTAAATTTATTTCTGGAGAGTTCTGTGTCAAAATTAAGCACCAAAATCAACTTCTCTCACCGCATCAAATGTTTTTTAAGGTTTACTGAGATTTTTTATCCGAATTTGGTGATTTTTGAAGAAAAATATTTTTGGCCGATTTTTATGGTCCGGGGCTTACAGAATTTTTCATACGGGTAATTATATTTCTGGAGAGTTCTGTGTCAAAATTAAGCACCAACATCAACTTCTGTCACCACAGCAAATCTATTTTAAGGTTTACTGAAAATTTTAAGGGAAATTTGGGGATTTTAGAAGGAAAAAATTTTAGGCCGATTTTTAAGGTCCGGGGCTTACAGAATTTTTCATACGGGTAAATTTATTTCTGGAGAGTTCTGAGTCAAAATTAAGTACCAAAATCAACTTCTGTCACCGTAGCAAATCTTTTTTAATGTTTACTGAAAGTTTTAAGCCGAATTTGGGGATTTTTGAAGAAAAAAAATTTTGGCCGATTTTTAAGGTCCGGGGCTTACAGAATTTTTCATAAAGTCAAATTTATTTCTGGAGAGTTCTGAGTCAAAATTAAGCACCAAAATCAACTTCTGTCACCGTAGCAAATCTTTTTTAAGGTTTACTGAAAGTTTTAAGCCGAATTTGGGCATTATTGAAGAAAAAAATTTTTGGCCGAATTTTAAGGTCCGGGGCTTACAGAATTTTTCATACGGGTAAATTTATTTCTGGAGAGTTCTGTGTCAAAATTAAGCACCAAAATCAACTTCTGTCACCGTAGCAAATCTTTTTTAAGGTTTGCTGAAAGTTTTAAGCTGAATTTGGGGTTTTTTGAAGAAAAAAATTTTTGGCCAATTTTTAAGGTCCGGGGCTTGCAGAATTTTCCATATGGGTAAATGTATTTCTGGAGAGTTCTGTGTCAAAATTAAGCACCAAAATCAACTTCTGTCAACACAGCAAATGTTTTTTTAATGTTTATTGAAAGTTTTTAGCTGAATTTGGGGATTTTTGAAGAAAAAATTTTTTGGCCGATTTTTAAGGTCCGGGGCTTACAGAATTTTTCATACGGGTAAATTTATTTCTGGAGAGTTCTGTGTCAAAATTAAGCACCAAAATCAACTTCTGTCACCGAAGCAAATCTTTTTTAAGGTTTACGGAAAGTTTTAAGCCGAATTTGGGGTTTTTTGAAGAAAAAAATTTTTGGCCGATTTTTAAGGTCCGGGGCTTACAGAATTTTCCATATAGGTAAATGTATTTCTGGAGAGTTCTGTGTCAAAATTAAGCACCAAAATCAACTTCTGTCTCCACAGCAAATGTTTTTTTAATGTTTATTGAAAGTTTCTAGCTGAAGTTGGGGATTTTTGAAGAAAATAATTTTTGGCTGATTTTTAAGGTCCGGGGCTTACAGAATTTTTCATACGGGTAATTATATTTCTGGAGAGTTCTGTGTCAAAATTAAGCACCAACATCAACTTCTGTCACCACAGCAAATCTTTTTTAAGGTTTGCTGAGAGTTTTAAGCCGAATTTGGGTTTTTTTGAAGAAAAACATTTTTGACCAATTTTTATGGTCCGGGGCTTGCAGAATTTTCCATATGGGTAAATGTATTTCTGGAGAGTTCTGTGTCAAAATTAAGCACCAAAATCAACTTCTGTCAACACAGCAAATGTTTTTTTAATGTTTATTGAAAGTTTTTAGCCGAATTTGGGGATTTTTGAAGAAAAAAATTTTTGGCCGATTTTTAAGGTCCGGGGCTTACAGAATTTTTCATACGGGTAAATTTATTTCTGGAGAGTTCTGTGTCAAAATTAAGCACCAAAATCAACTTCTGTCACCGAAGCAAATCTTTTTTAATGTTTACGGAAAGTTTTAAGCCGAATTTGGGGTTTTTTGAAGAAAAAAATTTTTGGCCGATTTTTAAGGTCCGGGGCTTACAGAATTTTCCATATAGGTAAATGTATTTCTGGAGAGTTCTGTGTCAAAATTAAGCACCAAAATCAACTTCTGTCTCCACAGCAAATGTTTTTTTAATGTTTATTGAAAGTTTTTAGCCGAAGTTGGGGATTTTTGAAGAAAAAAATTTTTGGCTGATTTTTAAGGTCCGGGGCTTACAGAATTTTCCATACGGGTAAATTTATTTCTGGAGAGTTCTGTGTCAAAATTAAGCACCAAAATCAACTTCTCTCACCGCATCAAATGTTTTTTAAGGTTTACTGAGATTTTTTATCCGAATTTGGTGATTTTTGAAGAAAAATATTTTTGGCCGATTTTTATGGTCCGGGGCTTACAGAATTTTTCATACGGGTAATTATATTTCTGGAGAGTTCTGTGTCAAAATTAAGCACCAACATCAACTTCTGTCACCACAGCAAATCTATTTTAAGGTTTACTGAAAATTTTAAGGGAAATTTGGGGATTTTAGAAGGAAAAAATTTTAGGCCGATTTTTAAGGTCCGGGGCTTACAGAATTTTTCATACGGGTAAATTTATTTCTGGAGAGTTCTGAGTCAAAATTAAGTACCAAAATCAACTTCTGTCACCGTAGCAAATCTTTTTTAATGTTTACTGAAAGTTTTAAGCCGAATTTGGGGATTTTTGAAGAAAAAAAATTTTGGCCGATTTTTAAGGTCCGGGGCTTACAGAATTTTTCATAAAGTCAAATTTATTTCTGGAGAGTTCTGAGTCAAAATTAAGCACCAAAATCAACTTCTGTCACCGTAGCAAATCTTTTTTAAGGTTTACTGAAAGTTTTAAGCCGAATTTGGGCATTATTGAAGAAAAAAATTTTTGGCCGAATTTTAAGGTCCGGGGCTTACAGAATTTTTCATACGGGTAAATTTATTTCTGGAGAGTTCTGTGTCAAAATTAAGCACCAAAATCAACTTCTGTCACCGTAGCAAATCTTTTTTAAGGTTTGCTGAAAGTTTTAAGCTGAATTTGGGGTTTTTTGAAGAAAAAAATTTTTGGCCAATTTTTAAGGTCCGGGGCTTGCAGAATTTTCCATATGGGTAAATGTATTTCTGGAGAGTTCTGTGTCAAAATTAAGCACCAAAATCAACTTCTGTCAACACAGCAAATGTTTTTTTAATGTTTATTGAAAGTTTTTAGCTGAATTTGGGGATTTTTGAAGAAAAAATTTTTTGGCCGATTTTTAAGGTCCGGGGCTTACAGAATTTTTCATACGGGTAAATTTATTTCTGGAGAGTTCTGTGTCAAAATTAAGCACCAAAATCAACTTCTGTCACCGAAGCAAATCTTTTTTAAGGTTTACGGAAAGTTTTAAGCCGAATTTGGGGTTTTTTGAAGAAAAAAATTTTTGGCCGATTTTTAAGGTCCGGGGCTTACAGAATTTTCCATATAGGTAAATGTATTTCTGGAGAGTTCTGTGTCAAAATTAAGCACCAAAATCAACTTCTGTCTCCACAGCAAATGTTTTTTTAATGTTTATTGAAAGTTTCTAGCTGAAGTTGGGGATTTTTGAAGAAAATAATTTTTGGCTGATTTTTAAGGTCCGGGGCTTACAGAATTTTCCATACGGGTAATTATAATTCTGGAGAGTTCTGTGTCAAAATTAAGCACCAACATCAACTTCTGTCACCACAGCAAATCTTTTTTAAGGTTTGCTGAAAGTTTTAAGCCAAATTTGGGGATTTTTGAAGAAAAACATTTTTGGCCAATTTTTAAGGTCCGGGGCTTGCAGAATTTTCCATATGGGTAAATGTACTTCTGGAGAGTTCTGTGTCAAAATTAAGCACCAAAATCAACTTCTGTCAACACAGCAAATGTTTTTTTAATATTTATTGAAAGTTTTTAGCTGAATTTGGGGATTTTTGAAGAAAAAATTTTTTGGCCGATTTTTAAGGTCCGGGGCTTACAGAATTTTTCATACGGGTAAATTTATTTCTGGAGAGTTCTGTGTCAAAATTAAGCACCAAAATCAACTTCTGTCACCGAAGCAAATCTTTTTTAAGGTTTACGGAAAGTTTTAAGCCGAATTTGGGGTTTTTTGAAGAAAAAAATTTTTGGCCGATTTTTAAGGTCCGGGGCTTACAGAATTTTCCATATAGGTAAATGTATTTCTGGAGAGTTCTGTGTCAAAATTAAGCACCAAAATCAAATTCTGTCTCCACAGCAAATGTTTTTTTAATGTTTATTGAAAGTTTTTAGCCGAATTTGGGGATTTTTGAAGAAAAAAATATTTGGCCGATTTTTAAGGTCCGGGGCTTACAGAATTTTTCATACGGGTAAATTTATTTCTGGAGAGTTCTGTGTCAAAATTAAGCACCAAAATCAACTTCTGTCACCGCATCAAATGTTTTTTAAGGTTTACTGAAAGTTTTAAGCCGAATTTGGGGATTTTTGAAGAAAAAATTTTTGGCCGATTTTTAAGGTCCGGGGCTTACAGAATTTTTCAAACGGGTAAATTTATTTCTGGAGAGTTCTGAGTCAAAATTAAGCACCAAAATCAACTTCTGTCAGCGTAGCAAATCTATTATAAGGTTTACTGAAAGTTTTAAGCCGAATTTGGGGTTTTTTGACGAAAAAAAATTTTGGCCAATTTTTAGGGTCCGGGGTTTACAGAATTTTTCATACGGGTAAATATATTTCTGGAGAGTTCTGTGTCAAAATTAAGCACCAAAATCAACTTCTGTCACCGCAGCAAATGTTTTTTTTAGGTTTACTGAAAGTTTTAAGCCGAATTTGGGGATTTTTGAAGAAAACAATTTTTGGCCGATTTTTATGGTCCGGGGCTTACAGAATTTTTCATATGGGTAAATTTATTTCTGGAGAGTTCTGTGTCAAAATTAAGCACCAAAATCAACTTCTGTCACCACAGCAAATGTTTTTTAAGGTTTACTGAAAGTTTTAAGCCGAATTTGGGGATTTTTGAAGAAAAAAATTTTTGGCCGATTTTTAAGGTCCGGGGCTTACAGAATTTTTCATACGGGTAAATTTATTTCTGGAGAGTTCTGAGTCAAAATTATGCACCAAAATCAACTTCTGTCACCGTAGCAAATCTTTTTAAGGTTTACTGAAAGTTTTTTGCCGAATTTGGGGATAATTGAAGAAAAAAATTTTTGCCCGATTTTTAAGGTCCGGGGTTACAGAATTTTTCATATGGGTAAATTTATTTCTGGAGAGTTCAGAGTCAAAATTAAGCACCAAAATCAACTTCTGTCACCACAGCAAATCTTTTTTTAAGGTTTACTGAGATTTTTTATCCGAATTTGGGGATTTTTGAAGAAAAATATTTTTGGCCGATTTTTATGGTCCGGGGCTTACAGAATTTTTCATACGGGTAATTATATTTCTGGAGAGTTCTGTGTCAAAATTAAGCACCAACATCAACTTCTGTCACCACAGCAAATCTTTTTTAAGGTTTACTGAAAATTTTAAGGGAAATTTGGGGATTTTAGAAGAAAAAAATTTTAGGCCGATTTTTAAGGTCCGGGGCTTACAGAATTTTCCATATGGGTAAATTTATTTCTGGAGAGTTCTGAGTCAAAATTAAGTACCAAAATCAACTTCTGTCACCGTAGCAAATCTTTTTTAATGTTTACTGAAAGTTTTAAGCCGAATTTGGGGATTTTTGAAGAAAAAAATTTTTGGCCGATTTTTAAGGTCCGGGGCTTACAGAATTTTTCATAAAGTCAAATTTATTTCTGGAGAGTTCTGAGTCAAAATTAAGCACCAAAATCAACTTCTGTCACCGTAGCAAATCTTTTTTAAGGTTTACTGAAAGTTTTAAGCCGAATTTGGGCATTATTGAAGAAAAAAATTTTTGGCCGAATTTTAAGGTCTGGGGCTTACAGAATTTTTCATACGGGTAAATTTATTTCTGGAGAGTTCTGTGTCAAAATTAAGCACCAAAATCAACTTCTGTCACCGTAGCAAATCTTTTTTAAGGTTTGCTGAAAGTTTTTAGCTGAATTTGGGGATTTTTGAAGAAAATAATTTTTGGCTGATTTTTAAGGTCCGGGGCTTACAGAATTTTTCATACGGGTAATTATATTTCTGGAGAGTTCTGTGTCAAAATTAAGCACCAACATCAACTTCTGTCACCACAGCAAATCTTTTTTAAGGTTTGCTGAGAGTTTTAAGCCGAATTTGGGGTTTTTTGAAGAAAAACATTTTTGACCAATTTTTATGGTCCGGGGCTCGCAGAATTTTCCATATGGGTAAATGTATTTCTGGAGAGTTCTGTGTCAAAATTAAGCACCAAAATCAACTTCTGTCAACACAGCAAATGTTTTTTTAATGTTTATTGAAAGTTTTTAGCTGAATTTGGGGATTTTTGAAGAAAAAAATTTTGGGCCGATTTTTAAGGTCCGGGGCTTACAGAATTTTTCATACGGGTAAATTTATTTCTGGAGAGTTCTGTGTCAAAATTAAGCACCAAAATCAACTTCTGTCACCGAAGCAAATCTTTTTTAAGGTTTACGGAAAGTTTTAAGCCGAATTTGGGGTTTTTTGAAGAAAAAAATTTTTGGCCGATTTTTAAGGTCCGGGGCTTACAGAATTTTCCATATAGGTAAATGTATTTCTGGAGAGTTCTGTGTCAAAATTAAGCACCAAAATCAACTTCTGTCTCCACAGCAAATGTTTTTTTAATGTTTATTGAAAGTTTTTAGCCGAAGTTGGGGATTTTTGAAGAAAAAAATTTTTGGCTGATTTTTAAGGTCCGGGGCTTACAGAATTTTCCATACGGGTAAATTTATTTCTGGAGAGTTCTGTGTCAAAATTAAGCACCAAAATCAACTTCTCTCACCGCATCAAATGTTTTTTAAGGTTTACTGAGATTTTTTATCCGAATTTGGTGATTTTTGAAGAAAAATATTTTTGGCCGATTTTTATGGTCCGGGGCTTACAGAATTTTTCATACGGGTAATTATATTTCTGGAGAGTTCTGTGTCAAAATTAAGCACCAACATCAACTTCTGTCACCATAGCAAATCTTTTTTAAGGTTTACTGAAAATTTTAAGGGAAATTTGGGGATTTTAGAAGAAAAAAATTTTAGGCCGATTTTTAAGGTCCGGGGCTTACAGAATTTTTCATACGGGTAAATTTATTTCTGGAGAGTTCTGAGTCAAAATTAAGTACCAAAATCAACTTCTGTCACCGTAGCAAATCTTTTTTAATGTTTACTGAAAGTTTTAAGCCGAATTTGGGGATTTTTGAAGAAAAAATTTTTTGGCCGATTTTTAAGGTCCGGGGCTTACAGAATTTTTCATAAAGTCAAATTTATTTCTGGAGAGTTCTAAGTCAAAATTAAGCACCAAAATCAACTTCTGTCACCGTAGCAAATCTTTTTTAAGGTTTACTGAAAGTTTTAAGCCGAATTTGGGCATTATTGAAGAAAAAATTTTTTGGCCGATTTTTAAGGTCCGGGGCTTACAGAATTTTTCATAAAGTCAAATTTATTTCTGGAGAGTTCTGTGTCAAAATTAAGCACCAAAATCAACTTCTGTCACCGTAGCAAATCTTTTTTAAGGTTTACGGAAAGTTTTAAGCCGAATTTGGGGTTTTTTGAAGAAAAAAATTTTTGGCCAATTTTTAAGGTCCGGGGCTTGCAGAATTTTCCATATGGATAAATGTACTTCTGGAGAGTTCTGTGTCAAAATTAAGCACCAAAATCAACTTCTGTCAACACAGCAAATGTTTTTTTAATATTTATTGAAAGTTTTTAGCTAAATTTGGGGATTTTTGAAGAAAAAAATTTTTGGCCGATTTTTAAGGTCCGGGGCTTACAGAATTTTTCATACGGGTAAATTTATTTCTGGAGAGTTCTGTGTCAAAATTAAGCACCAAAATCAACTTCTGTCACCGAAGCAAATCTTTTTTAAGGTTTACGGAAAGTTTTAAGCCGAATTTGGGGTTTTTTGAAGAAAAAAATTTTTGGCCGATTTTTAAGGTCCGGGGCTTACAGAATTTTCCATATAGGTAAATGTATTTCTGGAGAGTTCTGTGTCAAAATTAAGCACCAAAATAAAATTCTGTCTCCACAGCAAATGTTTTTTTAATGTTTATTGAAAGTTTTTAGCCGAATTTGGGGATTTTTGAAGAAAAAAATTTTTGGCCGATTTTTAAGGTCCAGGGCTTACAGAATTTTTCATACGGGTAAATTTATTTCTGGAGAGTTCTGTGTCAAAATTAAGCACCAAAATCAACTTCTGTCACCGAAGCAAATCTTTTTAAGGTTTACTGAAAGTTTTAAGCCGAATTTGGGGCTTTTTGAAGAAAAAAATTTTTGGCCAATTTTTAAGGTCCGGGGCTTGCAGAAATTTCCATATGGGTAAATGTATTTCTGGAGAGTTCTGTGTCAAAATTAAGCACCAAAATCAACTTCTGTCACCGTAGCAAATCTTTTTTAAGGTTTACTGAAAGTTTTAAGCCGAATTTGGGGATTTTTGAAGAAAAATTTTTTACCCGAGGTTTAAGGTCCGAGGCTTACAGAATTTTTCATATGGGTAAATTTATTTCTGGAGAGTTCTGAGTCAAAATTAAGCACCAAAATCAACTTCTGTCACCGCAGCAAATGTTTTTTAAGGTTTACTGAAAGTTTTAAGCCGAATTTGGGGATTTTTGAAGAAAAAAATTTTTGGCCGATTTTTAAGGTCCGGGGCTTACAGAATTTTTCATACTGGTAAATTTATTTCTGGAGAGTTCTGTGTCAAAATTAAGCACCAAAATCAACTTCTGTCACCGCAGAAAATTTTTTTTAATGTTTATTGAAAGTTTTTAGTCGAATTTGGGGATTTTTGAAGAAAAAAATTTTTGGACGATTTTTAAGGTCCGGGGCTTACAGAATTTTTCATATGGTCAAATTTATTTCTGGAGAGTTCTGAGTCAAAATTAAGCACCAAAATCAACTTCTGTCACCGTCTCAAATCTTTTTAAGGTTTACTGAAAGTTTTAAGCCGAATTTGGGCATTATTGAAGAAAAAAAATTTTGGACGATTTTTAAGGTCCGGGGCTTACAGAATTTTCCATACGGGTAAATTTATTTCTGGAGAGTTCTGTGTCAAAATTAAGCACCAAAATCAACTTCTGTCACCGCAACAATAGTTTTTTAAGGTTTACTGAAAGTTTTAAGCCGAATTTGGGGATTTTTGAAGAAAAAAATTTTTGGCCGATTTTTAAGGTCCGGGGCTTACAGAATTTTTCATACGGGTAAATTTATTTCTGGAGAGTTCTGAGTCAAAATTAAGCACCAAAATCAACTTCTGTCACCACAGCAAATGTTTTTTAATGTTTATTGAAAGTTTTTAGTCGAATTTGGGGATTTTTGAAGAAAAAAATTTTGTCCGATTTTTAAGGTCCGGGTCTTACAGAATTTTTCATACGGGTAAATGTATTTCTGGAGAGTTCTGTGTCAAAATTAAGCACCAAAATCAACTTCTGTCAACACAGCAAATGTTTTTTTAATGTTTATTGAAAGTTTTTAGCTGAATTTGGGGATTTTTGAAGAAAAAAATTTTGGGCCGATTTTTAAGGTCCGGGGCTTACAGAATTTTTCATACGGGTAAATTTATTTCTGGAGAGTTCTGTGTCAAAATTAAGCACCAAAATCAACTTCTGTCACCGAAGCAAATCTTTTTTAAGGTTTACGGAAAGTTTTAAGCCGAATTTGGGGTTTTTTGAAGAAAAAAATTTTTGGCCGATTTTTAAGGTCCGGGGCTTACAGAATTTTCCATATAGGTAAATGTATTTCTGGAGAGTTCTGTGTCAAAATTAAGCACCAAAATCAACTTCTGTCTCCACAGCAAATGTTTTTTTAATGTTTATTGAAAGTTTTTAGCCGAAGTTGGGGATTTTTGAAGAAAAAAATTTTTGGCTGATTTTTAAGGTCCGGGGCTTACAGAATTTTCCATACGGGTAAATTTATTTCTGGAGAGTTCTGTGTCAAAATTAAGCACCAAAATCAACTTCTCTCACCGCATCAAATGTTTTTTAAGGTTTACTGAGATTTTTTATCCGAATTTGGTGATTTTTGAAGAAAAATATTTTTGGCCGATTTTTATGGTCCGGGGCTTACAGAATTTTTCATACGGGTAATTATATTTCTGGAGAGTTCTGTGTCAAAATTAAGCACCAACATCAACTTCTGTCACCACAGCAAATCTTTTTTAAGGTTTACTGAAAATTTTAAGGGAAATTTGGGGATTTTAGAAGAAAAAAATTTTAGGCCGATTTTTAAGGTCCGGGGCTTACAGAATTTTTCATACGGGTAAATTTATTTCTGGAGAGTTCTGAGTCAAAATTAAGTACCAAAATCAACTTCTGTCACCGTAGCAAATCTTTTTTAATGTTTACTGAAAGTTTTAAGCCGAAATTGGGGATTTTTGAAGAAAAAAATTTTTGGCCGATTTTTAAGGTCCGGGGCTTACAGAATTTTTCATAAAGTCAAATTTATTTCTGGAGAGTTCTAAGTCAAAATTAAGCACCAAAATCAACTTCTGTCACCGTAGCAAATCTTTTTTAAGGTTTACTGAAAGTTTTAAGCCGAATTTGGGCATTATTGAAGAAAAAATTTTTTGGCCGATTTTTAAGGTCCGGGGCTTACAGAATTTTTCATAAAGTCAAATTTATTTCTGGAGAGTTCTGTGTCAAAATTAAGCACCAAAATCAACTTCTGTCACCGTAGCAAATCTTTTTTAAGGTTTGCTGAAAGTTTTAAGCCGAATTTGGGGTTTTTTGAAGAAAAAAATTTTTGGCTAATTTTTAAGGTCCGGGGCTTGCAGAATTTTCCATATGGGTAAATGTATTTCTGGAGAGTTCTGTGTCAAAATTAAGCACCAAAATCAACTTCTGTCAACACAGCAAATGTTTTTTTAATGTTTATTGAAAGTTTTTAGCTGAATTTGGGGATTTTTGAAGAAAAATATTTTTGGCCGATTTTTAAGGTCCGGGGCTTACAGAATTTTTCATACGGGTAAATTTATTTCTGGAGAGTTCTGTGTCAAAATTAAGCACCAAAATCAACTTCTGTCACCGAAGCAAATCTTTTTTAAGGTTTACGGAAAGTTTTAAGCCGAATTTGGGGTTTTTTGAAGAAAAAAATTTTTGGCCGATTTTTAAGGTCCGGGGCTTACAGAATTTTCCATATAGGTAAATGTATTTCTGGAGAGTTCTGTGTCAAAATTAAGCACCAAAATAAAATTCTGTCTCCACAGCAAATGTTTTTTTAATGTTTATTGAAAGTTTTTAGCCGAATTTGGGGATTTTTGAAGAAAAAAATTTTTGGCCGATTTTTAAGGTCCGGGGCTTACAGAATTTTTCATACGGGTAAATTTATTTCTGGAGAGTTCTGTGTCAAAATTAAGCACCAAAATCAACTTCTGTCACCGAAGCAAATCTTTTTTAAGGTTTACTGAAAGTTTTAAGCCGAATTTGGGGCTTTTTGAAGAAAAAAATTTTTGGCCAATTTTTAAGGTCCGGGGCTTGCAGAAATTTCCATATGGGTAAATGTATTTCTGGAGAGTTCTGTGTCAAAATTAAGCACCAAAATCAACTTCTGTCACCGTAGCAAATCTTTTTTAAGGTTTACTGAAAGTTTTAAGCCGAATTTGGGGATTTTTGAAGAAAAATTTTTTACCCGAGGTTTAAGGTCCGAGGCTTACAGAATTTTTCATATGGGTAAATTTATTTCTGGAGAGTTCTGTGTCAAAATTAAGCACCAAAATCAACTTCTGTCACCGCAGCAAATGTTTTTTAAGGTTTACTGAAAGTTTTAAGCCGAATTTGGGGATTTTTGAAGAAAAAAATTTTTGGCCGATTTTTAAGGTCCGGGGCTTACAGAATTTTTCATACTGGTAAATTTATTTCTGGAGAGTTCTGTGTCAAAATTAAGCACCAAAATCAACTTCTGTCACCGCAGCAAATGTTTTTTAATGTTTATTGAAAGTTTTTAGTCGAATTTGGGGATTTTTGAAGAAAAAAATTTTTGGACGATTTTTAAGGTCCGGGGCTTACAGAATTTTTCATATGGTCAAATTTATTTCTGGAGAGTTCTGAGTCAAAATTAAGCACCAAAATCAACTTCTGTCACCGTCTCAAATCTTTTTAAGGTTTACTGAAAGTTTTAAGCCGAATTTGGGCATTATTGAAGAAAAAAAATTTTGGACGATTTTTAAGGTCCGGGGCTTACAGAATTTTCCATACGGGTAAATTTATTTCTGGAGAGTTCTGTGTCAAAATTAAGCACCAAAATCAACTTCTGTCACCGCAGCAATAGTTTTTTAAGGTTTACTGAAAGTTTTAAGCCGAATTTGGGGATTTTTGAAGAAAAAAATTTTTGGCCGATTTTTAAGGTCCGGGGCTTACAGAATTTTTCATACGGGTAAATTTATTTCTGGAGAGTTCTGAGTCAAAATTAAGCACCAAAATCAACTTCTGTCACCACAGCAAATGTTTTTTAATGTTTATTGAAAGTTTTTAGTCGAATTTGGGGATTTTTGAAGAAAAAAATTTTGTCCGATTTTTAAGGTCCGGGTCTTACAGAATTTTTCATACGGGTAAATTTATTTCTGGAGAGTTCTGTGTCAAAATTAAGCACCAAAATGAACTTCTGTCACCGTAGCAAATCTTTTTTAAGGTTTGCTGAAAGTTTTAAGCCGAATTTGGGGTTTTTTGAAGAAAAAAATTTTGGCCGATTTTTAAGGTCCGGGTCTTACAGAATTTTTCAAACGGGTAAGTTTATTTCTGGAGAGTTCTGAGTCAAAATTAACACCAAAATCAACTTCTGTCACCGTATCAAATCTTTTTAAGGTTTACTGAAAGTTTTAAGCCGAATTTGGGGATTTTTGAAGAAAAAAATTTTTGGACGATTTTTAAGGTCCGGGGCTTACAGAATTTTTCATATGGTCAAATTTATTTCTGGAGAGTTCTGAGTCAAAATTAAGCACCAAAATCAACTTCTGTCACCGTAGCAAATCTTTTTAAGGTTTACTGAAAGTTTTTAGCAGAATTTGGGGATTTTTGAAGAAAAAATTTTTTGGCTGATTTTTAAGGTCCGGGGCTTACAGAATTTTCCATACGGTTAAATTTATTTCTGGAGAGTTCTGTGTCAAAATTAAGCACCAAAATCAACTTCTGTCACCGCAGCAATAGTTTTTTAAGGTTTACTGAAAGTTTTAAGCCGAATTTGGGGATTATTGAAGAAAAAAATTTTTGGCCGATTTTTAAGGTCCGGGGCTTACAGAATTTTTCATACAGGTAAATTTATTTCTGGAGAGTTCTGTGTCAAAATTAAGCACCAAAATGAACTTCTGTCACCGTAGCAAATCTTTTTTAAGGTTTGCTGAAAGTTTTAAGCTGAATTTGGGGTTTTTTGAAGAAAAAAATTTTTGGCCAAATTTTAAGGTCCGGGGCTTGCAGAATTTTCCATATGGGTAAATGTATTTCTGGAGAGTTCTGTGTCAAAATTAAGCACCAAAATCAACTTCTGTCAACACAGCAAATGTTTTTTTAATGTTTATTGAAAGTTTTTAGCCGAATTTGGGGATTTTTGAAGAAAAAAATTTTTGGCCGATTTTTAAGGTCCGGGGCTTACAGAATTTTTCATACGGGTAAATTTATTTCTGGAGAGTTCTGTGTCAAAATTAAGCACCAAAATCAACTTCTGTCACCGAAGCAAATCTTTTTTAAGGTTTACGGAAAGTTTTAAGCCGAATTTGGGGTTTTTTGAAGAAAAAAATTTTTGGCCGATTTTTAAGGTCCGGGGCTTACAGAATTTTCCATATAGGTAAATGTATTTCTGGAGAGTTCTGTGTCAAAATTAAGCACCAAAATCAAATTCTGTCTCCACAGCAAATGTTTTTTTAATGTTTATTGAAAGTTTTTAGCCGAATTTGGGGATTTTTGAAGAAAAAAATTTTTGGCCGATTTTTAAGGTCCGGGGCTTACAGAATTTGTCATACGGGTAAATTTATTTCTGGAGAGTTCTGTGTCAAAATTAAGCACCAAAATCAACTTCTGTCACCGAAGCAAATCTTTTTTAAGGTTTACTGAAAGTTTTAAGCCGAATTTGGGGCTTTTTGAAGAAAAAAATTTTGGGCCAATTTTTAAGGTCCGGGGCTTGCAGAAATTTCCATATGGGTAAATGTATTTCTGGAGAGTTCTGTGTCAAAATTAAGCACCAAAATCAACTTCTGTCCCCGTAGCAAATCTTTTTTAAGGTTTACTGAAAGTTTTAAGCCGAATTTGGGGATTTTTGAAGAAAAAATTTTTACCCGAGGTTTAAGGTCCGAGGCTTACAGAATTTTTCATATGGGTAAATTTATTTCTGGAGAGTTCTGTGTCAAAATTAAGCACCAAAATCAACTTCTGTCACCGCAGCAAATGTTTTTTAAGGTTTACTGAAAGTTTTAAGCCGAATTTGGGGATTTTTGAAGAAAAAAATTTTTGGCCGATTTTTAAGGTCCGGGGCTTACAGAATTTTTCATACTGGTAAATTTATTTCTGGAGAGTTCTGTGTCAAAATTAAGCACCAAAATCAACTTCTGTCACCGCAGCAAATGTTTTTTAATGTTTATTGAAAGTTTTAAGTCGAATTTGGGGATTTTTGAAGAAAAAAATTTTTGGACGATTTTTAAGGTCCGGGGCTTACAGAATTTTTCATATGGTCAAATTTATTTCTGGAGAGTTCTGAGTCAAAATTAAGCACCAAAATCAACTTCTGTCACCGTATCAAATCTTTTTAAGGTTTACTGAAAGTTTTAAGCCGAATTTGGGCATCTTTGAAGAAAAAAATTTTTGGACGATTTTTAAGGTCCGGGGCTTACAGAATTTTCCATACGGGTAAATTTATTTCTGGAGAGTTCTGTGTCAAAATTAAGCACCAAAATCAACTTCTGTCACCGCAGCAATAGTTTTTTAAGGTTTACTGAAAGTTTTAAGCCGAATTTGGGGATTTTTGAAAAAAAAATTTTTGGCCGATTTTTAAGGTCCGGGGCTTACAGAATTTTTCATACGGGTAAATTTATTTCTGGAGAGTTCTGAGTCAAAATTAAGCACCAAAATCAACTTCTGTCACCGTAGCAAATCTTTTTTAAGGTTTACTGAAAGTTTTAAGCCGAATTTGGGGATTATTGAAGAAAAAAACTTTTTGGACGATTTTTAAGGTCCGGGGCTTACAGAATTTTTCATACTGGTAAATTTATTTCTGGAGAGTTCTGTGTCAAAATTAAGCACCAAAATCAACTTCTGTCACCACAGCAAATGTTTTTTAATGTTTATTGAAAGTTTTTAGTCGAATTTGGGGATTTTTGAAGAAAAAAATTTTGTCCGATTTTTAAGGTCCGGGTCTTACAGAATTTTTCATATGGTCAAATTTATTTCTGGAGAGTTCTGAGTCAAAATTAAGCACCAAAATCAACTTCTGTCACCGTAGCAAATCTTTTTAAGGTTTACTGAAAGTTTTTAGCAGAATTTGGGGATTTTTGAAGAAAAAAATTTTTGGCTGATTTTTAAGGTCCGGGGCTTACAGAATTTTCCATACGGTTAAATTTATTTCTGGAGAGTTCTGTGTCAAAATTAAGCACCAAAATCAACTTCTGTCACCGTAGCAAATCTTTTTTAAGGTTTGCTGAAAGTTTTAAGCCGAATTTGGGGTTTTTTGAAGAAAAAAATTTTTGGCCAATTTTTAAGGTCCGGGGCTTGCAGAATTTTCCATATGGGTAAATGTATTTCTGGAGAGTTCTGTGTCAAAATTAAGCACCAAAATCAACTTCTGTCAACACAGCAAATGTTTTTTTAATGTTTATTGAAAGTTTTTAGCCGAATTTGGGGATTTTTGAAGAAAAAAATTTTGGGCCGATTTTTAAGGTCCGGGGCTTACAGAATTTTTCATATGGGTAAATTTATTTCTGGAGAGTTCTGTGTCAAAATTAAGCACCAAAATCAACTTCTGTCACCGAAGCAAATCTTTTTTAAGGTTTACGGAAAGTTTTAAGCCGAATTTGGGGTTTTTTGAAGAAAAAAATTTTTGGCCGATTTTTAAGGTCCGGGGCTTACAGAATTTTCCATATAGGTAAATGTATTTCTGGAGAGTTCTGTGTCAAAATTAAGCACCAAAATCAACTTCTGTCTCCACAGCAAATGTTTTTTTAATGTTTATTGAAAGTTTTTAGCCGAAGTTGGGGATTTTTGAAGAAAAAAATTTTTGGCTGATTTTTAAGGTCCGGGGCTTACAGAATTTTCCATACGGGTAAATTTATTTCTGGAGAGTTCTGTGTCAAAATTAAGCACCAAAATCAACTTCTCTCACCGCATCAAATGTTTTTTAAGGTTTACTGAGATTTTTTATCCGAATTTGGTGATTTTTGAAGAAAAATATTTTTGGCCGATTTTTATGGTCCGGGGCTTACAGAATTTTTCATATGGGTAATTATATTTCTGGAGAGTTCTGTGTCAAAATTAAGCACCAACATCAACTTCTGTCACCACAGCAAATCTTTTTTAAGGTTTACTGAAAATTTTAAGGGAAATTTGGGGATTTTAGAAGAAAAAAATTTTAGGCCGATTTTTAAGGTCCGGGGCTTACAGAATTTTTCATACGGGTAAATTTATTTCTGGGGAGTTCTGAGTCAAAATTAAGTACCAAAATCAACTTCTGTCACCGTAGCAAATCTTTTTTAATGTTTACTGAAAGTTTTAAGCCGAATTTGGGGATTTTTGAAGAAAAAAATTTTTATCCGATTTTTAAGGTCCGGGGCTTACAGAATTTTTCATAAAGTCAAATTTATTTCTGGAGAGTTCTGAGTCAAAATTAAGCACCAAAATCAACTTCTGTCACCGTAGCAAATCTTTTTTAAGGTTTACTGAAAGTTTTAAGCCGAATTTGGGCATTATTGAAGAAAAAAATTTTTGGCCGATTTTTAAGGTCCGGGGCTTACAGAATTTTTCATAAAGTCAAATTTATTTCTGGAGAGTTCTGTGTCAAAATTAAGCACCAAAATCAACTTCTGTCACCGTAGCAAATCTTTTTTAAGGTTTGCTGAAAGTTTAAAGCCGAATTTGGGGTTATTTGAAGAAAAACATTTTTGGCCAATTTTTAAGGTCCGGGGCTTGCAGAATTTTCCATATGGGTAAATGTACTTCTGGAGAGTTCTGTGTCAAAATTAAGCACCAAAATCAACTTCTGTCAACACAGCAAATGTTTTTTTAATATTTATTGAAAGTTTTTAGCTGAATTTGGGGATTTTTGAAGAAAAAAATTTTTGGCCGATTTTTAAGGTCCGGGGCTTACAGAATTTTTCATACGGGTAAATTTATTTCTGGAGAGTTCTGTGTCAAAATTAAGCACCAAAATCAACTTCTGTCACCGAAGCAAATCTTTTTTAAGGTTTACGGAAAGTTTTAAGCCGAATTTGGGGATTTTTGAAGAAAAAAATTTTTGGCCGATTTTTAAGGTCCGGGGCTTACAGAATTTTCCATATAGGTAAATGTATTTCTGGAGAGTTCTGTGTCAAAATTAAGCACCAAAATAAAATTCTGTCTCCACAGCAAATGTTTTTTTAATGTTTATTGAAAGTTTTTAGCCGAATTTGGGGATTTTTGAAGAAAAAAATTTTTGGCCGATTTTTAAGGTCCGGGGCTTACAGAATTTTTCATACGGGTAAATTTATTTCTGGAGAGTTCTGTGTCAAAATTAAGCACCAAAATCAACTTCTGTCACCGAAGCAAATCATTTTTAAGGTTTACTGAAAGTTTTAAGCCGAATTTGGGGCTTTTTGAAGAAAAAAATTTTTGGCCAATTTTTAAGGTCCGGGGCTTGTAGAAATTTCCATATGGGTAAATGTATTTCTGGAGAGTTCTGTGTCAAAATTAAGCACCAAAATCAACTTCTGTCAATCTTTTTTAAGGTTTACTGAAAGTTTTAAGCCGAATTTGGGGATTTTTGAAGAAAAAATTTTTACCCGAGGTTTAAGGTCCGAGGCTTACAGAATTTTTCATATGGTCAAATTTATTTCTGGAGAGTTCTGAGTCAAAATTAAGCACCAAAATCAACTTCTGTCACCGTATCAAATCTTTTTAAGGTTTACTGAAAGTTTTAAGCCGAATTTGGGCATTATTGAAGAAAAAAATTTTTGGACGATTTTTAAGGTCCGGGGCTTACAGAATTTTCCATACGGGTAAATTTATTTCTGGAGAGTTCTGTGTCAAAATTAAGCACCAAAATCAACTTCTGTCACCGCAGCAATAGTTTTTTAAGGTTTACTGAAAGTTTTAAGCCAAATTTGGGGATTTTTGAAGAAAAAAATTTTTGGCCGATTTTTAAGGTCCGGGGCTTACAGAATTTTTCATACGGGTAAATTTATTTCTGGAGAGTTCTGAGTCAAAATTAAGCACCAAAATCAACTTCTGTCACCGTAGCAAATCTTTTTTAAGGTTTACTGAAAGTTTTAAGCCGAATTTGGGCATTATTGAAGAAAAAAATTTTTGGACGATTTTTAGGGTCCGGGGCTTACAGAATTTTTCATACTGGTAAATTTATTTCTGGAGAGTTCTGTGTCAAAATTAAGCACCAAAATCAACTTCTGTCACCACAGCAAATGTTTTTTAATGTTTATTGAAAGTTTTTAGTCGAATTTGGGGATTTTTGAAGAAAAAAATTTTGTCCGATTTTTAAGGTCCGGGTCTTACAGAATTTTTCATATGGGTAAATTTATTTCTGGAGAGTTCTGTGTCAAAATTAAGCACCAAAATGAACTTCTGTCACCGTAGCAAATCTTTTTTAAGGTTTGCTGAAAGTTTTAAGCCGAATTTGGGGTTTTTTGAAGAAAAAAATTTTGGCCGATTTTTAAGGTCCGGGTCTTACAGAATTTTTCAAACGGGTAAGTTTATTTCTGGAGAGTTCTGAGTCAAAATTAACACCAAAATCAACTTCTGTCATCGTATCAAATCTTTTTAAGGTTTACTGAAAGTTTTAAGCCGAATTTGGGGATTTTTGAAGAAAAAAATTTTTGGACGATTTTTAAGGTCCGGGGCTTACAGAATTTTTCATATGGTCAAATATATTTCTGGAGAGTTCTGAGTCAAAATTAAGCACCAAAATCAACTTCTGTCACCGTAGCAAATCTTTTTAAGGTTTACTGAAAGTTTTTAGCAGAATTTGGGGATTTTTGAAGAAAAAAATTTTTGGCTGATTTTTAAGGTCCGGGGCTTACAGAATTTTCCATACGGTTAAATTTATTTCTGGAGAGTTCTGTGTCAAAATTAAGCACCAAAATCAACTTCTGTCACCGCAGCAATAGTTTTTTAAGGTTTACTGAAAGTTTTAAGCCGAATTTGGGGATTATTGAAGAAAAAAATTTTTGGCCGATTTTTAAGGTCCGGGGCTTACAGAATTTTTCATACAGGTAAATTTATTTCTGGAGAGTTCTGTGTCAAAATTAAGCACCAAAATGAACTTCTGTCACCGTAGCAAATCTTTTTTAAGGTTTGCTGAAAGTTTTAAGCTGAATTTGGGGTTTTTTGAAGAAAAAAATTTTTGGCCAAATTTTAAGGTCCGGGGCTTGCAGAATTTTCCATATGGGTAAATGTATTTCTGGAGAGTTCTGTGTCAAAATTAAGCACCAAAATCAACTTCTGTCAACACAGCAAATGTTTTTTTAATGTTTATTGAAAGCTTTTAGCCGAATTTGGGGATTTTTGAAGAAAAAAATTTTTGGCCGATTTTTAAGGTCCGGGGCTTACAGAATTTTTCATATGGGTAAATTTATTTCTGGAGAGTTCTGTGTCAAAATTAAGCACCAAAATCAACTTCTGTCACCGTAGCAAATCTTTTTTAAGGTTTACGGAAAGTTTTAAGACGAATTTGGGGTTTTTTGAAGAAAAAAATTTTTGGCCGATTTTTAAGGTCCGGGGCTTACAGAATTTTCCATATAGGTAAATGTATTTCTGGAGAGTTCTGTGTCAAAATTAAGCACCAAAATCAAATTCTGTCTCCACAGCAAATGTTTTTTTAATGTTTATTGAAAGTTTTTAGCCGAATTTGGGGATTTTTGAAGAAAAAAATTTTTGTCCGATTTTTAAGGTCCGGTGCTTACAGAATTTTTCATATGGGTAAATTTATTTCTGGAGAGTTCTATGTCAAAATTAAGCACCAAAATCAACTTCTGTCACCGAAGCAAATCTTTTTTAAGGTTTACTGAAAGTTTTAAGCCGAATTTGGGGCTTTTTGAAGAAAAAAATTTTGGGCAAATTTTTAAGGTCCGGGGCTTGCAGAAATTTCCATATGGGTAAATGTATTTCTGGAGAGTTCTGTGTCAAAATTAAGCACCAAAATCAACTTCTGTCACCGTAGCAAATCTTTTTTAAGGTTTACTGAAAGTTTTAAGCCGAATTTGGGGATTTTTGAAGAAAAAATTTTTACCCGAGGTTTAAGGTCCGAGGCTTACAGAATTTTTCATATGGGTAAATTTATTTCTGGAGAGTTCTGTGTCAAAATTAAGCACCAAAATCAACTTCTGTCACCGCAGCAAATGTTTTTTAAGGTTTACTGAAAGTTTTAAGCCGAATTTGGGGATTTTTGAAGAAAAAAATTTTTGGCCGATTTTTAAGGTCCGGGGCTTACACAATTTTTCATACTGGTAAATTTATTTCTGGAGAGTTCTGTGTCAAAATTAAGCACCAAAATCAACTTCTGTCACCGCAGCAAATGTTTTTTAATGTTTATTGAAAGTTTTAAGTCGAATTTGGGGATTTTTGAAGAAAAAAATTTTTGGACGATTTTTAAGGTCCGGGGCTTACAGAATTTTTCATATGGTCAAATTTATTTCTGGAGAGTTCTGAGTCAAAATTAAGCACCAAAATCAACTTCTGTCACTGTATCAAATCTTTTTAAGGTTTACTGAAAGTTTTAAGCCGAATTTGGGCATCATTGAAGAAAAAAATTTTTGGACGATTTTTAAGGTCCGGGGCTTACAGAATTTTTCATATGGTCAAATTTATTTCTGGAGAGTTCTGTGTCAAAATTAAGCACCAAAATCAACTTCTGTCTCCACAGCAAATGTTTTTTTAATGTTTATTGAAAGTTTCTAGCCGAAGTTGGGGATTTTTGAAGAAAATAATTTTTGTCTGATTTTTAAGGTCCGGGGCTTACAGAATTTTTCATACGGGTAATTATATTTCTGGAGAATTCTGTGTCAAAATTAAGCACCAACATCAACTTCTGTCACCGCAGCAAATGTTTTTTTTAGGTTTGCTGAAAGTTTTAAGCCGAATTTGGGGATTTTTGAAGAAAAAATTTTTGGCCGATTTTTAAGGTCCGGGGCTTACAGAATTTTTCATACGGGTAAAGTTATTTCTGGAGAGTTCTGTGTCAAAATTAAGCACCAAAATCAACTTCTGTCACCGCAGCAAATGTTTTTTAAGGTTTACTGAAAATTTTAAGGGAAATTTGGGGATTTTTGAAGAAAAAAATTTTTGGCCGATTTTTATGGTCCGGGGCTTACAGAATTTTTCATACGGGTAAATTTATTTCTGGAGAGTTCTGTGTCAAAATTAAGCACCAACATCAACTTCTGCCACCACAGCAAATCTTTTTTAAGGTTTACAGAAAATTTTAAGGGAAATTTGGGGATTTTTGAAGAAAAAATATTTTAGGCCTATTTTTAAGGTCCGGGGCTTACAGAATTTTTCATACGGGTAAATTTATTTCTGGAGAATTCTGAGTCAAAATTAAGCACCAAAATCAACTTCCACTGTAGCAAATCTTTTTTAATGTTTACTGAAAGTTTTAAGCCGAATTTGGGGATTTTTGAAGAAAAAAATTTTTGGCCGATTTTTAAGGTCCGGGGCTTACAGAATTTTTCATACGGTCAAATTTATTTCTGGAGAGTTCTGAGTCAAAAATAAGCACTAAAATCAACTTCTGTCACCGTAGCAAATCTTTTTTAAGGTTTACTGAAAGTTTTAAGCCGAATTTGGGAAATATTGAAGAA
This sequence comes from Taudactylus pleione, assembly GCA_031769625.1. Taxonomy (NCBI): domain Eukaryota; kingdom Metazoa; phylum Chordata; class Amphibia; order Anura; family Myobatrachidae; genus Taudactylus; species Taudactylus pleione. Next base: position 143,359 of record JAUIMM010000843.1, on the reverse strand, counting down.
AAAAATTTTTGGCCGATTTTTAAGGTCCGGGGCTTACAGAATTTTTCATACGGGTAAATTTATTTCTGGAGAGTTCTGAGTCAAAATTAAGCACCAAAATCAACTTCTGTCACCGTAGCAAATCTTTTTTAATGTTTACTGAAAGTTTTAAGCCGAATTTGGGGATTTTTGAAGAAAAAAATTTTTGCCCAATTTTTAAGGTCCGGGGCTTGCAGAATTTTCCATATGGGTAAATGTATTTATGGAGAGTTCTGTGTCAAAATTAAGCACCAAAATCAACTTCTGTCAACACAGCAAATGTTTTTTTAATGTTTATTGAAAGTTTTTAGCCGAATTTGGGGATTTTTGAAGAAAAAAATTTTGGCCGATTTTTAAGGTCCGGGGCTTACAGAATTTTTCATACGGATAAATTTATTTCTGGAGAGTTCTGTGTCAAAATTAAGCACCAAAATCAACTTCTGTCACCGAAGCAAATCTTTTTTAAGGTTTACGGAAAGTTTTAAGCCGAATTTGGGGTTTTTTGAAGAAAAAAATTTTTGGCTGATTTTTAAGGTCCGGGGCTTACAGAATTTTCCATATAGGTAAATGTATTTCTGGAGAGTTCTGTGTCAAAATTAAGCACCAAAATCAACTTCTGTCAACACAGCAAATGTTTTTTTAATGTGTATTGAAAGTTTCTAGCCGAAGTTGGGGATTTTTGAAGAAAATAATTTTTGGCTGATTTTTAAGGTCCGGGGCTTACAGAATTTTTCTTACGGGTAATTATATTTCTGCAGAGTTCTGTGTCAAAATTAAGCACCAACATCAACTTCTGTCACCACAGCAAATCTTTTTTAAGGTTTGCTGAAAGTTTTAAGCCGAATTTGGGGGTTTTTGAAGAAAAACGTTTTTGGCCAATTTTTAAGGTCCGGGGCTTGCAGAATTTTCCATATGGGTAAATGTATTTCTGGAGAGTTCTGTGTCAAAATTAAGCACCAAAATCAACTTCTGTCAACACAGCAAATGTTTTTTTAATGTTTATTGAAATTTTTTAGCCGAATTTGGGGATTTTTGAAGAAAAAAATTTTTGGCCGATTTTTAAGGTCCGGGGCTTACAGAATTTTTCATACTGGTAAATTTATTTCTGGAGAGTTCTGAGTCAAAATTAAGCACCAAAATCAACTTCTGTCACCGTAGCAAATCTTTTTAAGGTTTACTGAAAGTTTTAAGCCGAATTTGGGGATTTTTGAAGAAAAAAATTTTTGGACGATTTTTAAGGTCCGGGGCTTACAGAATTTTTCATATGGTCAAATTTATTTCTGGAGAGTTCTGAGTCAAAATTAAGCACCAAAATCAACTTCTGTCACCGTAGCAAATCTTTTTAAGGTTTACTGAAAGTTTTTAGCAGAATTTGGGGATTTTTGAAGAAAAAAATTTTTGGCTGATTTTTAAGGTCCGGGGCTTACAGAATTTTCCATACGGGTAAATTTATTTCTGGAGAGTTCTGTGTCAAAATTAAGCACCAAAATCAACTTCTGTCACCGTAGCAAATCTTTTTTAAGGTTTGCTGAAAGTTTTAAGCCGAATTTGGGGTTTTTTGAAGAAAAAAATTTTTGGCCAAATTTTAAGGTCCGGGGCTTGCAGAATTTTCCATATGGGTAAGTGTATTTCTGGAGAGTTCTGTGTCAAAATTAAGCACCAAAATCAACTTCTGTCAACACAGCAAATGTTTTTTTAATGTTTATTGAAAGTTTTTAGCCGAATTTGGGGATTTTTGAAGAAAAAAATTTTTGGCCGATTTTTAAGGTCCGGGGCTTACAGAATTTTTCATACGGGTAAATTTATTTCTGGAGAGTTCTGTGTCAAAATTAAGCACCAAAATCAACTTCTGTCACCGAAGCAAATCTTTTTTAAGGTTTACGGAAAGTTTTAAGCCGAATTTGGGGATTTTAAAGAAAAAAATGTTGGCCGATTTTTAAGGTCCGGGGCTTACAGAATTTTTCAAACGGGTAAATTTATTTCTGGAGAGTTCTGAGTCAAAATTAAGCACCAAAATCAACTTCTGTCACCGCTGCAATAGTTTTTTAAGGTTTACTGAAAGTTTTAAGCCGAATTTGGGGATTATTGAAGAAAAAAATTTTGGCCGATTTTTAAGGTCCGGGGCTTACAGAATTTTTCATACAGGTAAATTTATTTCTGGAGAGTTCTGTGTCAAAATTAAGCACCAAAATGAACTTCTGTCACTGTAGCAAATCTTTTTTAAGGTTTGCTGAAAGTTTTAAGCTGAATTTGGGGTTTTTTGAAGAAAAAAATTTTTGCCAAATTTTAAGGTCCGGGGCTTGCAGAATTTTCCATATGGGTAAATGTATTTCTGGAGAGTTCTGTGTCAAAATTAAGCACCAAAATCAACTTCTGTCAACACATCAAATGTTTTTTAAATGTTTATTGAAAGCTTTTAGCCGAATTTGGGGATTTTTGAAGAAAAAAATTTTTGGCCGATTTTTAAGGTCCGGGGCTTACAGAATTTTTCATACGGGTAAATTTATTTCTGGAGAGTTCTGTGTCAAAATTAAGCACCAAAATCAACTTCTGTCACCGAAGCAAATCTTTTTTAAGGTTTACGGAAAGTTTTAAGCCGAATTTGGGGTTTTTTGAAGAAAAAAATTTTTGGCCGATTTTTAAGGTCCGGGGCTTACAGAATTTTCCATATAGGTAAATGTATTTCTGGAGAGTTCTGTGTCAAAATTAAGCACCAAAATCAAATTCTGTCTCCACAGCAAATGTTTTTTTAATGTTTATTGAAAGTTTTTAGCCGAATTTGGGGATTTTTGAAGAAAAAAATTTTTGGCCGATTTTTAAGGTCCGGGGCTTACAGAATTTTTCATACGGGTAAATTTATTTCTGGAGAGTTCTGTGTCAAAATTAAGCACCAAAATCAACTTCTGTCACCAAAGAAATCTTTTTTAAGGTTTACTGAAAGTTTTAAGCCGAATTTGGGGCTTTTTGAAGAAAAAAATTTTGGGCAAATTTTTAAGTCCGGGGCTTGCAGAAATTTCCATATGGGTAAATGTATTTCTGGAGAGTTCTGTGTCAAAATTAAGCACCAAAATCAACTTCTGTCACCGTAGCAAATCTTTTTTAAGGTTTACTGAAAGTTTTAAGCCGAATTTGGGGATTTTTGAAGAAAAAATTTTTACCCGAGGTTTAAGGTCCGAGGCTTACAGATTTTTTCATATGGGTAAATTTATTTCTGGAGAGTTCTGTGTCAAAATTAAGCACCAAAATCAACTTCTGTCACCGCAGCAAATGATTTTTAAGGTTTACTGAAAGTTTTAAGCCGAATTTGGGGATTTTTGAAGAAAAAAATTTTTGGCCGATTTTTAAGGTCCGGGGCTTACACAATTTTTCATACTGTAAATTTATTTCTGGAGAGTTCTGTGTCAAAATTAAGCACCAAAATCAACTTCTGTCAACGCAGCAAATGTTTTTTAATGTTTATTGAAAGTTTTAAGTCGAATTTGGGGATTTTTGAAGAAAAAAATTTTTGGACGATTTTTAGGTCGGGGCTTACAGAATTTTTCATATGGTCAAATTTATTTCTGGAGAGTTCTGAGTCAAAATTAAGCACCAAAATCAACTTCTGTCACCGTATCAAATCTTTTTAAGGTTTACTGAAAGTTTTAAGCCGAATTTGGGCATCATTGAAGAAAAAAATTTTTGGACGATTTTTAAGGTCCGGGGCTTACAGAATTTTCCATACGGGTACATTTATTTCTGGAGAGTTCTGTGTCAAAATTAAGCACCAAAATCAACTTCTGTCACCGCAGCAATAGTTTTTTAAGGTTTACTGAAAGTTTTAAGCCGAATTTGGGATTTTTGAAGAAAAAAATTTTGGCCGATTTTTAAGGTCCGGGGCTTACAGAATTTTTCAAACGGGTAAATTTATTTCTGGAGAGTTCTGTGTCAAATTAAGCACCAAAATCAACTTCTGTCACCGTAGCAAATCTTTTTTAAGGTTTGCTGAAAGTTTTAAGCCGAATTTGGGGTTTTTTGAAGAAAAAATTTTTGGCCAAATTTTAAGGTCCGGGGCTTGCAGAATTTCCATATGGGTAAGTGTATTTCTGGAGAGTTCTGTGTCAAAATTAAGCACCAAAATCAACTTCTGTCAACACAGCAAATGTTTTTTTAATGTTTATTGAAAGTTTTTAGCCGAATTTGGGATTTTTGAAGAAAAAAATTTTTGGCCGATTTTTAAGGTCCGGGGCTTACAGAATTTGTCATACGGGTAAATTTATTTCTGGAGAGTTCTGTGTCAAAATTAAGCACCAAAATCAACTTCTGTCACCGAAGCAAATCTTTTTAAGGTTTACGGAAAGTTTTAAGCCGAATTTGGGGATTTTAAAGAAAAAAATTTTGGCCGATTTTTAAGGTCCGGGGCTTACAGAATTTTTCAAACGGGTAAATTTATTTCTGGAGAGTTCTGAGTCAAAATTAAGCACCAAAATCAACTTCTGTCACCGCTGCAATAGTTTTTTAAGGTTTACTGAAAGTTTTAAGCCGAATTTGGGGATTATTGAAGAAAAAAATTTTTGGCCGATTTTTAAGGTCCGGGGGCTTACAGAATTTTTCATACAGGTAAATTATTTCTGGAGAGTTCTGTGTCAAAATTAAGCACCAAAATGAACTTCTGTCACTGTAGCAAATCTTTTTTAAGGTTTGCTGAAAGTTTTAAGCTGAATTTGGGTTTTTTGAAGAAAAAAATTTTTGGCCAATTTTAAGGTCGGGGCTTGCAGAATTTTCCATATGGGTAAATGTATTTCTGGAGAGTTCTGTGTCAAAATTAAGCACCAAAATCAACTTCTGTCACCGAAGCAAATCTTTTTTAAGGTTTACGGAAAGTTTTAAGCTGAATTTGGGTTTTTTGAAGAAAAAAATTTTTGGCCGAGGTTTTAAGGTCCGGGGCTTACAGAATTTTCCATATAGGTAAATGTATTTCTGGAGAGTTCTGTGTCAAAATTAAGCACCAAAATCAAATTCTGTCTCCACAGCAAATGTTTTTTTAATGTTTATTGAAAGTTTTTAGCCGAATTTGGGGGATTTTTGAAGAAAAAAATTTTGCCCGAATTTTAAGGTCCGGGGCTTACAGAATTTTTCATACGGGTAAATTTATTTCTGGAGAGTTCTGTGTCAAAATTAAGCACCAAAATCAACTTCTGTCACCAAAGCAAATCTTTTTTAAGGTTTACTGAAGTTTTAAGCCGAATTTGGGGCTTTTTGAAGAAAAAAATTTTGGGCAAATTTTTAAGGTCCGGGCTTGCAGAAATTTCCATATGGGTAAATGTATTTCTGGAGAGTTCTGTGTCAAAATTAAGCACCAAAATCAACTTCTGTCACCGTAGCAATCTTTTTTAAGGTTTACTGAAAGTTTTAAGCCGAATTTGGGGATTTTTGAAGAAAAAAATTTTTACCCGAGGTTTAAGGTCCGAGGCTTACAGATTTTTTCATATGGGTAAATTTATTTCTGGAGAGTTCTGTGTCAAAATTAAGCACCAAAATCAACTTCTGTCACCGCAGCAAATGATTTTTAAGGTTTACTGAAAGTTTTAAGCCGAATTTGGGGATTTTTGAAGAAAAAATTTTTGGCGATTTTTAAGGGTCCGGGCTTACACAATTTTTCATACTGGTAAATTTATTTCTGGAGAGTTCTGTGTCAAAATTAAGCAGCACAAAATCAACTTCTGTCACCGCAGCAAATGTTTTTTAATGTTTATTGAAAGTTTTAAGTCGAATTTGGGGATTTTTGAATGAAAAAAATTTTTGGACGATTTTTAAGGTCCGGGGCTTACAGAATTTTTCATATGGTCAAATTATTTCTGGAGAGTTCTGAGTCAAAATTAAGCACCAAAATCAACTTCTGTCACCGTATCAAATCTTTTTAAGGTTTACTGAAAGTTTTAAGCCGAATTTGGGCATCATTGAAGAAAAAAATTTTTGGACGATTTTTAAGGTCCGGGGCTTACAGAATTTTCCATACGGGTACATTTATTTCTGGAGAGTTCTGAGTCAAAATTAAGCACCAAAATCAACTTCTGTCACCGCAGCAATAGTTTTTTAAGGTTTACTGAAAGTTTTAAGCCGAATTTGGGGATTTTTGAAGAAAAAAATTTTGGCCGATTTTTAAGGTCCGGGGCTTACAGAATTTTCAAACGGGTAAATTTATTTCTGGAGAGTTCTGAGTCAAAATTAAGCACCAAAATCAACTTCTGTCACCGTAGCAAATCTTTTTTAAGGTTTACTGAAAGTTTTAAGCCGAATTTGGGGATTTTTGAAGAAAAAAATGTTTGGACGATTTTTAAGGTCCGGGGCTTACAGAATTTTTCATACTGTCAAATTTATTTCTGGAGTGTTCTGAGTCATAATTAAGCACCAAAATCAACTTCTGTCACCGTATCAAATCTTTTTTAAGGTTTACTGAAAGTTTTAAGCCGAATTTAGGGATTATTGAAGAAAAAAATTTTTGGCCGATTTTTAAGGTCGGGGCTTACAGAATTTTTCATACGGGTAAATTTATTTCTGGAGAATTCTGTGTCAAAATTAAGCACCAAAAATCAACTTCTGTCACCGCATCAAATGTTTTTTTAAGGTTTACTGAAAGTTTTAAGCCGAATTTGGGGATTTTGAAGAAAAAAATTTTGGCCGATTTTTAAGGTCCGGGGCTTACAGAATTTTTCATACGGGTAAATTTATTTCTGGAGAGTTCTGTGTCAAAATTAAGCACCAAAATCAACTTCTGTCACCGCAGCAATTGTTTTTTAAGGTTTACTGAAAATTTATAGGAAATTTGGGGATTTTTGAAGAAAAAAATTTTAGTCCGATTTTTGAGGTCGGGGCTTACAGAATTTTTCATACGTTAAATTTATTTCTGGAGAGTTCTGTGTCAAAATTAAGCACCAAAATCAACTTCTGTCTCCACAGCAAATGTTTTTTTAATGTTTATTGAAAGTTTCTAGCCGAAGTTGGGGATTTTTGAAGAAAATAATTTTGTCTGATTTTTAAGGTCCGGGGCTTACAGAATTTTTCATACGGGTAATTATATTTCTGGAGAATTCTGTGTCAAAATTAAGCACCAACATCAACTTCTGTCACCGCAGCACATGTTTTTTTTAGGTTTGCTGAAAGTTTAAAGCCGAATTTGGGGATTTTTGAAGAAAAAATTTTTGGCCGATTTTTATGGTCCGGGGCTTACAGAATTTTTCATACGGGTAAATTTATTTCTGGAGAGTTCTGTGTCAAAATTAAGCACCAACATCAACTTCTGCCACCACAGCAAATCTTTTTTAAGGTTTACAGAAAATTTTAAGGGAAATTTGGGGATTTTTGAAGAAAAAATATTTTAGGCCTATTTTTAAGGTCCGGGGCTTACAAAATTTTTCATACGGGTAAATTTATTTCTGGAGAATTCTGAGTCAAAATTAAGCACCAAAATCAACTTCCACTGTAGCAAATCTTTTTTAATGTTTACTGAAAGTTTTAAGCCGAATTTGGGGATTTTTGAAGAAAAAAATTTTTGGCCGATTTTTAAGGTCCGGGGCTTACAGAATTTTTCATACGGTCAAATTTATTTCTGGAGAGTTCTGAGTCAAAAATAAGCACCAAAATCAACTTCTGTCACCGTAGCAAATCTTTTTTAAGGTTTACTGAAAGTTTTAAGCCGAATTTGGGAAATATTGAAGAAAAAAATTTTTGGCCGATTTTTAAGGTCCGGGGCTTACAGAATTTTTCATACGGGTAAATTTATTTCTGGAGAGTTCTGAGTCAAAATTAAGCACCAAAATCAACTTCTGTCACCGTAGCAAATCTTTTTTAATGTTTACTGAAAGTTTTAAGCCGAATTTGGGGATTTTTGAAGAAAAAAATTTTTGCCCAATTTTTAAGGTCCGGGGCTTGCAGAATTTTCCATATGGGTAAATGTATTTATGGAGAGTTCTGTGTCAAAATTAAGCACCAAAATCAACTTCTGTCAACACAGCAAATGTTTTTTTAATGTTTATTGAAAGTTTTTAGCCGAATTTGGGGATTTTTGAAGAAAAAAATTTTGGCCGATTTTTAAGGTCCGGGGCTTACAGAATTTTTCATATGGATAAATTTATTTCTGGAGAGTTCTGTGTCAAAATTAAGCACCAAAATCAACTTCTGTCACCGAAGCAAATCTTTTTTAAGGTTTACGGAAAGTTTTAAGCCGAATTTGGGGTTTTTTGAAGAAAAAAATTTTTTGCTGATTTTTAAGGTCCGGGGCTTACAGAATTTTCCATATAGGTAAATGTATTTCTGGAGAGTTCTGTGTCAAAATTAAGCACCAAAATCAACTTCTGTCAACACAGCAAATGTTTTTTTAATGTGTATTGAAAGTTTCTAGCCGAAGTTGGGGATTTTTGAAGAAAATAATTTTTGGCTGATTTTTAAGGTCCGGGGCTTACAGAATTTTTCTTACGGGTAATTATATTTCTGCAGAGTTCTGTGTCAAAATTAAGCACCAACATCAACTTCTGTCACCACAGCAAATCTTTTTTAAGGTTTACGGAAAGTTTTAAGCCGAATTTGGGGATTTTAAAGAAAAAAATTTTGGCCGATTTTTAAGGTCCGGGGCTTACAGAATTTTTCAAACGGGTAAATTTATTTCTGGAGAGTTCTGAGTCAAAATTAAGCACCAAAATCAACTTCTGTCACCGTAGCAAATCTTTTTTAAGGTTTACTGAAAGTTTTAAGCCGAATTTGGGGATTTTTGAAGAAAAAAACTTTTGGCCAATTTTTAAGGTCCGGGGCTTGCAGAATTTTCCATATGGGTAAATGTATTTCTGGAGAGTTCTGTGACAAAATTAAGCACCAAAATCAACTTCTGTCAACACAGCAAATGTTTTTTTAATGTTTATTGAAAGTTTTTAGCTGAATTTGGGGATTTTTGAAGAAAAAAATTTTTGGCCGATTTTTAAGGTCCGGGGCTTACAGAATTTTTCATACGGGTAAATTTATTTCTGGAGAGTTCTGTGTCAAAATTAAGCACCAAAATCAACTTCTGTCAACACAGCAAATGTTTTTTAAATGTTTATTGAGTTTTTAGCTGAATTTGGGGATTTTTGAAGAAAAAAATTTTTGGCCGATTTTTAAGGTCCGGGGCTTACAGAATTTTTCATACGGGTAAATTTATTTCTGGAGAGTTCTGTGTCAAAATTAAGCACCAAAATCAACTTCTTTCACCGAAGCAAATCTTTTTTAAGGTTTACGGAAAGTTTTAAGCCGAATTTGGGGTTTTTTGAAGAAAAAAATTTTTGGCCGATTTTTAAGGTCCGGGGCTTACAGAATTTTCCATATAGGTAAATGTATTTCTGGAGAGTTCTGTGTCAAAATTAAGCACCAAAATCAACTTCTGTCTCCACAGCAAATGTTTTTTTAATGTTTATTGAAAGTTTCTAGCTGAAGTTGGGGATTTTTGAAGAAAATAATTTTTGGCTGATTTTTAAGGTCCGGGGCTTACAGAATTTTTCAAACGGGTAAATTTATTTCTGGAGAGTTCTGAGTCAAAATTAAGCACCAAAATCAACTTCTGTCACCGTATCAAATCTTTTTAAGGTTTACTGAAAGTTTTAAGCCGAATTTGGGCATTATTGAAGAAAAAAAATTTTGGACGATTTTTAAGGTCCGGGGCTTACAGAATTTTCCATACGGGTAAATTTATTTCTGGAGAGTTCTGTGTCAAAATTAAGCACCAAAATCAACTTCTGTCACCGCAGCAATAGTTTTTTAAGGTTTACTGAAAGTTTTAAGCCAAATTTGGGGATTTTTGAAGAAAAAAATTTTTGGCCGATTTTTAAGGTCCGGGGCTTACAGAATTTTTCATACGGGTAAATTTATTTCTGGAGAGTTCTGAGTCAAAATTAAGCACCAAAATCAACTTCTGTCACCACAGCAAATGTTTTTTAATGTTTATTGAAAGTTTTTAGTCGAATTTGGGGATTTTTGAAGAAAAAAATTTTGTCCGATTTTTAAGGTCCGGGTCTTACAGAATTTTTCATACGGGTAAATTTATTTCTGGAGAGTTCTGTGTCAAAATTAAGCACCAAAATGAACTTCTGTCACCGTAGCAAATCTTTTTTAAGGTTTGCTGAAAGTTTTAAGCCGAATTTGGGGTTTTTTGAAGAAAAAAATTTTGGCCGATTTTTAAGGTCCGGGTCTTACAGAATTTTTCAAACGGGTAAGTTTATTTCTGGAGAGTTCTGAGTCAAAATTAACACCAAAATCAACTTCTGTCATCGTATCAAATCTTTTTAAGGTTTACTGAAAGTTTTAAGCCGAATTTGGGGATTTTTGAAGAAAAAAATTTTTGGACGATTTTTAAGGTCCGGGGCTTACAGAATTTTTCATATGGTCAAATTTATTTCTGGAGAGTTCTGAGTCAAAATTAAGCACCAAAATCAACTTCTGTCACCGTAGCAAATCTTTTTAAGGTTTACTGAAAGTTTTTAGCAGAATTTGGGGATTTTTGAAGAAAAAAATTTTTGGCTGATTTTTAAGGTCCGGGGCTTACAGAATTTACCATACGGTTAAATTTATTTCTGGAGAGTTCTGTGTCAAAATTAAGCACCAAAATCAACTTCTGTCACCGCAGCAATAGTTTTTTAAGGTTTACTGAAAGTTTTAAGCCGAATTTGGGGATTATTGAAGAAAAAAATTTTTGGCCGATTTTTAAGGTCCGGGGCTTACAGAATTTTTCATATGGTTAAATTTATTTCTGGAGAGTTCTGAGTCAAAATTAAGCACCAAAATCAACTTCTGTCACCGTATCAAATCTTTTTAAGGTTTACTGAAAGTTTTAAGCCGAATTTGGGCATCATTGAAGAAAAAAATTTTTGGACGATTTTTAAGGTCCGGGGCTTACAGAATTTTCCATACGGGTACATTTATTTCTGGAGAGTTCTGTGTCAAAATTAAGCACCAAAATCAACTTCTGTCACCGCAGCAATAGTTTTTTAAGGTTTACTGAAAGTTTTAAGCCGAATTTGGGGATTTTTGAAGAAAAAAATTTTGGCCGATTTTTAAGGTCCGGGGCTTACAGAATTTTTCAAACGGGTAAATTTATTTCTGGAGAGTTCTGAGTCAAAATTAAGCACCAAAATCAACTTCTGTCACCGTAGCAAATCTTTTTTAAGGTTTACTGAAAGTTTTAAGCCGAATTTGGGGATTTTTGAAGAAAAAAATTTTTGGACGATTTTTAAGGTCCGGGGCTTACAGAATTTTTCATACTGTCAAATTTATTTCTGGAGTGTTCTGAGTCAAAATTAAGCACCAAAATCAACTTCTGTCACCGTATCAAATCTTTTTTAAGGTTTACTGAAAGTTTTAAGCCGAATTTAGGGATTATTGAAGAAAAAAATTTTTGGCCGATTTTTAAGGTCCGGGGCTTACAGAATTTTTCATACGGGTAAATTTATTTCTGGAGAATTCTGTGTCAAAATTAAGCACCAAAATCAACTTCTGTCACCGCATCAAATATTTTTTTAAGGTTTACTGAAAGTTTTAAGCCGAATTTGGGGATTTTTGAAGAAAAAAATTTTGGCCGATTTTTAAGGTCCGGGGCTTACAGAATTTTTCATACGGGTAAATTTATTTCTGGAGAGTTCTGTGTCAAAATTAAGCACCAAAATCAACTTCTGTCACCGCAGCAAATGTTTTTTAAGGTTTACTGAAAATTTATAGGAAATTTGGGGATTTTTGAAGAAAAAAATTTTAGTCCGATTTTTGAGGTCCGGGGCTTACAGAATTTTTCATACGGGTAAATTTATTTCTGGAGAGTTCTGTGTCAAAATTAAGCACCAAAATCAACTTCTGTCTCCACAGCAAATGTTTTTTTAATGTTTATTGAAAGTTTCTAGCCGAAGTTGGGGATTTTTGAAGAAAATAATTTTTGTCTGATTTTTAAGGTCCGGGGCTTACAGAATTTTTCATACGGGTAATTATATTTCTGGAGAATTCTGTGTCAAAATTAAGCACCAACATCAACTTCTGTCACCGCAGCAAATGTTTTTTTTAGGTTTGCTGAAAGTTTTAAGCCGAATTTGGGGATTTTTGAAGAAAAAATTTTTGGCCGATTTTTAAGGTCCGGGGCTTACAGAATTTTTCATATGGGTAAAGTTATTTCTGGAGAGTTCTGTGTCAAAATTAAGCACCAAAATCAACTTCTGTCACCGCAGCAAATGTTTTTTAAGGTTTACTGAAAATTTTAAGGGAAATTTGGGGATTTTTGAAGAAAAAAATTTTTGGCCGATTTTTATGGTCCGGGGCTTACAGAATTTTTCATACGGGTAAATTTATTTCTGGAGAGTTCTGTGTCAAAATTAAGCACCAACATCAACTTCTGCCACCACAGCAAATCTTTTTAAGGTTTACAGAAAATTTTAAGGGAAATTTGGGGATTTTTGAAGAAAAAATATTTTAGGCCTATTTTTAAGGTCCGGGGCTTACAGAATTTTTCATACGGGTAAATTTATTTCTGGAGAATTCTGAGTCAAAATTAAGCACCAAAATCAACTTCCACTGTAGCAAATCTTTTTTAATGTTTACTGAAAGTTTTAAGCCGAATTTGGGGATTTTTGAAGAAAAAAATTTTTGGCCGATTTTTAAGGTCCGGGGCTTACAGAATTTTTCATACGGTCAAATTTATTTCTGGAGAGTTCTGAGTCAAAATTAAGCACCAAAATCAACTTCTGTCACCGTAGCAAATCTTTTTTAAGGTTTACTGAAAGTTTTAAGCCGAATTTGGGAAATATTGAAGAAAAAAATTTTTGCCCGATTTTTAAGGTCCGGGGCTTACAGAATTTTTCATACGGGTAAATTTATTTCTGGAGAGTTCTGAGTCAAAATTAAGCACCAAAATCAACTTCTGTCATCGTAGCAAATCTTTTTTAATGTTTACTGAAAGTTTTAAGCCGAATTTGGGGATTTTTGAAGAAAAAAATTTTTGCCCAATTTTTAAGGTCCGGGGCTTGCAGAATTTTCCATATGGGTAAATGTATTTATGGAGAGTTCTGTGTCAAAATTAAGCACCAAAATCAACTTCTGTCAACACAGCAAATGTTTTTTTAATGTTTATTGAAAGTTTTTAGCCGAATTTGGGGATTTTTGAAGAAAAAAATTTTGGCCGATTTTTAAGGTCCGGGGCTTACAGAATTTTTCATACGGATAAATTTATTTCTGGAGAGTTCTGTGTCAAAATTAAGCACCAAAATCAACTTCTGTCACCGAAGCAAATCTTTTTTAAGGTTTACGGAAAGTTTTAAGCCGAATTTGGGGTTTTTTGAAGAAAAAAATTTTTGGCTGATTTTTAAGGTCCGGGGCTTACAGAATTTTCCATATAGGTAAATGTATTTCTGGAGAGTTCTGTGTCAAAATTAAGCACCAAAATCAACTTCTGTCAACACAGCAAATGTTTTTTTAATGTGTATTGAAAGTTTCTAGCCGAAGTTGGGGATTTTTGAAGAAAATAATTTTTGGCTGATTTTTAAGGTCCGGGGCTTACAGAATTTTTCTTACGGGTAATTATATTTCTGCAGAGTTCTGTGTCAAAATTAAGCACCAACATCAACTTCTGTCACCACAGCAAATCTTTTTTAAGGTTTGCTGAAAGTTTTAAGCCGAATTTGGGGTTTTTTGAAGAAAAACGTTCTTGGCCAATTTTTAAGGTCCGGGGCTTGCAGAATTTTCCATATGGGTAAATGTATTTCTGGAGAGTTCTGTGTCAAAATTAAGCACCAAAATCAACTTCTGTCAACACAGCAAATGTTTTTTTAATGTTTATTGAAATTTTTTAGCCGAATTTGGGGATTTTTGAAGAAAAAAATTTTTGGCCGATTTCTAAGGTCCGGGGCTTACAGAATTTTTCATACTGGTAAATTTATTTCTGGAGAGTTCTGAGTCAAAATTAAGCACCAAAATCAACTTCTGTCACCGTAGCAAATCTTTTTAAGGTTTACTGAAAGTTTTAAGCCGAATTTGGGGATTTTTGAAGAAAAAAATTTTTGGACGATTTTTAAGGTCCGGGGCTTACAGAATTTTTCATATGGTCAAATTTATTTCTGGAGAGTTCTGAGTCAAAATTAAGCACCAAAATCAACTTCTGTCACCGTAGCAAATCTTTTTAAGGTTTACTGAAAGTTTTTAGCAGAATTTGGGGATTTTTGAAGAAAAAAATTTTTGGCTGATTTTTAAGGTCCGGGGCTTACAGAATTTTCCATACGGGTAAATTTATTTCTGGAGAGTTCTGTGTCAAAATTAAGCACCAAAATCAACTTCTGTCACCGTAGCAAATCTTTTTTAAGGTTTGCTGAAAGTTTTAAGCCGAATTTGGGGTTTTTTGAAGAAAAAAATTTTTGGCCAAATTTTAAGGTCCGGGGCTTGCAGAATTTTCCATATGGGTAAGTGTATTTCTGGAGAGTTCTGTGTCAAAATTAAGCACCAAAATCAACTTCTGTCAACACAGCAAATGTTTTTTTAATGTTTATTGAAAGTTTTTAGCCGAATTTGGGGATTTTTGAAGAAAAAAATTTTTGGCCGATTTTTAAGGTCCGGGGCTTACAGAATTTTTCATACGGGTAAATTTATTTCTGGAGAGTTCTGTGTCAAAATTAAGCACCAAAATCAACTTCTGTCACCGAAGCAAATCTTTTTTAAGGTTTACGGAAAGTTTTAAGCCGAATTTGGGGATTTTAAAGAAAAAAATTTTGGCCGATTTTTAAGGTCCGGGGCTTACAGAATTTTTCAAACGGGTAAATTTATTTCTGGAGAGTTCTGAGTCAAAATTAAGCACCAAAATCAACTTCTGTCACCGTAGCAAATCTTTTTTAAGGTTTACTGAAAGTTTTAAGCCGAATTTGGGGATTTTTGAAGAAAAAAACTTTTGGACGATTTTTAAGGTCCGGGGCTTACAGAATTTTTCATACTGTCAAATTTATTTCTGGAGTGTTCTGAGTCAAAATTAAGCACCAAAATCAACTTCTGCCACCGTATCAAATCTTTTTTAAGGTTTAATGAAAGTTTTAAGCCGAATTTGGGGTTTTTTGAAGAAAAAAATTTTTGGCCAATTTTTAAGGTCCGGGGCTTGCAGAATTTTCCATATGGGTAAATGTATTTCTGGAGAGTTCTGTGTCAAAATTAAGCACCAAAATCAACTTCTGTCAACACAGCAAATGTTTTTTTAATGTTTATTGAAAGTTTTTAGCTGAATTTGGGGATTTTTGAATAAAAAAATTTTTGGCCGATTTTTAAGGTCCGGGGCTTACAGAATTTTTCATACGGGTAAATTTATTTCTGGAGAGTTCTGTGTCAAAATTAAGCACCAAAATCAACTTCTTTCACCGAAGCAAATCTTTTTTAAGGTTTACGGAAAGTTTCTAGCTGAAGTTGGGGATTTTTGAAGAAAATAATTTTTGGCTGATTTTTAAGGTCCGGGGCTTACAGAATTTTTCATACGGGTAATTATATTTCTGGAGAGTTCTGTGTCAAAATTAAGCACCAACATCAACTTCTGTCACCGTAAGCATACCATTTGGGAGAGGAGTGTCCTAGGAGGAGGTGGTGAGCTGCTGAGACAGGGAGAGGGCTTCCCCAGGCAGGCTGATTCCTCCTGGGGAAGATATCGCTGCTGATCCTGCTGTTTGTGGTGCTGAGGATTTGCTGTGGTGCTGCTGCCTTTCAGCACCATGACCAAGAGAGGCAGACCCCGGGCTGGAGGATCAAGCAGGGGTTCTGTCGCTCCTGTCCCGCCTGACCCGCCTGACCCGCCTAACCTGCCTGCCGGAGGACTGCAGCGCGAGGCCGTGGATCCACCCGCCGGTTCGCGGAGGCCGCAAGTGTGCGCGGCTGGAGCTCCGGACCCCCCTGTCCCTTTGGCGCGCCTGCCCGGGAGACGGAGTGCGGGGAGTCTGACGGAGCAGCCGAAGCAGCCGAAGCAGCCGGAGCTGATGGAGCGGACGGCGGCGGCAAGCGGAGGACTCCCTGTACCAGCGGCGGATGTGCCGGGGAGTTGGAAGGCGGCAGCTGTGCTGGTGGACCCGGCGGCGGGCGGAGGAGGTGTCCTGGACCCCCCTGGACTTTCAGTTCGGAGAGCGGGGGGTCCAGTGGAGTTCAGCAGAGTGCCAGTCTCCAAACCGCTGGCGGCGGGACCCCCGAGTGACGCAACTCGGGGGGTAATGGCGGCCCCCGCTAGCGGTGCAGCGGAGGTGGTTATAGTAGCTGCAGACTCTGCCTCCAAACTGTCAGTAGAGGGACCCCCGAGTGAGGCAACTCGGGGGGGTATGGAGACCCTCACTGGCAGTGAAGAGGAGGATATGGAGGTGATGGCTGATTTGGTGACCCCTAGCCCAGCAGCGCTCCCCAAACTGTCAGTGAAGGGACCCCTGAGTGAGGCAACTCAGGGGGATATGGTGGCCCCCACTGGCAGTGAAGCGGGGAGTGCTGCAGAAGGGGAGAAGACAGAAGACGGGGAGCTAGAGTCTGATACTGAGGAGGATGATTTGTTTGCAGCTTTAAGCATGGACCAGCTGCAAAAAGAGATTAAAAAACTGAGCAGCAAGCTGTCAGATAAGAGAAAGAGGAGGAATCTGGCAGCTCCCTTGGAGAGACAATTCCTTAAGGGGGAAATTGCTGAACTAGCAGTTTCCCTGGACAATGCCAAAGAGCGGCTGGAGTACTTGAAAAAAATGAAAAAGAAACTGATAAAGTCCGAATCTACCTCAATGAGTGATATGGAAGGTTTAAAAGTGGAGAAGGTGGAGGCTGCATCAGCTATGGCGGTGGAAGTGGCAGAGCTGCAGGAGGATCCAGGCCCAGAGGTAAGCGATGATGCAAAGGGGACTGGGGGGATCGGGGTTGGGGGTCCCCATAATGCTTCGGTTCCCCTGGTTCCCGCTAGCGGAGCTAATTTACCTGCAAGGGCAGTCAGTGGCAATAGTATGATGGAAGTGTGTTCCGAAGCAACTGACTCAGAGTTAGTCCAGGTGGCAGTATTGGTGGAGGATGGCATGGAGGGTAGACCAAAAAAACTGGTTCCTGAGGAAGTGCCAGGTGTGTTAAGTCTGGTCGGTGGTGTTGTCCCTGTGGATGTGTCAGCGCAAGGGATGCCAGTCCTGGACAAGTCATCCCTTTCAAATGCGCAAAGGGACATTGTGGAGACTGTTTATGGAGACAGGTTGCTAGTCCCAGAGAGGGCAAGGGTGGCAGCTGCAGTGATTGAAAAAGACTTGGCTCAGAGGAGGGAGAGACAGGCTAAGTCTGTCCCAGGTACCCTGTCTTATGCAAATGTGGTATCTGGGAGGAAAACAACTAATGTACCACCAGCTGCACCCTTGCCTGGGAGTACTGGAAAAAGACGTAATCTAATCCAATTTAAGTGGATTGCTCCTGGAGAAGCTCCAGGAAGAGAGGTGTTTTTAAAAATGGTGTTTAGTTTGGGGTTCTGTCCTGCAGATCTGTACGCCTGCATCCACCCAGTGCGGACCCTGGAGTATGATGTGAGTTTTCTGACGTACCAGGGTCTGCAAACTTTCTGGGGGAGGCTGCAGGCGTGTAGAGACAAGGACCCCTTTAACAAATATGTAATGAATTTAGTCACGAAGCATGACAGGGTAAAAGCCACTATTCTTGTCAGGAATGAGTCACTGCCCCCGGAGGACATAATATTTTGGCTAAAACGGTTTTGTAATGTAGAGTCGGGGGCAGTGAAGGCCGGTTATGTGTTAGGGGTGTGGGGTGGAGCATGGGAGGTGGGTATTAGGTTGAGGATGTCTGAGAAGGGGTTTGTTCATGTACCCTCGGCTGCCTATATAGGTAGGGACAGAGTGCAGTGTTTTTATCCGGGGCAGCCGAGGACATGTTTTAAGTGTGGTGATCACCGTCACGTTAGTTCCGAGTGCACTGTGGTGAAGTGTTCTTTGTGTGGGGGTGTGGGTCACTGGTCTAGAGATTGTCACACTGTCAGGTGCAATTTGTGTGGGGTGGAGGGGCACCCTTATAGCAGATGTCCGAAAGCCAGTCACAATGTGGTGTTAGAACAGGTGGTGGGTAGTAGTGTGGTGGTGAGTGAGGTGGTGAATGAGGTAGAAGAAGAGGGTATAGAGCAGGATGAGGTGGTAAATGTTGAAAGTAGGGAGGAGGTAATGGAGGAGACATTTCAGGAGGTTAGGCGGGGAGGGAATGGGATAAAAGAGAAAGATACAGAAACACAAGTGGTGTTATCCAATAAATTTGATGTTTTCTCCTCTGATGAGGAGGAAATCATAAGGAAAGATGGAGAGTGTTATCTGGTGTCAAAAAAAAAAAACAAAAGAAAAACAAAGAGGTCTTTTAAAGAAAGTGAGAGGCACCGGGACGGGAAAAAAAGAAGGGAGTCAATCCCGGAGGTGGGGGAAGAGGCGGTAAATAAGGAAACTCTGGCCCCGATGGAAAGAAGGGTGGTGGAAAGGAGAAAGGAGGAGGTGGTGGCAATGGAGGAGACAGTGGCGGTTCAGCAGGAGGTAGCCGAAGAGACTGATGTGGAGTCATCCCAGAGCTCGGGGGTCGGGCCAAGTGGCACTGGTGGTGGGGTACACTGCCAGGTCATAAAGTTTGTGGCCAAGGCCCCTGACCCTGGGATCCCTGAGGAGGGTGGTGTACCCTCTGGGGGTGGAAGGGAGGGGGGTGGGGATGCCACAGGCGGTGGTGTGGCTGGCCCGCAGGGGGCTGGTGTGCAGTGTTAAGACTTGTTTTTTGGTGATGGTATGTAAAAGTAAGCAAGGTCTTGTAATATTCCATAACCTAGAAACATGGATCCTCATCCTATACGATGTGCCACGATTAATGTGGCTTCCGTGTTGTCCGAATGTGCTCGTATGATGGCCTTTGATTTTTTCAATACGATTGATGTTGATGTTTTATTTTTGCAAGAGACTAGGATTAGTAAATTGGATATCCTCCACAAGGCGAAGCAGGAGTGGAGGAGGGGTCCTTCTTACTGGTCTCTTGCGGCCGAGCCATACGGTGGGGTGGCAGTCCTTTTTTCTGATATGGTAACTGTGCACAAGGTTATTGAATTGCAAGCAGGTAGATGTATGATTTTGGATGTCAACATAAAGGGACAAGATGTGAGATTAATTAATGTGTATGGGCCACAGACACCAGGTGATAGGAAAAGTCTCTTTATGGAGATAAAACCTTTTCTTTTTACAGCCCAGCAGGTCGTCTTTGGTGGTGATTTTAATACCGTTGTTAGGCCAAAAGACAGGGGAGGCTCAAGGAGACCCCTGGGCTATGATTCCAATTTTTTAGTTAGCATGGTTAGACAGGCTGGTTTGGTGGATGTGCATATTCGTCACTCCCCAGACCTCACGGGTTTCACCTACTTTAGTGGTAGTCGTAGGTCTAGGATTTTTTTGTTAAGGAGACTTCCAAGACTTCATCCCTTGGGGTGAGGTTGGTGGAATTTTCCGATCACGGTTTGCTCTCAATAACTTTGAATGCTTCAGAAACCCCTCAGAAGGGGCGGGGTCTGTGGCGTTTGAACTCTGAACTCCTGGAAGAAGAGAGAGTTAGGCAGTCCTTCAGGGTCTTCTTTCAATCTCAGGAGACACTTCTGGAGGCTGGTTGGAGTAGGTCTGAGTGGTGGGAGGTGATTAAAAAGAGAACCTGCAAATTTTTCCGTGGCCTTATAGCTAGGAAAAACTTGATAAAGCAAAATATCTACCGTAATCTGAGAAGGAAATTGGATTTCCTGATCTCTGAGGAGGGAGATGATGGGGAAATCTCCCGAGTGAAGGCTCAGATGAAAGAGTTCCAATATAACCGATTGGCATCCTTGGTTTTGGAAAGGGATTATGGTATGTACCACTCGCCTGATCCCTACCAGAGCTGTAGGAGGTCAGTCGACGCCAAACATGTCAGAGGACTGGTGGACGGACAGGGTGTTCTTCGTACTGACAAGGAAGGCATTCTGGATGTTATTGTGTCCTACTATTCTGATCTTCTGTCTGAGCAGCCACTCATCAGGGAGAGGATGGAGGAATTTCTGAGGGGAACCCCTGGTCTGAGTTCTCAGGGTGCCTCTCTTGACTCCTTGGCAAGTGATATAACCGCAGAGGAAGTTAGGAAGGCGATAATGGGTTTAAATCCCAAGAAATCACCAGGACCAGATGGTTTAACATCTGAATTTTATAAGACCTTTGCTGACCTCCTGATTCCCCGCCTTGTGGAAGTTTTTAATGAGAGCCTGGATGAGGGAGTCCTCCCTCCTTCCATGAGGTTATCTGCGCTTATTTTGCTGTCCAAAGGGAAGGACTCGTCTCGTATTGAGAACTGGCGCCCCATAGCCCTTCTCAATACAGACAGGAAGATTTTGGCAAAGGTACTGTTTAACAGGCTTTCAGAGTTTTCTGAGCTGTTGCTTTCTCCTTCTCAGCACTGTACGGTGAAGGGTCGTAGCACTTTTAGTGCTGTCCTTGGTGTCCGGGAGGCCATTGAGCGGTGCAGGGCTGAGAAGTGGGGAAAGTACTTACTGGCATTGGATCAGTCTAAAGCTTTTGACCGAGTGAATCATGAGTACCTTTGGGCTCTACTGAGATGGTATGGTCTTCCAGAGAGGGTGGTTAATTGGTTACAGACGATCTATCGTATGGCTGAAAGCTTTCCACTGGTAAATGGTTGGGTGGGCCCTACCTTTGGTGTAGGCTCGGGTGTTAGTCAGGGGTGTCCCCTGAGCCCCCTCCTGTATGTCTTTGCAATCGATCCCTTCGTTAGGAGGGTAGAGTGTGGGACTGTAGGGGGGGTGCAGCTGAGTCCGGAGTTTGCATTGAGGGTGGTGGCTTACGCAGATGATGTCACGGTGGTTCTGTCCTCGCAGGCAGAGGCCCGTGGCATAGAACACCTCATTTGCGAGTACTCTGAGGCTTCGTGCTCCAGAGTAAACCGAGAAAAGTGTGATGTTTTCTGGATGGGGGAGGAGGGGGAGCCTTTTCCTCTTCCGGACAGCTTCCCTCAGGTCAACGATCAGATTAAAATTCTTGGTATCAAATTTGATCATGGAGATTATGCCTCCCTAAATTGGGTTAACAAGCTGGAGGATGCTACCAAGAAGGTAGAGAGTTGGAAAAGATGGAAATTGTCTTTGAGGGAAAGGGTTGACTTGTGCAAAACTTACCTGATCCCGATTTTTTTGTATGTCAGTTACGTGTGCTTTTTGCCACAATCTTTGTGGTCCAGATTGAATTCCTTGTTCTTCCTCTTGTTGTGGAAGAACAGGATCAATATAGTGAAGAGGGGTATCACCTACAGACCGAGGAAAGATGGGGGTTTGAACATGGTAAACCCAGTGATCTTTTTTGTTACAGCTTTTTTAAAGCTTAACATTGGGAGCATGTTTTTAGACACTCCTCCTCGGTGGGTAGAGGGATTTAGACCATGGGTGTTTCCCTTCCTCAGATTCTGGATAGATGGAGGCCAAGTGAGAAGTTTCCGGATTCGTCATGGTTACCTCCCGATCTACGTCATCCAGAGCTTGAAGGTGATAAAGCGATATGACGTGGGAGTGGGTGAAGTCAAAAACTTCTCTAGGAGGGAGTTGGAGAGAAGAATTTTGCACACCCACTTTCATGTTCCGCTGTCACTGAGGGACTGTCCAGGTAATGTCGCTTCGGCTGGATTGGTTTTGTTAAATTCACAAAGGTTACCGCCCAAGTTCAAAGATATTGCCTGGCTCACTTTTCATGGGAGGCTTTATGTTGGAGGGAACCTCAGGTGGCGAAGTGCCAGTGAACGTGGCTGCCCACGGGAGGAATGTCCAGGGGTGGAGGAGACGATGGACCACTTCCTGCTTGAGTGTCCTTTTAATGTAAAGGTTTATGAGGAGGTTTCAAAGGCCATTGGTATCCCGTGCCTTTCGGGTCTTAGTTACCCTGAGTGGGCTTATGGGGTAGTCAGAAGATACGGTGACTTTAATTTAACCACAATTTTTTTAGTTAGTTTAGCTGTTAGGTATCACACGTGGAATGCACGGTGCCAGGTATCTATTCGAAGGAAGGTCCTCCCCTGTGATGTGGTGGTAGGTATGATTATGCAAGAGGTGAAAAAGATGATGGATCTGGATAAGGGGAGACTGGATGCTGTCAGATGGTCACAGTGGTGGGGCCGTTTGAAACCCCCTTGAGTGGGTGGTTGAAAGTCTCTTCTTGTTCAGCTGGGTTTCTTTTCTGTCCTTTCACTCCCTGTAGATTTTTTATTCTATTTTTTGGTTTTTGTTGAAAAGGTTTTACATACATCTACCTGAGGTGGTGTGTATTGGTGATGGGTAGGATTAGATAAGATAGATAGTAGTTAAAGTTTTTTTTTTTTTGTTTGTTTTTTTGTATTGTTTTATGGTTTGCTGTGTATATATACATATATAATATATAAAAAAAAAAAAAAAAAATATATATATATATATAGATAGTGGTTAAGGTAGTTGTTGTTCTAAAATCCTTGCTTACTTTTTCTCATAGGAGATAAGTTGTTTATTATTAGGATTGGTAAAGTTTTCTTTTGGTTATAAGGCATAATATGGAGTAATATTGTGTATCCTTATGTTGATATTTGATTTTGTGTATATATATATTTTATCTATTTATTTATTTTTTATATATGTAATTATTGTATATATATATATATCTTTGTTGCAAGTTAAAATAAAGAAGCATATTCTGTCACCGAAGCAAATCTTTTTTAAGGTTTACGGAAAGTTTTAAACCGAATTTGGGGTTTTTTGAAGAAAAAATTTTTTGGCCGATTTTTAAGGTCCGGGGCTTACAGAATTTTCCATATAGGTAAATGTATTTCTGGAGAGTTCTGTGTCAAAATTAAGCACCAAAATCAACTTCTGTCTCCACAGCAAATGTTTTTTTAATGTTTATTGAAAGTTTTTAGCCGAAGTTGGGGATTTTTGAAGAAAAAAATTTTTGGCTGATTTTTAAGGTCCGGGGCTTACAGAATTTTCCATACGGGTAAATTTATTTCTGGAGAGTTCTGTGTCAAAATTAAGCACCAAAATCAACTTCTCTCACCGCATCAAATGTTTTTTAAGGTTTACTGAGATTTTTTATCCGAATTTGGTGATTTTTGAAGAAAAATATTTTTGGCCGATTTTTATGGTCCGGGGCTTACAGAATTTTTCATATGGGTAATTATATTTCTGGAGAGTTCTGTGTCAAAATTAAGCACCAACATCAACTTCTGTCACCACATCAAATCTTTTTTAAGGTTTACTGAAAATTTTAAGGGAAATTTGGGGATTTTAGAAGAAAAAAATTTTAGGCCGATTTTTAAGGTCCGGGGCTTACAGAATTTTTCATACGGGTAAATTTATTTCTGGAGAGTTCTGAGTCAAAATTAAGTACCAAAATCAACTTCTGTCACCGTAGCAAATCTTTTTTAATGTTTACTGAAAGTTTTAAGCCGAATTTGGGGATTTTTGAAGAAAAAAATTTTTGTCCGATTTTTAAGGTCCGGGGCTTACAGAATTTTTCATAAAGTCAAATTTATTTCTGGAGAGTTCTGAGTCAAAATTAAGCACCAAAATCAACTTCTGTCACCGTAGCAAATCTTTTTTAAGGTTTACTGAAAGTTTTAAGCCGAATTTGGGCATTATTGAAGAAAAAAATTTTTGGCCGATTTTTAAGGTCCGGGGCTTACAGAATTTTTCATAAAGTCAAATTTATTTCTGGAGAGTTCTGTGTCAAAATTGAGCACCAAAATCAACTTCTGTCACCGTAGCAAATCTTTTTTAAGGTTTGCTGAAAGTTTTAAGCCGAATTTGGGGTTTTTTGAAGAAAAACATTTTTGGCCAATTTTTAAGGTCCGGGGCTTGCAGAATTTTCCATATGGGTAAATGTACTTCTGGAGAGTTCTGTGTCAAAATTAAGCACCAAAATCAACTTCTGTCAACACAGCAAATGTTTTTTTAATATTTATTGAAAGTTTTTAGCTGAATTTGGGGATTTTTGAAGAAAAAAATTTTTGGCCGATTTTTAAGGTCCGGGGCTTACAGAATTTTTCATACGGGTAAATTTATTTCTGGAGAGTTCTGTGTCAAAATTAAGCACCAAAATCAACTTCTGTCACCGAAGCAAATCTTTTTTAAGGTTTACGGAAAGTTTTAAGCCGAATTTGGGGTTTTTTGAAGAAAAAAATTTTTGGCCGATTTTTAAGGTCCGGGGCTTACAGAATTTTCCATATAGGTAAATGTATTTCTGGAGAGTTCTGTGTCAAAATTAAGCACCAAAATAAAATTCTGTCTCCACAGCAAATGTTTTTTTAATGTTTATTGAAAGTTTTTAGCCGAATTTGGGGATTTTTGAAGAAAAAAATTTTTGGCCGATTTTTAAGGTCCGGGGCTTACAGAATTTTTCATACGGGTAAATTTATTTCTGGAGAGTTCTGTGTCAAAATTAAGCACCAAAATCAACTTCTGTCACCGAAGCAAATCATTTTTAAGGTTTACTGAAAGTTTTAAGCCGAATTTGGGGCTTTTTGAAGAAAAAAATTTTTGGCCAATTTTTAAGGTCCGGGGCTTGCAGAAATTTCCATATGGGTAAATGTATTTCTGGAGAGTTCTGTGTCAAAATTAAGCACCAAAATCAACTTCTGTCACCGTAGCAAATCTTTTTTAAGGTTTACTGAAAGTTTTAAGCCGAATTTGGGGATTTTTAAAGAAAACATTTTTACCCGAGGTTTAAGGTCCGAGGCTTACAGAATTTTTCATATGGTCAAATTTATTTCTGGAGAGTTCTGAGTCAAAATTAAGCACCAAAATCAACTTCTGTCACCGTATCAAATCTTTTTAAGGTTTACTGAAAGTTTTAAGCCGAATTTGGGCATTATTGAAGAAAAAAATTTTTGGACGATTTTTAAGGTCCGGGGCTTACAGAGTTTTCCATACGGGTAAATTTATTTCTGGAGAGTTCTGTGTCAAAATTAAGCACCAAAATCAACTTCTGTCACCGCAGCAATAGTTTTTTAAGGTTTACTGAAAGTTTTAAGCCAAATTTGGGGATTTTTGAAGAAAAAAATTTTTGGCCGATTTTTAAGGTCCGGGGCTTACAGAATTTTTCATACGGGTAAATTTATTTCTGGAGAGTTCTGAGTCAAAATTAAGCACCAAAATCAACTTCTGTCACCGTAGCAAATCTTTTTTAAGGTTTACTGAAAGTTTTAAGCCGAATTTGGGCATTATTGAAGAAAAAAATTTTTGGCCGATTTTTAGGGTCCGGGGCTTACAGAATTTTTCATACTGGTAAATTTATTTCTGGAGAGTTCTGTGTCAAAATTAAGCACCAAAATCAACTTCTGTCACCACAGCAAATGTTTTTTAATGTTTATTGAAAGTTTTTAGTCGAATTTGGGGATTTTTGAAGAAAAAAATTTTGTCCGATTTTTAAGGTCCGGGTCTTACAGAATTTTTCATACGGGTAAATTTATTTCTGGAGAGTTCTGTGTCAAAATTAAGCACCAAAATGAACTTCTGTCACCGTAGCAAATCTTTTTTAAGGTTTGCTGAAAGTTTTAAGCCGAATTTGGGGTTTTTTGAAGAAAAAAATTTTGGCCGATTTTTAAGGTCCGGGTCTTACAGAATTTTTCAAACGGGTAAGTTTATTTCTGGAGAGTTCTGAGTCAAAATTAACACCAAAATCAACTTCTGTCATCGTATCAAATCTTTTTAAGGTTTACTGAAAGTTTTAAGCCGAATTTGGGGATTTTTGAAGAAAAAAATTTTTGGACGATTTTTAAGGTCCGGGGCTTACAGAATTTTTCATATGGTCAAATTTATTTCTGGAGAGTTCTGAGTCAATATTAAGCACCAAAATCAACTTCTGTCACCGTAGCAAATCTTTTTAAGGTTTACTGAAAGTTTTTAGCAGAATTTGGGGATTTTTGAAGAAAAAAATTTTTGGCTGATTTTTAAGGTCCGGGGCTTACAGAATTTTCCATACGGTTAAATTTATTTCTGGAGAGTTCTGTGTCAAAATTAAGCACCAAAATCAACTTCTGTCACCGCAGCAAATGTTTTTTAATGTTTATTGAAAGTTTTAAGCCGAATTTGGGGATTTTTGAAGAAAAAAATTTTTGGACGATTTTTAAGGTCCGGGGCTTACAGAATTTTTCATATGGTCAAATTTATTTCTGGAGAGTTCTGAGTCAAAATTAAGCACCAAAATCAACTTCTGTCACCGTAGCAAATCTTTTTAAGGTTTACTGAAAGTTTTTAGCAGAATTTGGGGATTTTTGAAGAAAAAAATTTTTGGCTGATTTTTAAGGTCCGGGGCTTACAGAATTTTCCATACGGTTAAATTTATTTCTGGAGAGTTCTGTGTCAAAATTAAGCACCAAAATCAACTTCTGTCACCGCAGCAATAGTTTTTTAAGGTTTACTGAAAGTTTTAAGCCGAATTTGGGGATTATTGAAGAAAAAAATTTTTGGCCGATTTTTAAGGTCCGGGGCTTACAGAATTTTTCATACAGGTAAATTTATTTCTGGAGAGTTCTGTGTCAAAATTAAGCACCAAAATGAACTTCTGTCACCGTAGCAAATCTTTTTTAAGTTTTGCTGAAAGTTTTAAGCTGAATTTGGGGTTTTTTGAAGAAAAAAATTTTTGGCCAAATTTTAAGGTCCGGGGCTTGCAGAATTTTCCATATGGGTAAATGTATTTCTGGAGAGTTCTGTGTCAAAATTAAGCACCAAAATCAACTTCTGTCAACACATCAAATGTTTTTTAAATGTTTATTGAAAGCTTTTAGCCGAATTTGGGGATTTTTGAAGAAAAAAATTTTTGGCCGATTTTTAAGGTCCGGGGCTTACAGAATTTTTCATACGGGTAAATTTATTTCTGGAGAGTTCTGTGTCAAAATTAAGCACCAAAATCAACTTCTGTCACCGAAGCAAATCTTTTTTAAGGTTTACGGAAAGTTTTAAGCCGAATTTGGGGTTTTTTGAAGAAAAAATTTTTTGGCCGATTTTTAAGGTCCGGGGCTTACAGAATTTTCCATATAGGTAAATGTATTTCTGGAGAGTTCTGTGTCAAAATTAAGCACCAAAATCAAATTCTGTCTCCACAGCAAATATTTTTTTTAATGTTTATTGAAAGTTTTTAGCCGAATTTGGGGATTTTTGAAGAAAAAAATTTTTGGCCGATTTTTAAGGTCCGGGGCTTACAGAATTTTTCATACGGGTAAATTTATTTCTGGAGAGTTCTGTGTCAAAATTAAGCACCAAAATCAACTTCTGTCACCGAAGCAAATCTTTTTTAAGGTTTACTGAAAGTTTTAAGCCGAATTTGGGGCTTTTTGAAGAAAAAAATTTTGGGCAAATTTTTAAGGTCCGGGGCTTGCAGAAATTTCCATATGGGTAAATGTATTTCTGGAGAGTTCTGAGTCAAAATTAAGCACCAAAATCAACTTCTGTCACCGTAGCAAATCTTTTTTAAGGTTTACTGAAAGTTTTAAGCCGAATTTGGGCATTATTGAAGAAAAAAATTTTTGGCCGATTTTTAAGGTCCGGGGCTTACAGAATTTTTCATAAAGTCAAATTTATTTCTGGAGAGTTCTGTGTCAAAATTAAGCACCAAAATCAACTTCTGTCACCGTAGCAAATCTTTTTTAAGGTTTGCTGAAAGTTTTAAGCCGAATTTGGGGTTTTTTGAAGAAAAACATTTTTGGCCAATTTTTAAGGTCCGGGGCTTGCAGAATTTTCCATATGGGTAAATGTACTTCTGGAGAGTTCTGTGTCAAAATTAAGCACCAAAATCAACTTCTGTCAACACAGCAAATGTTTTTTTAATATTTATTGAAAGTTTTTAGCTGAATTTGGGGATTTTTGAATAAAAAAATTTTTGGCCGATTTTTAAGGTCCGGGGCTTACAGAATTTTTCATACGGGTAAATTTATTTCTGGAGAGTTCTGTGTCAAAATTAAGCACCAAAATCAACTTCTTTCACCGAAGCAAATCTTTTTTAAGGTTTACGGAAAGTTTTAAGCCGAATTTGGGGTTTTTTGAAGAAAAAAATTTTTGGCCGATTTTTAAGGTCCGGGGCTTACAGAATTTTCCATATAGGTAAATGTATTTCTGGAGAGTTCTGTGTCAAAATTAAGCACCAAAATAAAATTCTGTCTCCACAGCAAATGTTTTTTTAATGTTTATTGAAAGTTTTTAGCCGAATTTGGGGATTTTTGAAGAAAAAAATTTTTGGCCGATTTTTAAGGTCTGGGGCTTACAGAATTTTTCATACGGGTAAATTTATTTCTGGAGAGTTCTGTGTCAAAATTAAGCACCAAAATCAACTTCTGTCACCGAAGCAAATCATTTTTAAGGTTTACTGAAAGTTTTAAGCCGAATTTGGGGCTTTTTGAAGAAAAAAAATTTTGGCCAATTTTTAAGGTCCGGGGCTTGCAGAAATTTCCATATGGGTAAATGTATTTCTGGAGAGTTCTGTGTCAAAATTAAGCACCAAAATCAACTTCTGTCACCGTAGCAAATCTTTTTTAAGGTTTACTGAAAGTTTTAAGCCGAATTTGGGGATTTTTAAAGAAAAAATTTTTACCCGAGGTTTAAGGTCCGAGGCTTACAGAATTTTTCATATGGTCAAATTTATTTCTGGAGAGTTCTGAGTCAAAATTAAGCACCAAAATCAACTTCTGTCACCGTATCAAATCTTTTTAAGGTTTACTGAAAGTTTTAAGCCGAATTTGGGCATTATTGAAGAAAAAAATTTTTGGACGATTTTTAAGGTCCGGGGCTTACAGAGTTTTCCATACGGGTAAATTTATTTCTGGAGAGTTCTGTGTCAAAATTAAGCACCAAAATCAACTTCTGTCACCACAGCAAATGTTTTTTAATGTTTATTGAAAGTTTTTAGTCGAATTTGGGGATTTTTGAAGAAAAAAATTTTGTCCGATTTTTAAGGTCCGGGTCTTACAGAATTTTTCATACGGGTAAATTTATTTCTGGAGAGTTCTGTGTCAAAATTAAGCACCAAAATGAACTTCTGTCACCGTAGCAAATCTTTTTTAAGGTTTGCTGAAAGTTTTAAGCCGAATTTGGGGTTTTTTGAAGAAAAAAATTTTGGCCGATTTTTAAGGTCCGGGTCTTACAGAATTTTTCAAACGGGTAAGTTTATTTCTGGAGAGTTCTGAGTCAAAATTAACACCAAAATCAACTTCTGTCATCGTATCAAATCTTTTTAAGGTTTACTGAAAGTTTTAAGCCGAATTTGGGGATTTTTGAAGAAAAAAATTTTTGGACGATTTTTAAGGTCCGGGGCTTACAGAATTTTTCATATGGTCAAATTTATTTCTGGAGAGTTCTGAGTCAAAATTAAGCACCAAAATCAACTTCTGTCACCGTAGCAAATCTTTTTAAGGTTTACTGAAAGTTTTTAGCAGAATTTGGGGATTTTTGAAGAAAAAAATTTTTGGCTGATTTTTAAGGTCCGGGGCTTACAGAATTTTCCATACGGTTAAATTTATTTCTGGAGAGTTCTGTGTCAAAATTAAGCACCAAAATCAACTTCTGTCACCGCAGCAAATGTTTTTTAATGTTTATTGAAAGTTTTAAGCCGAATTTGGGGATTTTTGAAGAAAAAAATTTTTGGACGATTTTTAAGGTCCGGGGCTTACAGAATTTTTCATACGGGTAAATTTATTTCTGGAGAGTTCTGTGTCAAAATTAAGCACCAAAATCAACTTCTGTCACCGAAGCAAATCATTTTTAAGGTTTACTGAAAGTTTTAAGCCGAATTTGGGGCTTTTTGAAGAAAAAAAATTTTGGCCAATTTTTAAGGTCCGGGGCTTGCAGAAATTTCCATATGGGTAAATGTATTTCTGGAGAGTTCTGTGTCAAAATTAAGCACCAAAATCAACTTCTGTCACCGTAGCAAATCTTTTTTAAGGTTTACTGAAAGTTTTAAGCCGAATTTGGGGATTTTTAAAGAAAAAATTTTTACCCGAGGTTTAAGGTCCGAGGCTTACAGAATTTTTCATATGGTCAAATTTATTTCTGGAGAGTTCTGAGTCAAAATTAAGCACCAAAATCAACTTCTGTCACCGTATCAAATCTTTTTAAGGTTTACTGAAAGTTTTAAGCCGAATTTGGGCATTATTGAAGAAAAAAATTTTTGGACGATTTTTAAGGTCCGGGGCTTACAGAGTTTTCCATACGGGTAAATTTATTTCTGGAGAGTTCTGTGTCAAAATTAAGCACCAAAATCAACTTCTGTCACCACAGCAAATGTTTTTTAATGTTTATTGAAAGTTTTTAGTCGAATTTGGGGATTTTTGAAGAAAAAAATTTTGT
The DNA here is from genome assembly GCA_031769625.1 of Taudactylus pleione. Taxonomy (NCBI): domain Eukaryota; kingdom Metazoa; phylum Chordata; class Amphibia; order Anura; family Myobatrachidae; genus Taudactylus; species Taudactylus pleione. The sequence goes on along the minus strand of JAUIMM010000843.1, from coordinate 112,992 downwards.
CCGATTTTTAAGGTCCGGGTCTTACAGAATTTTTCATACGGGTAAATTTATTTCTGGAGAGTTCTGTGTCAAAATTAAGCACCAAAATGAACTTCTGTCACCGTAGCAAATCTTTTTTAAGGTTTGCTGAAAGTTTTAAGCCGAATTTGGGGTTTTTTGAAGAAAAAAATTTTGGCCGATTTTTAAGGTCCGGGTCTTACAGAATTTTTCAAACGGGTAAGTTTATTTCTGGAGAGTTCTGAGTCAAAATTAACACCAAAATCAACTTCTGTCATCGTATCAAATCTTTTTAAGGTTTACTGAAAGTTTTAAGCCGAATTTGGGGATTTTTGAAGAAAAAAATTTTTGGACGATTTTTAAGGTCCGGGGCTTACAGAATTTTTCATATGGTCAAATTTATTTCTGGAGAGTTCTGAGTCAAAATTAAGCACCAAAATCAACTTCTGTCACCGTAGCAAATCTTTTTAAGGTTTACTGAAAGTTTTTAGCAGAATTTGGGGATTTTTGAAGAAAAAAATTTTTGGCTGATTTTTAAGGTCCGGGGCTTACAGAATTTTCCATACGGTTAAATTTATTTCTGGAGAGTTCTGTGTCAAAATTAAGCACCAAAATCAACTTCTGTCACCGCAGCAAATGTTTTTTAATGTTTATTGAAAGTTTTAAGCCGAATTTGGGGATTTTTGAAGAAAAAAATTTTTGGACGATTTTTAAGGTCCGGGGCTTACAGAATTTTTCATATGGTCAAATTTATTTCTGGAGAGTTCTGAGTCAAAATTAAGCACCAAAATCAACTTCTGTCACCGTAGCAAATCTTTTTAAGGTTTACTGAAAGTTTTTAGCAGAATTTGGGGATTTTTGAAGAAAAAAATTTTTGGCTGATTTTTAAGGTCCGGGGCTTACAGAATTTTCCATACGGTTAAATTTATTTCTGGAGAGTTCTGTGTCAAAATTAAGCACCAAAATCAACTTCTGTCACCGCAGCAATAGTTTTTTAAGGTTTACTGAAAGTTTTAAGCCGAATTTGGGGATTATTGAAGAAAAAAATTTTTGGCCGATTTTTAAGGTCCGGGGCTTACAGAATTTTTCATACAGGTAAATTTATTTCTGGAGAGTTCTGTGTCAAAATTAAGCACCAAAATGAACTTCTGTCACCGTAGCAAATCTTTTTTAAGTTTTGCTGAAAGTTTTAAGCTGAATTTGGGGTTTTTTGAAGAAAAAAATTTTTGGCCAAATTTTAAGGTCCGGGGCTTGCAGAATTTTCCATATGGGTAAATGTATTTCTGGAGAGTTCTGTGTCAAAATTAAGCACCAAAATCAACTTCTGTCAACACATCAAATGTTTTTTAAATGTTTATTGAAAGCTTTTAGCCGAATTTGGGGATTTTTGAAGAAAAAAATTTTTGGCCGATTTTTAAGGTCCGGGGCTTACAGAATTTTTCATACGGGTAAATTTATTTCTGGAGAGTTCTGTGTCAAAATTAAGCACCAAAATCAACTTCTGTCACCGAAGCAAATCTTTTTTAAGGTTTACGGAAAGTTTTAAGCCGAATTTGGGGTTTTTTGAAGAAAAAAATTTTTGGCCGATTTTTAAGGTCCGGGGCTTACAGAATTTTCCATATAGGTAAATGTATTTCTGGAGAGTTCTGTGTCAAAATTAAGCACCAAAATCAAATTCTGTCTCCACAGCAAATATTTTTTTTAATGTTTATTGAAAGTTTTTAGCCGAATTTGGGGATTTTTGAAGAAAAAAATTTTTGGCCGATTTTTAAGGTCCGGGGCTTACAGAATTTTTCATACGGGTAAATTTATTTCTGGAGAGTTCTGTGTCAAAATTAAGCACCAAAATCAACTTCTGTCACCGAAGCAAATCTTTTTTAAGGTTTACTGAAAGTTTTAAGCCGAATTTGGGGCTTTTTGAAGAAAAAAATTTTGGGCAAATTTTTAAGGTCCGGGGCTTGCAGAAATTTCCATATGGGTAAATGTATTTCTGGAGAGTTCTGAGTCAAAATTAAGCACCAAAATCAACTTCTGTCACCGTAGCAAATCTTTTTTAAGGTTTACTGAAAGTTTTAAGCCGAATTTGGGCATTATTGAAGAAAAAAATTTTTGGCCGATTTTTAAGGTCCGGGGCTTACAGAATTTTTCATAAAGTCAAATTTATTTCTGGAGAGTTCTGTGTCAAAATTAAGCACCAAAATCAACTGTCACCGTAGCAAATCTTTTTTAAGGTTTGCTGAAAGTTTTAAGCCGAATTTGGGGTTTTTTGAAGAAAAACATTTTTGGCCAATTTTTAAGGTCCGGGGCTTGCAGAATTTTCCATATGGGTAAATGTACTTCTGGAGAGTTCTGTGTCAAAATTAAGCACCAAAATCAACTTCTGTCAACACAGCAAATGTTTTTTTAATATTTATTGAAAGTTTTTAGCTGAATTTGGGGATTTTTGAATAAAAAAATTTTTGGCCGATTTTTAAGGTCCGGGGCTTACAGAATTTTTCATACGGGTAAATTTATTTCTGGAGAGTTCTGTGTCAAAATTAAGCACCAAAATCAACTTCTTTCACCGAAGCAAATCTTTTTTAAGGTTTACGGAAAGTTTTAAGCCGAATTTGGGGTTTTTTGAAGAAAAAAATTTTTGGCCGATTTTTAAGGTCCGGGGCTTACAGAATTTTCCATATAGGTAAATGTATTTCTGGAGAGTTCTGTGTCAAAATTAAGCACCAAAATAAAATTCTGTCTCCACAGCAAATGTTTTTTTAATGTTTATTGAAAGTTTTTAGCCGAATTTGGGGATTTTTGAAGAAAAAAATTTTTGGCCGATTTTTAAGGTCTGGGGCTTACAGAATTTTTCATACGGGTAAATTTATTTCTGGAGAGTTCTGTGTCAAAATTAAGCACCAAAATCAACTTCTGTCACCGAAGCAAATCATTTTTAAGGTTTACTGAAAGTTTTAAGCCGAATTTGGGGCTTTTTGAAGAAAAAAAATTTTGGCCAATTTTTAAGGTCCGGGGCTTGCAGAAATTTCCATATGGGTAAATGTATTTCTGGAGAGTTCTGTGTCAAAATTAAGCACCAAAATCAACTTCTGTCACCGTAGCAAATCTTTTTTAAGGTTTACTGAAAGTTTTAAGCCGAATTTGGGGATTTTTAAAGAAAAAATTTTTACCCGAGGTTTAAGGTCCGAGGCTTACAGAATTTTTCATATGGTCAAATTTATTTCTGGAGAGTTCTGAGTCAAAATTAAGCACCAAAATCAACTTCTGTCACCGTATCAAATCTTTTTAAGGTTTACTGAAAGTTTTAAGCCGAATTTGGGCATTATTGAAGAAAAAAATTTTTGGACGATTTTTAAGGTCCGGGGCTTACAGAGTTTTCCATACGGGTAAATTTATTTCTGGAGAGTTCTGTGTCAAAATTAAGCACCAAAATCAACTTCTGTCACCGCAGCAATAGTTTTTTAAGGTTTACTGAAAGTTTTATGCCAAATTTGGGGATTTTTGAAGAAAAAAATTTTTGGCCGATTTTTAAGGTCCGGGGCTTACAGAATTTTTCATACGGGTAAATTTATTTCTGGAGAGTTCTGAGTCAAAATTAAGCACCAAAATCAACTTCTGTCACCGTAGCAAATCTTTTTTAAGGTTTACTGAAAGTTTTAAGCCGAATTTGGGCATTATTGAAGAAAAAAATTTTTGGACGATTTTTAGGGTCCGGGGCTTACAGAATTTTTCATACTGGTAAATTTATTTCTGGAGAGTTCTGTGTCAAAATTAAGCACCAAAATCAACTTCTGTCACCACAGCAAATGTTTTTTAATGTTTATTGAAAGTTTTTAGTCGAATTTGGGGATTTTTGAAGAAAAAAATTTTGTCCGATTTTTAAGGTCCGGGTCTTACAGAATTTTTCATACGGGTAAATTTATTTCTGGAGAGTTCTGTGTCAAAATTAAGCACCAAAATGAACTTCTGTCACCGTAGCAAATCTTTTTTAAGGTTTGCTGAAAGTTTTAAGCCGAATTTGGGGTTTTTTGAAGAAAAAAATTTTGGCCGATTTTTAAGGTCCGGGTCTTACAGAATTTTTCAAACGGGTAAGTTTATTTCTGGAGAGTTCTGAGTCAAAATTAACACCAAAATCAACTTCTGTCATCGTATCAAATCTTTTTAAGGTTTACTGAAAGTTTTAAGCCGAATTTGGGGATTTTTGAAGAAAAAAATTTTTGGACGATTTTTAAGGTCCGGGGCTTACAGAATTTTTCATATGGTCAAATTTATTTCTGGAGAGTTCTGAGTCAAAATTAAGCACCAAAATCAACTTCTGTCACCGTAGCAAATCTTTTTAAGGTTTACTGAAAGTTTTTAGCAGAATTTGGGGATTTTTGAAGAAAAAAATTTTTGGCTGATTTTTAAGGTCCGGGGCTTACAGAATTTTTCATACAGGTAAATTTATTTCTGGAGAGTTCTGTGTCAAAATTAAGCACCAAAATGAACTTCTGTCACCGTAGCAAATCTTTTTTAAGGTTTGCTGAAAGTTTTAAGCTGAATTTGGGGTTTTTTGAAGAAAAAAATTTTTGGCCAAATTTTAAGGTCCGGGGCTTGCAGAATTTTCCATATGGGTAAATGTATTTCTGGAGAGTTCTGTGTCAAAATTAAGCACCAAAATCAACTTCTGTCAACACAGCAAATGTTTTTTTAATGTTTATTGAAAGCTTTTAGCCGAATTTGGGGATTTTTGAAGAAAAAAATTTTTGGCCGATTTTTAAGGTCCGGGGCTTACAGAATTTTTCATATGGGTAAATTTATTTCTGGAGAGTTCTGTGTCAAAATTAAGCACCAAAATCAACTTCTGTCACCGAAGCAAATCTTTTTTAAGGTTTACGGAAAGTTTTAAGCCGAATTTGGGGTTTTTTGAAGAAAAAAATTTTTGGCCGATTTTTAAGGTCCGGGGCTTACAGAATTTTCCATATAGGTAAATGTATTTCTGGAGAGTTCTGTGTCAAAATTAAGCACCAAAATCAAATTCTGTCTCCACAGCAAATGTTTTTTTAATGTTTATTGAAAGTTTTTAGCCGAATTTGGGGATTTTTGAAGAAAAAAATTTTTGGCCGATTTTTAAGGTCCGGGGCTTACAGAATTTTTGATACGGGTAAATTTATTTCTGGAGAGTTCTGTGTCAAAATTAAGCACCAAAATCAACTTCTGTCACCGAAGCAAATCTTTTTTAAGGTTTACTGAAAGTTTTAAGCCGAATTTGGGGCTTTTTGAAGAAAAAAATTTTGGGCAAATTTTTAAGGTCCGGGGCTTGCAGAAATTTCCATACGGGTAAATGTATTTCTGGAGAGTTCTGTGTCAAAATTAAGCACCAAAATCAACTTCTGTCACCGTAGCAAATCTTTTTTAAGGTTTACTGAAAGTTTTAAGCCGAATTTGGGGATTTTTGAAGAAAAAATTTTTACCCGAGGTTTAAGGTCCGAGGCTTACAGAATTTTTCATATGGGTAAATTTATTTCTGGAGAGTTCTGTGTCAAAATTAAGCACCAAAATCAACTTCTGTCACTTTAGCAAATCTTTTTAAGGTTTACTGAAAGTTTTTAGCAGAATTTGGGGATTTTTGAAGAAAAAAATTTTTGGCTGATTTTTAAGGTCCGGGGCTTACAGAATTTTCCATACGGTTAAATTTATTTCTGGAGAGTTCTGTGTCAAAATTAAGCACCAAAATCAACTTCTGTCACCGCAGCAAATGTTTTTTAATGTTTATTGAAAGTTTTAAGCCGAATTTGGGGATTTTTGAAGAAAAAAATTTTTGGACGATTTTTAAGGTCCGGGGCTTACAGAATTTTTCATATGGTCAAATTTATTTCTGGAGAGTTCTGAGTCAAAATTAAGCACCAAAATCAACTTCTGTCACCGTAGCAAATCTTTTTAAGGTTTACTGAAAGTTTTTAGCAGAATTTGGGGATTTTTGAAGAAAAAAATTTTTGGCTGATTTTTAAGGTCCGGGGCTTACAGAATTTTCCATACGGTTAAATTTATTTCTGGAGAGTTCTGTGTCAAAATTAAGCACCAAAATCAACTTCTGTCACCGCAGCAATAGTTTTTTAAGGTTTACTGAAAGTTTTAAGCCGAATTTGGGGATTATTGAAGAAAAAAATTTTTGGCCGATTTTTAAGGTCCGGGGCTTACAGAATTTTTCATACAGGTAAATTTATTTCTGGAGAGTTCTGTGTCAAAATTAAGCACCAAAATGAACTTCTGTCACCGTAGCAAATCTTTTTTAAGGTTTGCTGAAAGTTTTAAGCTGAATTTGGGGTTTTTTGAAGAAAAAAATTTTTGGCCAAATTTTAAGGTCCGGGGCTTGCAGAATTTTCCATATGGGTAAATGTATTTCTGGAGAGTTCTGTGTCAAAATTAAGCACCAAAATCAACTTCTGTCAACACATCAAATGTTTTTTAAATGTTTATTGAAAGCTTTTAGCCGAATTTGGGGATTTTTGAAGAAAAAAATTTTTGGCCGATTTTTAAGGTCCGGGGCTTACAGAATTTTTCATACGGGTAAATTTATTTCTGGAGAGTTCTGTGTCAAAATTAAGCACCAAAATCAACTTCTGTCACCGAAGCAAATCTTTTTTAAGGTTTACGGAAAGTTTTAAGCCGAATTTGGGGTTTTTTGAAGAAAAAAATTTTTGGCCGATTTTTAAGGTCCGGGGCTTACAGAATTTTCCATATAGGTAAATGTATTTCTGGAGAGTTCTGTGTCAAAATTAAGCACCAAAATCAAATTCTGTCTCCACAGCAAATATTTTTTTTAATGTTTATTGAAAGTTTTTAGCCGAATTTGGGGATTTTTGAAGAAAAAAATTTTTGGCCGATTTTTAAGGTCCGGGGCTTACAGAATTTTTCATACGGGTAAATTTATTTCTGGAGAGTTCTGTGTCAAAATTAAGCACCAAAATCAACTTCTGTCACCGAAGCAAATCTTTTTTAAGGTTTACTGAAAGTTTTAAGCCGAATTTGGGGCTTTTTGAAGAAAAAAATTTTGGGCAAATTTTTAAGGTCCGGGGCTTGCAGAAATTTCCATATGGGTAAATGTATTTCTGGAGAGTTCTGTGTCAAAATTAAGCACCAAAATCAACTTCTGTCACCGTAGCAAATCTTTTTTAAGGTTTACTGAAAGTTTTAAGCCGAATTTGGGGATTTTTGAAGAAAAAATTTTTACCCGAGGTTTAAGGTCCGAGGCTTACAGAATTTTTCATATGGGTAAATTTATTTCTGGAGAGTTCTGTGTCAAAATTAAGCACCAAAATCAACTTCTGTCACCGCAGCAAATGTTTTTTAAGGTTTACTGAAAGTTTTAAGCCGAATTTGGGGATTTTTGAAGAAAAAAATTTTTGGCCGATTTTTAAGGTCCGGGGCTTACACAATTTTTCATACTGGTAAATTTATTTCTGGAGAGTTCTGTGTCAAAATTAAGCACCAAAATCAACTTCTGTCACCGCAGCAAATGTTTTTTAATGTTTATTGAAAGTTTTAAGTCGAATTTGGGGATTTTTGAAGAAAAAAATTTTTGGACGATTTTTAAGGTCCGGGGCTTACAGAATTTTTCATATGGTCAAATTTATTTCTGGAGAGTTCTGAGTCAAAATTAAGCACCAAAATCAACTTCTGTCACCGTATCAAATCTTTTTAAGGTTTACTGAAAGTTTTAAGCCGAATTTGGGCATCATTGAAGAAAAAAATTTTTGGACGATTTTTAAGGTCCGGGGCTTACAGAATTTTCCATACGGGTACATTTATTTCTGGAGAGTTCTGTGTCAAAATTAAGCACCAAAATCAACTTCTGTCACCGCAGCAATAGTTTTTTAAGGTTTACTGAAAGTTTTAAGCCGAATTTGGGGATTTTTGAAGAAAAAAATTTTGGCCGATTTTTAAGGTCCGGGGCTTACAGAATTTTTCAAACGGGTAAATTTATTTCTGGAGAGTTCTGAGTCAAAATTAAGCACCAAAATCAACTTCTGTCACCATAGCAAATCTTTTTTAAGGTTTACTGAAAGTTTTAAGCCGAATTTGGGGATTTTTGAAGAAAAAAATTTTTGGACGATTTTTAAGGTCCGGGGCTTACAGAATTTTTCATACTGTCAAATTTATTTCTGGAGTGTTCTGAGTCAAAATTAAGCACCAAAATCAACTTCTGTCACCGTATCAAATCTTTTTTAAGGTTTACTGAAAGTTTTAAGCCGAATTTAGGGATTATTGAAGAAAAAAATTTTTGGCCGATTTTTAAGGTCCGGGGCTTACAGAATTTTTCATACGGGTAAATTTATTTCTGGAGAATTCTGTGTCAAAATTAAGCACCAAAATCAACTTCTGTCACCGCATCAAATGTTTTTTTAAGGTTTACTGAAAGTTTTAAGCCGAATTTGGGGATTTTTGAAGAAAAAAATTTTGGCCGATTTTTAAGGTCCGGGGCTTACAGAATTTTTCATACGGGTAAATTTATTTCTGGAGAGTTCTGTGTCAAAATTAAGCACCAAAATCAACTTCTGTCACCGCAGCAAATGTTTTTTAAGGTTTACTGAAAATTTATAGGAAATTTGGGGATTTTTGAAGAAAAAATTTTAGTCCGATTTTTGAGGTCCGGGGCTTACAGAATTTTTCATACGGGTAAATTTATTTCTGGAGAGTTCTGTGTCAAAATTAAGCACCAAAATCAACTTCTGTCTCCACAGCAAATGTTTTTTTAATGTTTATTGAAAGTTTCTAGCCGAAGTTGGGGATTTTTGAAGAAAATAATTTTTGTCTGATTTTTAAGGTCCGGGGCTTACAGAATTTTTCATACGGGTAATTATATTTCTGGAGAATTCTGTGTCAAAATTAAGCACCAACATCAACTTCTGTCACCGCAGCAAATGTTTTTTTTAGGTTTGCTGAAAGTTTTAAGCCGAATTTGGGGATTTTTGAAGAAAAAATTTTTGGCCGATTTTTAAGGTCCGGGGCTTACAGAATTTTTCATACGGGTAAAGTTATTTCTGGAGAGTTCTGTGTCAAAAATAAGCACCAAAATCAACTTCTGTCACCGCAGCAAATGTTTTTTAAGGTTTACTGAAAATTTTAAGGGAAATTTGGGGATTTTTGAAGAAAAAAATTTTTGGCCGATTTTTATGGTCCGGGGCTTACAGAATTTTTCATACGGGTAAATTTATTTCTGGAGAGTTCTGTGTCAAAATTAAGCACCAACATCAACTTCTGCCACCACAGCAAATCTTTTTTAAGGTTTACAGAAAATTTTAAGGGAAATTTGGGGATTTTTGAAGAAAAAATATTTTAGGCCTATTTTTAAGGTCCGGGGCTTACAGAATTTTTCATACGGGTAAATTTATTTCTGGAGAATTCTGAGTCAAAATTAAGCACCAAAATCAACTTCCACTGTAGCAAATCTTTTTTAATGTTTACTGAAAGTTTTAAGCCGAATTTGGGGATTTTTGAAGAAAAAAATTTTTGGCCGATTTTTAAGGTCCGGGGCTTACAGAATTTTTCATACGGTCAAATTTATTTCTGGAGAGTTCTGAGTCAAAATTAAGCACCAAAATCAACTTCTGTCACCGTAGCAAATCTTTTTTAAGGTTTACTGAAAGTTTTAAGCCGAATTTGGGAAATATTGAAGAAAAAAATTTTTGGCCGATTTTTAAGGTCCGGGGCTTACAGAGTTTTTCATACGGGTAAATTTATTTCTGGAGAGTTCTGAGTCAAAATTAAGCACCAAAATCAACTTCTGTCACCGTAGCAAATCTTTTTTAATGTTTACTGAAAGTTTTAAGCCGAATTTGGGGATTTTTGAAGAAAAAAATTTTTGCCCAATTTTTAAGGTCCGGGGCTTGCAGAATTTTCCATATGGGTAAATGTATTTATGGAGAGTTCTGTGTCAAAATTAAGCACCAAAATCAACTTCTGTCAACACAGCAAATGTTTTTTTAATGTTTATTGAAAGTTTTTAGCCGAATTTGGGGATTTTTGAAGAAAAAAATTTTGGCCGATTTTTAAGGTCCGGGGCTTACAGAATTTTTCATACGGATAAATTTATTTCTGGAGAGTTCTGTGTCAAAATTAAGCACCAAAATCAACTTCTGTCACCGAAGCAAATCTTTTTTAAGGTTTACGGAAAGTTTTAAGCCGAATTTGGGGTTTTTTGAAGAAAAAAATTTTTGGCTGATTTTTAAGGTCCGGGGCTTACAGAATTTTCCATATAGGTAAATGTATTTCTGGAGAGTTCTGTGTCAAAATTAAGCACCAAAATCAACTTCTGTCAACACAGCAAATGTTTTTTTAATGTTTATTGAAAGTTTTTAGCCGAATTTGGGGATTTTTGAAGAAAAAAATTTTGGCCGATTTTTAAGGTCCGGGGCTTACAGAATTTTTCATACGGATAAATTTATTTCTGGAGAGTTCTGTGTCAAAATTAAGCACCAAAATCAACTTCTGTCACCGAAGCAAATCTTTTTTAAGGTTTACGGAAAGTTTTAAGCCGAATTTGGGGTTTTTTGAAGAAAAAAATTTTTGGCTGATTTTTAAGGTCCGGGGCTTACAGAATTTTCCATATAGGTAAATTTATTTCTGGAGAGTTCTGTGTCAAAATTAAGCACCAAAATCAACTTCTCTCACCGCAGCAAATCTTTTGGGAGAGGAGTGTCCTAGGAGGAGGTGGTGAGCTGCTGAGACAGGGAGAGGGCTTCCCCAGGCAGGCTGATTCCTCCTGGGGAAGATATCGCTGCTGATCCTGCTGTTTGTGGTGCTGAGGATTTGCTGTGGTGCTGCTGCCTTTCAGCACCATGACTAAGAGAGGCAGACCCCGGGCTGGAGGATCAAGCAGGGGTTCTGTCGCTCCTGTCCCGCCTGACCCGCCTGACCCGCCTAACCTGCCTGCCGGAGGACTGCAGCGCGAGGCCAGGGATCCACCCGCCGGTTCGCGGAGGCCGCAAGTGTGCGCGGCTGGAGCTCCGGACCCCCCTGTCCCTTTGGCGCGCCTGCCCGGGAGACGGAGTGCGGGGAGTCTGACGGAGCAGCCGAAGCAGCCGGAGCTGATGGAGCGGACGGCGGCGGCAAGCGGAGGACTCCCTGTACCAGCGGCGGACGTGCCGGGGAGTCGGAAGGCGGCTGCTGTGCTCGTGGACCTGGCGGCTGGCGGAGGAGGTGTCCTGGACCCCCCTGGACTTTCAGTTCGGAGAGCGGGGGGTCCAGTGGAGTTCAGCAGAGTGCCAGTCTCCAAACCGCTGGCGGCGGGACCCCCGAGTGACGCAACTCGGGGGGTAATGGCGGCCCCCGCTAGCGGTGCAGCGGAGGTGGTTATAGTGGCTGCAGACTCTGCCTCCAAACTGTCAGTAGAGGGACCCCCGAGTGAGGCAACTCGGGGGGGTATGGAGACCCTCACTGGCAGTGAATCGGAGGACATGGAGATGACAGAAAGCAGCAATCTGGTGATCAGTGCTGGAGGTGCAGTTATGGTGACCCCTAGCCCAGCGGTGCTCCCCAAACTGTCAGTGGAGGGACCCCTGAGTGAGGCAACTCAGGGGGAGACGGTGGCCCCCACTGGCAGTGAAGCGGGGGGTGCCGCAAAAGGGGAGAAGACGGTGGAGGAGGACCAAGTGTCTGCGGATGAAGAAGATGACGTGTATGCTGCTTTGAGCATGGATCAGCTTCAAAAAGAGATTAGGAAGCTGAGCAACAAGCTAAGCGAAAAAAAGAGAAAAAGAAATGTTAGCGCTACCTGGGACAGATGGTCTTTTAAAGAGGAAATTACAGCTTTGTCCGTTTCATTGGGAAATGCTAAGGACCGCTTGGAATATTTAAAGAAAATAAAATAAAAGATGATCAAATCGGAATCTACCTCTATGAGTGACATGGAGGTGGTTAAGTCAGAACAGGAGGAGGTTCCGTCTTCAGCTGCTGTGGAGGCTCAGCCGTCCGAGGATGCTGGTCGGAGAGTGCAGGGGGAACCAGTTGATAAGGTAAGCGATGATGCAAAGGAGACTGGGGGGATTGGGAGTGGGGGTGCCCAAATTGTTACCCTGGTCCCCCTGGTCCCTATAGGCGGAGCAACAGTACCTGTGGGGGAACTGGCAGCTACTATCCCTGATTGCACTGAGGCCATGGATTCTGAGCTGATTCAGGCAGCAGTATTGGTAGAAGCTGGCATGGAGGGGGAATCCCATCAGGATAAGGCTCCTGAGGAAGTGCCAGGGGTGTCATCTGTATCAGTCAGCCATCCAATATTGGCACAGGGAATGCCGATACTGAATAAAGAGACTCTTTCGGCTGAACAAAGAAAGGTGATTGAAACTATATATGGTGATAAAATGCTAGTCCCTGAAAGGGCTAGAGTGGCTGCCGCTGCAATAGAAAAAGACATGGTCTCGAGAGGTGAGAGGCAGTCTAAATCAGCTCCGGGTGTTCTGTCTTATGCCAGTGTGGTTACTAGACAAAGAGCAAATAATGTGTCATATGCTGCACCTACGCCTGGAGGTGTTGGCAAAAGAAGGAACCTTGTTCAATTTAAGTGGATTGCTCCAGGGGAAGCCCCAAGTAGAGAGGCTTTCCTTAAAATGGTGTTCAGCCTGGGGTTCGGTGCGGCAGATCTGTACGCCTGCATTCACCCAGTGCGGACCCTGGAGTATGACTTGAGCTTTGTATCGTACCAGGGTCTGCAGGTTTTCTGGGTGAAGTGGCAGGCGTGCAGATCCAAGGACCCATTTGAGAAGTATGTGGTTAACCTGGTCACCAGGCAGGACAGGGTCAAAGCTACGATCCTAGTCAGAAATGAATCATTACCTCCAGAGGATATTGCCTTTTGGCTTAAGAGATTTTGTGATCTTGAATCGGGGGTAACAAAGGCTGGTTATGTGTTGGGTGTGTGGGGAGGGGCGTGGGAAGTAGGAATTAGGTTGAGGTATTCTGAAAGGGGGTGTGTGCATGTGCCCTCGGCTGCCTATATAGGTAGGGACAGGGTTCAGTGTTTTTATCCTGGGCAGCCGAGGACATGTTTTAAGTGTGGTGATCACCGTCACGTTAGTTCCGAGTGCACTGTGGTGAAGTGTTCTTTGTGTGGGGGTGTGGGTCACTGGTCTAGAGATTGTCACACTGTCAGGTGCAATTTGTGTGGGGTGGAGGGGCACCCTTATAGCAGATGTCCGAAAGCCAGTCACAATGTGGTGTTAGAACAGGTGGTGGGTAGTAGTGTGGTGGTGAGTGAGGTGGTGAATGAGGTAGAAGAAGAGGGTATAGAGCAGGATGAGGTGGTAAATGTTGAAAGTAGGGAGGAGGTAATGGAGGAGACATTTCAGGAGGTTAGGCGGGGAGGGAAGGGGATAAAAGAGAAAGATACAGAAACACAAGTGGTGTTATCAAATAAATTTGATGTTTTCTCCTCTGATGAGGAGGAAATCATAAGGAAAGATGGAGAGTGTTATCTGGTGTCAAAAAAAAACAAAAGAAAAACAAAGAGGTCTTTTAAAGAAAGTGAGAGGCACCGGGACGGGAAAAAAAGAAGGGAGTCAATCCCGGAGGTGGGGGAAGAGGCGGTAAATAAGGAAACTCTGGCCCCGATGGAAAGAAGGGTGGTGGAAAGGAGAAAGGAGGAGGTGGTGGCAATGGAGGAGACAGTGGCGGTTCAGCAGGAGGTAGCCGAAGAGACTGATGTGGAGTCATCCCAGAGCTCGGGGGTCGGGCCAAGTGGCACTGGTGGTGGGGTACACTGCCAGGTCATAAAGTTTGTGGCCAAGGCCCCTGACCCTGGGATCCCTGAGGAGGGTGGTGTACCCTCTGGGGGTGGAAGGGAGGGGGGTGGGGATGCCACAGGCGGTGGTGTGGCTGGCCCGCAGGGGGCTGGTGTGCAGTGTTAAGACTTGTTTTTTGGTGATGGTATGTAAAAGTAAGCAAGGTCTTGTAATATTCCATAACCTAGAAACATGGATCCTCATCCTATACGATGTGCCACGATTAATGTGGCTTCCGTGTTGTCCGAATGTGCTCGTATGATGGCCTTTGATTTTTTCAATACGATTGATGTTGATGTTTTATTTTTGCAAGAGACTAGGATTAGTAAATTGGATATCCTCCACAAGGCGAAGCAGGAGTGGAGGAGGGGTCCTTCTTACTGGTCTCTTGCGGCCGAGCCATACGGTGGGGTGGCAGTCCTTTTTTCTGATATGGTAACTGTGCACAAGGTTATTGAATTGCAAGCAGGTAGATGTATGATTTTGGATGTCAACATAAAGGGACAAGATGTGAGATTAATTAATGTGTATGGGCCACAGACACCAGGTGATAGGAAAAGTCTCTTTATGGAGATAAAACCTTTTCTTTTTACAGCCCAGCAGGTCGTCTTTGGTGGTGATTTTAATACCGTTGTTAGGCCAAAAGACAGGGGAGGCTCAAGGAGACCCCTGGGCTATGATTCCAATTTTTTAGTTAGCATGGTTAGACAGGCTGGTTTGGTGGATGTGCATATTCGTCACTCCCCAGACCTCACGGGTTTCACCTACTTTAGTGGTAGTCGTAGGTCTAGGATAGATAGGTTTTTTGTTAAGGAGACTTCCAAGACTTCATCCCTTGGGGTGAGGTTGGTGGAATTTTCCGATCACGGTTTGCTCTCAGTAACTTTGAATGCTTCAGAAACCCCTCAGAAGGGGCGGGGTCTGTGGCGTTTGAACTCTGAACTCCTGGAAGAAGAGAGAGTTAGGCAGTCCTTCAGGGTCTTCTTTCAATCTCAGGAGACACTTCTGGAGGCTGGTTGGAGTAGGTCTGAGTGGTGGGAGGTGATTAAAAAGAGAACCTGCAAATTTTTCCGTGGCCTTATAGCTAGGAAAAACTTGATAAAGCAAAATATCTACCGTAATCTGAGAAGGAAATTGGATTTCCTGATCTCTGAGGAGGGAGATGATGGGGAAATCTCCCGAGTGAAGGCTCAGATGAAAGAGTTCCAATATAACCGATTGGCATCCTTGGTTTTGGAAAGGGATTATGGTATGTACCACTCGCCTGATCCCTACCAGAGCTGTAGGAGGTCAGTCGACGCCAAACATGTCAGAGGACTGGTGGACGGACAGGGTGTTCTTCGTACTGACAAGGAAGGCATTCTGGATGTTATTGTGTCCTACTATTCTGATCTTCTGTCTGAGCAGCCACTCATCAGGGAGAGGATGGAGGAATTTCTGAGGGGAACCCCTGGTCTGAGTTCTCAGGGTGCCTCTCTTGACTCCTTGGCAAGTGATATAACCGCAGAGGAAGTTAGGAAGGCGATAATGGGTTTAAATCCCAAGAAATCACCAGGACCAGATGGTTTAACATCTGAATTTTATAAGACCTTTGCTGACCTCCTGATTCCCCGCCTTGTGGAAGTTTTTAATGAGAGCCTGGATGAGGGAGTCCTCCCTCCTTCCATGAGGTTATCTGCGCTTATTTTGCTGTCCAAAGGGAAGGACTCGTCTCGTATTGAGAACTGGCGCCCCATAGCCCTTCTCAATGCAGACAGGAAGATTTTGGCAAAGGTACTGTTTAACAGGCTTTCAGTGTTTTCTGAGCTGTTGCTTTCTCCTTCTCAGCACTGTACGGTGAAGGGTCGTAGCACTTTTAGTGCTGTCCTTGGTGTCCGGGAGGCCATTGAGCGGTGCAGGGCTGAGAAGTGGGGAAAGTACTTACTGGCATTGGATCAGTCAAAAGCTTTTGACCGAGTGAATCATGAGTACCTTTGGGCTCTACTGAGATGGTATGGTCTTCCAGAGAGGGTGGTTAATTGGTTACAGACGATCTATCGTATGGCTGAAAGCTTTCCACTGGTAAACGGTTGGGTGGGCCCTACCTTTGGTGTAGGCTCGGGTGTTCGTCAGGGGTGTCCCCTGAGCCCCCTCCTGTATGTCTTTGCAATCGATCCCTTCGTTAGGAGGGTAGAGTGTGGGACTGTAGGGGGGGTGCAGCTGAGTCCGGAGTTTGCATTGAGGGTGGTGGCTTACGCAGATGATGTCACGGTGGTTCTGTCCTCGCAGGCAGAGGCCCGTGGCATAGAACACCTCATTTGCGAGTACTCTGAGGCTTCGCGCTCCAGAGTAAACCGAGAAAAGTGTGATGTTTTCTGGATGGGGGAGGAGGGGGAGCCTTTTCCTCTTCCGGACAGCTTCCCTCAGGTCAACGATCAGATTAAAATTCTTGGTATCAAATTTGATCATGGAGATTATGCCTCCCTAAATTGGGTTAACAAGCTGGAGGATGCTACCAAGAAGGTAGAGAGTTGGAAAAGATGGAAATTGTCTTTGAGGGAAAGGGTTGACTTGTGCAAAACTTACCTGATCCCGATTTTTTTGTATGTCAGTTACGTGTGCTTTTTGCCACAATCTTTGTGGTCCAGATTGAATTCCTTGTTCTTCCTCTTGTTGTGGAAGAACAGGATCAATATAGTGAAGAGGGGTATCACCTACAGACCGAGGAAAGATGGGGGTTTGAACATGGTAAACCCAGTGATCTTTTTTGTTACAGCTTTTTTAAAGCTTAACATTGGGAGCATGTTTTTAGACACTCCTCCTCGGTGGGTAGAGGGATTTAGACCATGGGTGTTTCCCTTCCTCAGATTCTGGATAGATGGAGGCCAAGTGAGAAGTTTCCGGATTCGTCATGGTTACCTCCCGATCTACGTCATCCAGAGCTTGAAGGTGATAAAGCGATATGACGTGGGAGTGGGTGGAGAGAAGAATTTTGCACACCCACTTTCATGTTCCGCTGTCACTGAGGGACTGT
The DNA here is from genome assembly GCA_031769625.1 of Taudactylus pleione. Classification (NCBI taxonomy): domain Eukaryota; kingdom Metazoa; phylum Chordata; class Amphibia; order Anura; family Myobatrachidae; genus Taudactylus; species Taudactylus pleione. Next base: position 96,225 of record JAUIMM010000843.1, on the reverse strand, counting down.
CCAGGTAATGTCGCTTCGGCTGGATTGGTTTTGTTAAATTCACAAAGGTTACCGCCCAAGTTCAAAGATATTGCCTGGCTCACTTTTCATGGGAGGCTTTATGTTGGAGGGAACCTCAGGTGGCGAAGTGCCAGTGAACGTGGCTGCCCACGGGAGGAATGTCCAGGGGTGGAGGAGACGATGGACCACTTCCTGCTTGAGTGTCCTTTTAATGTAAAGGTTTATGAGGAGGTTTCAAAGGCCATTGGTATCCCGTGCCTTTCGGGTCTTAGTTACCCTGAGTGGGCTTATGGGGTAGTCAGAAGATACGGTGACTTTAATTTGACCACAATTTTTTTAGTTAGTTTAGCTGTTAGGTATCACACGTGGAATGCACGGTGCCAGGTATCTATTCGAAGGAAGGTCCTCCCCTGTGATGTGGTGGTAGGTATGATTATGCAAGAGGTGAAAAAGATGATGGATCTGGATAAGGGGAGACTGGATGCTGTCAGATGGTCACAGTGGTGGGGCCGTTTGAAACCCCCTTGAGTGGGTGGTTGAAAGTCTCTTCTTGTTCAGCTTGGTTTCTTTTCTGTCCTTTCACTCCCTGTAGATTTTTTATTCTATTTTTTGGTTTTTGTTGAAAAGGTTTTACATACATCTACCTGAGGTGGTGTGTATTGGTGATGGGTAGGATTAGATAAGATAGATAGTAGTTAAAGTTTTTTGTATTGTTTTATGGTTTGCTGTGTATATATACATATATAATATATAAAAAAAAAAAAATATATATATATATAAATAGATAGTGGTTAAGGTAGTTGTTGTTCTAAAATCCTTGCTTATTTTTTCTCATAGGAGATAAGTTGTTTATTATTAGGATTGGTAAAGTTTTCTTTTGGTTATAAGGCATAATATGGAGTAATATTGTGTATCCTTATGTTGATATTTGATTTTGTGTATATATATATTTTATCTATTTATTTATTTATTTTTTATATATGTAATTATTGTATATATATATATATATATCTTTGTTGCAAGTTAAAATAAAGAAGCATATTCTGTCACCACAGCAAATCTTTTTTAAGGTTTGCTGAAAGTTTTAAGCCGAATTTGGGGTTTTTTGAAGAAAAACGTTTTTGGCCAATTTTTAAGGTCCGGGGCTTGCAGAATTTTCCATATGGGTAAATGTATTTCTGGAGAGTTCTGTGTCAAAATTAAGCACCAAAATCAACTTCTGTCAACACAGCAAATGTTTTTTTAATGTTTATTGAAATTTTTTAGCCGAATTTGGGGATTTTTGAAGAAAAAAATTTTTGGCCGATTTTTAAGGTCCGGGGCTTACAGAATTTTTCATACTGGTAAATTTATTTCTGGAGAGTTCTGAGTCAAAATTAAGCACCAAAATCAACTTCTGTCACCGTAGCAAATCTTTTTAAGGTTTACTGAAAGTTTTAAGCCGAATTTGGGGATTTTTGAAGAAAAAAATTTTAGGACGATTTTTAAGGTCCGGGGCTTACAGAATTTTCCATACGGGTAAATTTATTTCTGGAGAGTTCTGTGTCAAAATTAAGCACCAAAATCAACTTCTGTCACCGTAGCAAATCTTTTTTAAGGTTTACGGAAAGTTTTAAGCCGAATTTGGGGATTTTAAAGAAAAAAATTTTGGCCGATTTTTAAGGTCCGGGGCTTACAGAATTTTTCAAACGGGTAAATTTATTTCTGGAGAGTTCTGAGTCAAAATTAAGCACCAAAATCAACTTCTGTCACCGTAGCAAATCTTTTTTAAGGTTTACTGAAAGTTTTAAGCCGAATTTGGGGATTTTTGAAGAAAAAAACTTTTGGACGATTTTTAAGGTCCGGGGCTTACAGAATTTTTCATACTGTCAAATTTTTTTCTGGAGTGTTCTGAGTCAAAATTAAGCACCAAAATCAACTTCTGCCACCGTATCAAATCTTTTTTAAGGTTTAATGAAAGTTTTAAGCCGAATTTAGGGATTATTGAAGAAAAAAATTTTTGGCCGATTTTTAAGGTCCGGGGCTTACAGAATTTTTCATACGGGTAAATTTATTTCTGGAGAGTTCTGTGTCAAAATTAAGCACCAAAATCAACTTCTGTCACCGCATCAAATGTTTTTTAAGGTTTACTGAAAGTTTTAAGCCGAATTTGGGGATTTTTGAAGAAAAAATTTTTGACCGATTTTTAAGGTCCGGGGCTTACAGAATTTTTCAAACGGGTAAATTTATTTCTGGAGAGTTCTGAGTCAAAATTAAGCACCAAAATCAACTTCTGTCAGCGTAGCAAATCTATTTTAAGGTTTACTGAAAGTTTTAAGCCGAATTTGGGGTTTTTTGCCGAAAAAAATTTTTGGCCAATTTTTAAGGTCCTGGGTTTACAGAATTTTTCATACGGGTAAATATATTTCTGGAGAGTTCTGTGTCAAAATTAAGCACCAAAATCAACTTCTGTCACCGCAGCAAATGTTTTTTTTAGGTTTACTGAAAGTTTTAAGCCGAATTTGGGGATTTTTGAAGAAAACAATTTTTGGCCGATTTTTATGGTCCGGGGCTTACAGAATTTTTCATACGGGTAAATTTATTTTTGGAGAGTTCAGATTCAAAATTAAGCACCAAAATCAACTTCTGTCACCACAGCAAATCTTTTTTAAGGTTTACTGAGATTTTTTATCCGAATTTGGGGATTTTTGAAGAAAAATATTTTTGGCCGATTTTTATGGTCCGGGGCTTACAGAATTTTTCAAACGGGTAATAATATTTCTGGAGAGTTCTGTGTCAAAATTAAGCACCAACATCAACTTCTGTCACCACAGCAAAATCATTTTTAAGGTTTACTGAAAATTTTAAGGGAAATTTGGGGATTTTTGAAGAAAAAAATTTTAGGCTGATTTTTAAGGTCCGGGGCTTACAGAATTTTTCATACGGGTAAATTTATTTCTGGAGAGTTCTGAGTCAAAATTAAGCACCAAAATCAACTTCTGTCACCGTTGCAAATCTATTTTAAGGTTTACTGAAAGTTTTAAGCAGAATTTGTGGTTTTTTGACGAAAAAAATTTTTGGCCAATTTTTAAGGTCCGGGGTTTACAGAATTCTTCATACGGGTAAATATATTTCTGGAGAGTTCTGTGTCAAAATTAAGCACCAAAATCAACTTCTGCCACCGTATCAAATGTTTTTTAAGGTTTACTGAAAGTTTTAAGCCGAATTTAGGGATTATTGAAGAAAAAAAATTTTGGCCGATTTTTAAGGTCCGGGGCTTACAGAATTTTTCATACGGGTAAATTTATTTCTGGAGAGTTCTGTGTCAAAATTAAGCACCAAAATCAACTTCTGTCACCGTAGCAAATCTTTTTTAAGGTTTACTGAAAGTTTTAAGCCGAATTTGGGGATTTTTGAAGAAAAAAATTTTTGGACGATTTTTAAGGTCCGGGGCTTACAGAATTTTTCATACTGTCAAATTTATTTCTGGAGTGTTCTGAGTCAAAATTAAGCACCAAAATCAACTTCTGCCACCGTATCAAATCTTTTTTAAGGTTTACTGAAAGTTTTAAGCCGAATTTGGGGATTTTTGAAGAAAAAATTTTTGGCCGATTTTTAATGTCCGGGGCTAACAGAATTTTTCAAATGGGTAAATTTATTTCTGGAGAGTTCTGAGTCAAAATTAAGCACCAAAATCAACTTCTGTCACCACAGCAAATCTTTTTTAAGGTTTACTGAGATTTTTTATCTGAATTTGGTGATTTTTGAAGAAAAATGTTTTTGGCCGATTTTTATGGTCCGGGGCTTACAGAATTTTTCATACGGGTAATTATATTTCTGGAGAGTTCTGTGTCAAAATTAAGCACCAACATCAACTTCTGTCACCACAGCAAAATCATTTTTAAGGTTTACTGAAAATTTTAAGGGAAATTTGGGGATTTTAGAAGAAAAAAATTTTAGGCCGATTTTTAAGGTCCGGGGCTTACAGAATTTTTCATACGGGTAAATTTATTTCTGGAGAGTTCTGAGTCAAAATTAAGTACCAAAATCAACTTCTGTCACCGTAGCAAATCTTTTTTAATGTTTACTGAAAGTTTTAAGCCGAATTTGGGGATTTTTGAAGAAAAAAATTTTTGGCCGATTTTTAAAGTCCGGGGCTTACAGAATTTTTCATAAAGTCAAATTTATTTCTGGAGAGTTCTGAGTCAAAATTAAGCACCAAAATCAACTTCTGTCACCGTAGCAAATCTTTTTTAAGGTTTACTGAAAGTTTTAAGCCGAATTTGGGCATTATTGAAGAAAAAAATTTTTGGCTGATTTTTAAGGTCCGGGGCTTACAGAATTTTCCATATGGGTAAATTTATTTCTGGAGAGTTCTGTGTCAAAATTAAGCACCAAAATCAACTTCTCTCACCGCAGCAAATGTTTTTAAAGGTTTACTGAAAGTTTTAAGCCGAATTTGGGGATTTTAAAGAAAAAAATTTTTGGACGATTTTTAAGGTCCGGGGCTTACAGAATTTTTCATACTGTCAAATTTATTTCTGGAGTGTTCTGAGTCAAAATTAAGCACCAAAATCAACTTCTGTCACCGTATCAAATCTTTTTTAAGGTTTACTGAAAGTTTTAAGCCGAATTTAGGGATTATTGAAGAAAAAAATTTTTGGCTGATTTTTAAGGTCCGGGGCTTACAGAATTTTTCATACGGGTAAATTTATTTCTGGAGAATTCTGTGTCAAAATTAAGCACCAAAATCAACTTCTGTCACCGCATCAAATGTTTTTTTAAGGTTTACTGAAAGTTTTAAGCCGAATTTGGGGATTTTTGAAGAAAACATTTTTGGCCGATTTTTAAGGTCCGGGGCTTACAGAATTTTTCAAATGGGTAAATTTATTTCTGGAGAGTTCTGAGTCAAAATTAAGCACCAAAATCAACTTCTGTCACCGCAGCAAATGTTTTTTTTAGGTTTACTGAAAGTTTTAAGCCGAATTTGGGGATTTTTGAAGAAAACAATTTTTGGCCGATTTTTATGGTCCGGGGCTTACAGAATTTTTCATACGGGTAAATTTATTTCTGGAGAGTTCTGTGTCAAAATTAAGCACCAAAATCAACTTCTGTCACCGCAGCAAATGTTTTTTAAGGTTTACTGAAAATTTATAGGAAATTTGGGGATTTTTGAAGAAAAAAATTTTAGGCCGATTTTTAAGGTCCGGGGCTTACAGAATTTTTCATACGGGTAAATTTATTTCTGGAGAGTTCTGAGTCAAAATTAAGCACCAAAATCAACTTCTGTCACCGTAGCAAATCTTTTTTAAGGTTTACTGAAAGTTTTAAGCCGAATTTGGGCATTATTGAAGAAAACATTTTTTGCCCGAATTTAAAGGTCCGGGGCTTACAGAATTTTTCATAGGGGTAAATTTATTTCTGGAGAGTTCTGTGTCAAAATTAAGCACCAAAATCAACTTCTGTCTCCACAGCAAATGTTTTTTTAATGTTTATTGAAAGTTTCTAGCCGAAGTTGGGGAGTTTTGAAGAAAAAAATTTTTGGCCGATTTTTAAGGTCCGGGCTTACAGAATTTTTCATACGGGTAAATTTATTTCTGGAGAGTTCTGTGTCAAAATTAAGCACCAAAATCAACTTCTGTCACCGCAGTAAATGTTTTTTAAGGTTTACTGAAAATTTTAAGGGAAATTTGGGATTTTTGAAGAAAAAAATTTTAGGCCGATTTTTAAGGTCCGAGGCTTACAGAATTTTTCATACGGGTAAATTTATTTCTGGAGAGTTCTGAGTCAAAATTAAGCACCAAAATCAACTTCTGTCACCGTAGCAAAACTTTTTTAATGTTTACTGAAAGTTTTAAGCCGAATTTGGGGAGTTTTGAAGAAAAAAATTTTTGGCCGATTTTTAAGGTCCGGGGCTTACAGAAATTTTCATACGGTCAAATTTATTTCTGGAGAGTTCTGAGTCAAAATTAAGCACCAAAATCAACTTCTCTCACCGCAGCAAATGTTTTTTAAGGTTTACTGAAAGTTTTAAGCCGAATTTGGGCATTATTGAAGAAAAAAATTTTTGGCCGATTTTTAAGGTCCGGGGCTTACAGAATTTTTCAAAAGGGTAAATTTATTTCTGGAGAGTTCTGAGTCAAAATTAAGCACCAAAATCAACTTCTGTCACCGTAGCAAATCTTTTTTAAGGTTTACTGAAAGTTTTAAACCGAATTTGGGGATTTTTGAAGAAAAACATTTTTGGACGATTTTTAAGGTCCGGGGCTTACAGAATTTTTCATACTGTCAAATTTATTTCTGGAGTGTTCTGAGTCAAAATTAAGCACCAAAATCAACTTCTGCCACCGTATCAAATCTTTTTTAAGGTTTACTGAAAGTTTTAAGCCGAATTTGGGGATTTTTGAAGAAAACAATTTTTGGCCGATTTTTATGGTCCGGGGCTTACAGAATTTTTCATACGGGTAAATTTATTTCTGGAGAGTTCTGTGTCAAAATTAAGCACCAAAATCAACTTCTGTCACCGCAGCAAATGTTTTTTAAGGTTTACTGAAAATTTATAGGAAATTTGGGGATTTTTGAAGAAAAAAATTTTAGGCCGATTTTTAAGGTCCGGGGCTTACAGAATTTTTCATATGGGTAAATTTATTTCTGGAGAGTTCTGTGTCAAAATTAAGCACCAAAATCAACTTCTGTCACCGCATCAAATGTTTTTTAAGGTTTACTGAAAGTTTTAAGCCGAATTTGGGGATTTTTGAAGAAAAAATTTTTGACCGATTTTTAAGGTCCGGGGCTTACAGAATTTTTCAAACGGGTAAATTTATTTCTGGAAAGTTCTGAGTCAAAATTAAGCACCAAAATCAACTTCTGTCAGCGTAGCAAATCTATTTTAATGTTTACTGAAAGTTTTAAGCCGAATTTGGGTTTTTTTGCCGAAAAAAATTTTTGGCCAATTTTTAAGGTCCGGGGTTTACAGAATTTTTCATACGGGTAAATATATTTCTGGAGAGTTCTGTGTCAAAATTAAGCACCAAAATCAACTTCTCTCACCGCAGCAAATGTTTTTTAAGGTTTACTGAAAGTTTTAAGCCGAATTTGGGCATTATTGAAGAAAAAAAATTTTGGCCGATTTTTAAGGTCCGGGGCTTACAGAATTTTTCAAACGGGTAAATTTATTTCTGGAGAGTTCTGAGTCAAAATTAAGCACCAAAATCAACTTCTGTCACCGTAGCAAATCTTTTTTAAGGTTTACTGAAAGTTTAAACCGAATTTGGGGATTTTTGAAGAAAAACATTTTTGGACGATTTTTAAGGTCCGGGGCTTACAGAATTTTTCATACTGTCAAATTTATTTCTGGAGTGTTCTGAGTCAAAATTAAGCACCAAAATCAACTTCTGCCACCGTATCAAATCTTTTTTAAGGTTTACTGAAAGTTTTAAGCCGAATTTGGGGATTTTTGAAGAAAACAATTTTTGGCCGATTTTTATGGTCCGGGGCTTACAGAATTTTTCATATGGGTAAATTTATTTCTGGAGAGTTCTGTGTCAAAATTAAGCACCAAAATCAACTTCTGTCACCGCAGCAAATGTTTTTTAAGGTTTACTGAAAATTTATAGGAAATTTGGGGATTTTTGAAGAAAAAATTTTTGACCGATTTTTAAGGTCCGGGGCTTACAGAATTTTTCAAACGGGTAAATTTATTTCTGGAGAGTTCTGAGTCAAAATTAAGCACCAAAATCAACTTCTGTCAGCGTAGCAAATCTATTTTAAGGTTTACTGAAAGTTTTAAGCCGAATTTGGGGTTTTTTGCCGAAAAAAATTTTTGGCCAATTTTTAAGGTCCGGGGTTTACAGAATTTTTCATACGGGTAAATATATTTCTGGAGAGTTCTGTGTCAAAATTAAGCACCAAAATCAACTTCTGTCACCGCAGCAAATGTTTTTTTTAGGTTTACTGAAAGTTTTAAGCCGAATTTGGGGATTTTTGAAGAAAACAATTTTTGGCCGATTTTTATGGTCCGGGGCTTACAGAATTTTTCATACGGGTAAATTTATTTTTGGAGAGTTCAGATTCAAAATTAAGCACCAAAATCAACTTCTGTCACCACAGCAAATCTTTTTTAAGGTTTACTGAGATTTTTTATCCGAATTTGGGGATTTTTGAAGAAAAATATTTTTGCCCGATTTTTATGGTCCGGGGCTTACAGAATTTTTCATACGGGTAATAATATTTCTGGAGAGTTCTGTGTCAAAATTAAGCACCAACATCAACTTCTGTCACCACAGCAAAATCATTTTTAAGGTTTACTGAAAATTTTAAGGGAAATTTGGGGATTTTTGAAGAAAAAAATTTTAGGCCGATTTTTAAGGTCCGGGGCTTACAGAATTTTTCATACGGGTAAATTTATTTCTGGAGAGTTCTGAGTCAAAATTAAGCACCAAAATCAACTTCTGTCACCGTAGCAAATCTATTTTAAGGTTTACTGAAAGTTTTAAGCAGAATTTGTGGTTTTTTGACGAAAAAAATTTTTGGCCAATTTTTAAGGTCCGGGGTTTACAGAATTCTTCATACGGGTAAATATATTTCTGGAGAGTTCTGTGTCAAAATTAAGCACCAAAATCAACTTCTGCCACCGTAGCAAATCTTTTTTAAGGTTTACTGAAAGTTTTAAGCCGAATTTGGGGATTTTTGAAGAAAAAAATTTTTGGACGATTTTTAAGGTCCGGGGCTTACAGAATTTTTCATACTGTCAAATTTATTTCTGGAGAGTTCTGTGTCAAAATTAAGCACCAAAATCAACTTCTGTCACCGTAGCAAATCTTTTTTAAGGTTTACTGAAAGTTTTAAGCCGAATTTGGGGATTTTTGAAGAAAAAAATTTTTGGACGATTTTTAAGGTCCGAGGCTTACAGAATTTTTCATACTGTCAAATTTATTTCTGGAGTGTTCTGAGTCAAAATTAAGCACCAAAATCAACTTCTGCCACCGTAGCAAATCTTTTTTAAGGTTTACTGAAAGTTTTAAGCCGAATTTGGGGATTTTTGAAGAAAAAATTTTTGGCCGATTTTTAATGTCCGGGGCTAACAGAATTTTTCAAATGGGTAAATTTATTTCTGGAGAGTTCTGAGTCAAAATTAAGCACCAAAATCAACTTCTGTCACCACAGCAAATCTTTTTTAAGGTTTACTGAGATTTTTTATCTGAATTTGGTGATTTTTGAAGAAAAATGTTTTTGGCCGATTTTTATGGTCCGGGGCTTACAGAATTTTTCATACGGGTAATTATATTTCTGGAGAGTTCTGTGTCAAAATTAAGCACCAACATCAACTTCTGTCACCACAGCAAATCTTTTTTAAGGTTTACTGAAAATTTTAAGGGAAATTTGGGGATTTTAGAAGAAAAAAATTTTAGGCCGATTTTTAAGGTCCGGGGCTTACAGAATTTTATATACGGGTAAATTTATTTCTGGAGAGTTCTGAGTCAAAATTAAGTACCAAAATCAACTTCTGTCACCGTAGCAAATCTTTTTTAATGTTTACTGAAAGTTTTAAGCCGAATTTGGGGATTTTTGAAGAAAAAAATTTTTGGCCGATTTTTAAAGTCCGGGGCTTACAGAATTTTTCATAAAGTCAAATTTATTTCTGGAGAGTTCTGAGTCAAAATTAAGCACCAAAATCAACTTCTGTCACCGTAGCAAATCTTTTTTAAGGTTTACTGAAAGTTTTAAGCCGAATTTGGGCATTATTGAAGAAAAAAATTTTTGGCTGATTTTTAAGGTCCGGGGCTTACAGAATTTTCCATATGGGTAAATTTATTTCTGGAGAGTTCTGTGTCAAAATTAAGCACCAAAATCAACTTCTCTCACCGCAGCAAATGTTTTTTAAGGTTTACTGAAAGTTTTAAGCCGAATTTGGGCATTATTGAAGAAAAAAATTTTTGACAGATTTTTAAGGTCCGGGGCTTACAGAATTTTTCAAAAGGGTAAATTTATTTCTGGAGAGTTCTGAGTCAAAATTAAGCACCAAAATCAACTTCTGTCACCGTAGCAAATCTTTTTTAAGGTTTACTGAAAGTTTTAAACCGAATTTGGGGATTTTTGAAGAAAAACATTTTTGGACGATTTTTAAGGTCCGGGGCTTACAGAATTTTTCATACTGTCAAATTTATTTCTGGAGTGTTCTGAGTCAAAATTAAGCACCAAAATCAACTTCTGCCACCGTATCAAATCTTTTTTAAGGTTTACTGAAAGTTTTAAGCCGAATTTGGGGATTTTTGAAGAAAACAATTTTTGGCCGATTTTTATGGTCCGGGGCTTACAGAATTTTTCATACGGGTAAATTTATTTCTGGAGAGTTCTGTGTCAAAATTAAGCACCAAAATCAACTTCTGTCACCGCAGCAAATGTTTTTTAAGGTTTACTGAAAATTTATAGGAAATTTGGGGATTTTTGAAGAAAAAAATTTTAGGCCGATTTTTAAGGTCCGGGGCTTACAGAATTTTTCATATGGGTAAATTTATTTCTGGAGAGTTCTGTGTCAAAATTAAGCACCAAAATCAACTTCTGTCACCGCATCAAATGTTTTTTAAGGTTTACTGAAAGTTTTAAGCCGAATTTGGGGATTTTTGAAGAAAAAATTTTTGACCGATTTTTAAGGTCCGGGGCTTACAGAATTTTTCAAACGGGTAAATTTATTTCTGGAAAGTTCTGAGTCAAAATTAAGCACCAAAATCAACTTCTGTCAGCGTAGCAAATCTATTTTAATGTTTACTGAAAGTTTTAAGCCGAATTTGGGTTTTTTTGCCGAAAAAAATTTTTGGCCAATTTTTAAGGTCCGGGGTTTACAGAATTTTTCATACGGGTAAATATATTTCTGGAGAGTTCTGTGTCAAAATTAAGCACCAAAATCAACTTCTCTCACCGCAGCAAATGTTTTTTAAGGTTTACTGAAAGTTTTAAGCCGAATTTGGGCATTATTGAAGAAAAAAAATTTTGGCCGATTTTTAAGGTCCGGGGCTTACAGAATTTTTCAAACGGGTAAATTTATTTCTGGAGAGTTCTGAGTCAAAATTAAGCACCAAAATCAACTTCTGTCACCGTAGCAAATCTTTTTTAAGGTTTACTGAAAGTTTAAACCGAATTTGGGGATTTTTGAAGAAAAACATTTTTGGACGATTTTTAAGGTCCGGGGCTTACAGAATTTTTCATACTGTCAAATTTATTTCTGGAGTGTTCTGAGTCAAAATTAAGCACCAAAATCAACTTCTGCCACCGTATCAAATCTTTTTTAAGGTTTACTGAAAGTTTTAAGCCGAATTTGGGGATTTTTGAAGAAAACAATTTTTGGCCGATTTTTATGGTCCGGGGCTTACAGAATTTTTCATATGGGTAAATTTATTTCTGGAGAGTTCTGTGTCAAAATTAAGCACCAAAATCAACTTCTGTCACCGCAGCAAATGTTTTTTAAGGTTTACTGAAAATTTATAGGAAATTTGGGGATTTTTGAAGAAAAAATTTTTGACCGATTTTTAAGGTCCGGGGCTTACAGAATTTTTCAAACGGGTAAATTTATTTCTGGAGAGTTCTGAGTCAAAATTAAGCACCAAAATCAACTTCTGTCAGCGTAGCAAATCTATTTTAAGGTTTACTGAAAGTTTTAAGCCGAATTTGGGGTTTTTTGCCGAAAAAAATTTTTGGCCAATTTTTAAGGTCCGGGGTTTACAGAATTTTTCATACGGGTAAATATATTTCTGGAGAGTTCTGTGTCAAAATTAAGCACCAAAATCAACTTCTGTCACCGCAGCAAATGTTTTTTTTAGGTTTACTGAAAGTTTTAAGCCGAATTTGGGGATTTTTGAAGAAAACAATTTTTGGCCGATTTTTATGGTCCGGGGCTTACAGAATTTTTCATACGGGTAAATTTATTTTTGGAGAGTTCAGATTCAAAATTAAGCACCAAAATCAACTTCTGTCACCACAGCAAATCTTTTTTAAGGTTTACTGAGATTTTTTATCCGAATTTGGGGATTTTTGAAGAAAAATATTTTTGGCCGATTTTTATGGTCCGGGGCTTACAGAATTTTTCATACGGGTAATAATATTTCTGGAGAGTTCTGTGTCAAAATTAAGCACCAACATCAACTTCTGTCACCACAGCAAAATCATTTTTAAGGTTTACTGAAAATTTTAAGGGAAATTTGGGGATTTTTGAAGAAAAAAATTTTAGGCCGATTTTTAAGGTCCGGGGCTTACAGAATTTTTCATACGGGTAAATTTATTTCTGGAGAGTTCTGAGTCAAAATTAAGCACCAAAATCAACTTCTGTCACCGTAGCAAATCTATTTTAAGGTTTACTGAAAGTTTTAAGCAGAATTTGTGGTTTTTTGACGAAAAAAATTTTTGGCCAATTTTTAAGGTCCGGGGTTTACAGAATTCTTCATACGGGTAAATATATTTCTGGAGAGTTCTGTGTCAAAATTAAGCACCAAAATCAACTTCTGCCACCGTAGCAAATCTTTTTTAAGGTTTACTGAAAGTTTTAAGCCGAATTTGGGGATTTTTGAAGAAAAAAATTTTTGGACGATTTTTAAGGTCCGGGGCTTACAGAATTTTTCATACTGTCAAATTTATTTCTGGAGAGTTCTGTGTCAAAATTAAGCACCAAAATCAACTTCTGTCACCGTAGCAAATCTTTTTTAAGGTTTACTGAAAGTTTTAAGCCGAATTTGGGGATTTTTGAAGAAAAAAATTTTTGGACGATTTTTAAGGTCCGAGGCTTACAGAATTTTTCATACTGTCAAATTTATTTCTGGAGTGTTCTGAGTCAAAATTAAGCACCAAAATCAACTTCTGCCACCGTATCAAATCTTTTTTAAGGTTTACTGAAAGTTTTAAGCCGAATTTGGGGATTTTTGAAGAAAAAAATTTTGGCCGATTTTTAATGTCCGGGGCTAACAGAATTTTTCAAATGGGTAAATTTATTTCTGGAGAGTTCTGAGTCAAAATTAAGCACCAAAATCAACTTCTGTCACCACAGCAAATCTTTTTTAAGGTTTACTGAGATTTTTTATCTGAATTTGGTGATTTTTGAAGAAAAATGCTTTTGGCCGATTTTTATGGTCCGGGGCTTACAGAATTTTTCATACGGGTAATTATATTTCTGGAGAGTTCTGTGTCAAAATTAAGCACCAACATCAACTTCTGTCACCACAGCAAATCTTTTTTAAGGTTTACTGAAAATTTTAAGGGAAATTTGGGGATTTTAGAAGAAAAAAATTTTAGGCCGATTTTTAAGGTCCGGGGCTTACAGAATTTTATATACGGGTAAATTTATTTCTGGAGAGTTCTGAGTCAAAATTAAGTACCAAAATCAACTTCTGTCACCGTAGCAAATCTTTTTTAATGTTTACTGAAAGTTTTAAGCCGAATTTGGGGATTTTTGAAGAAAAAAATTTTTGGCCGATTTTTAAAGTCCGGGGCTTACAGAATTTTTCATAAAGTCAAATTTATTTCTGGAGAGTTCTGAGTCAAAATTAAGCACCAAAATCAACTTCTGTCACCGTAGCAAATCTTTTTTAAGGTTTACTGAAAGTTTTAAGCCGAATTTGGGCATTATTGAAGAAAAAAATTTTTGGCTGATTTTTAAGGTCCGGGGCTTACAGAATTTTCCATATGGGTAAATTTATTTCTGGAGAGTTCTGTGTCAAAATTAAGCACCAAAATCAACTTCTCTCACCGCAGCAAATGTTTTTAAAGGTTTACTGAAAGTTTTAAGCCGAATTTGGGGATTTTAAAGAAAAAAAATTTTGGACGATTTTTAAGGTCCGGGGCTTACAGAATTTTTCATACTGTCAAATTTATTTCTGGAGTGTTCTGAGTCAAAATTAAGCACCAAAATCAACTTCTGTCACCGTATCAAATCTTTTTTAAGGTTTACTGAAAGTTTTAAGCCGAATTTAGGGATTATTGAAGAAAAAAATTTTTGGCTGATTTTTAAGGTCCGGGGCTTACAGAATTTTTCATACGGGTAAATTTATTTCTGGAGAATTCTGTGTCAAAATTAAGCACCAAAATCAACTTCTGTCACCGCATCAAATGTTTTTTTAAGGTTTACTGAAAGTTTTAAGCCGAATTTGGGGATTTTTGAAGAAAAAATTTTTGGCCGATTTTTAAGGTCCGGGGCTTACAGAATTTTTCAAATGGGTAAATTTATTTCTGGAGAGTTCTGAGTCAAAATTAAGCACCAAAATCAACTTCTGTCACCGCAGCAAATGTTTTTTTTAGGTTTACTGAAAGTTTTAAGCCGAATTTGGGGATTTTTGAAGAAAACAATTTTTGGCCGATTTTTATGGTCCGGGGCTTACAGAATTTTTCATATGGGTAAATTTATTTCTGGAGAGTTCTGTGTCAAAATTAAGCACCAAAATCAACTTCTGTCACCGCAGCAAATGTTTTTTAAGGTTTACTGAAAATTTATAGGAAATTTGGGGATTTTTGAAGAAAAAAATTTTAGGCCGATTTTTAAGGTCCGGGGCTTACAGAATTTTTCATACGGGTAAATTTATTTCTGGAGAGTTCTGAGTCAAAATTAAGCACCAAAATCAACTTCTGTCACCGTAGCAAATCTTTTTTAAGGTTTACTGAAAGTTTTAAGCCGAATTTGGGCATTATTGAAGAAAAAATTTTTTGCCCGAATTTTAAGGTCCGGGGCTTACAGAATTTTTCATAGGGGTAAATTTATTTCTGGAGAGTTCTGTGTCAAAATTAAGCACCAAAATCAACTTCTGTCTCCACAGCAAATGTTTTTTTAATGTTTATTGAAAGTTTCTAGCCGAAGTTGGGGAGTTTTGAAGAAAAAAATTTTTGGCCGATTTTTAAGGTCCGAGGCTTACAGAATTTTTCATACGGGTAAATTTATTTCTGGAGAGTTCTGAGTCAAAATTAAGCACCAAAATCAACTTCTGTCACCGTAGCAAAACTTTTTTAATGTTTACTGAAAGTTTTAAGGCGAATTTGGGGAGTTTTGAAGAAAACAATTTTTGGCCGATTTTTAAGGTCCGGGGCTTACAGAAATTTTCATACGGTCAAATTTATTTCTGGAGAGTTCTGAGTCAAAATTAAGCACCAAAATCAACTTCTCTCACCGCAGCAAATGTTTTTTAAGGTTTACTGAAAGTTTTAAGCCGAATTTGGGCATTATTGAAGAAAAAAATTTTTGGCCGATTTTTAAGGTCCGGGGCTTACAGAATTTTTCAAACGGGTAAATTTATTTCTGGAGAGTTCTGAGTCAAAATTAAGCACCAAAATCAACTTCTGTCACCGTAGCAAATCTTTTTTAAGGTTTACTGAAAGTTTTAAACCGAATTTGGGGATTTTTGAAGAAAAACATTTTTGGACGATTTTTAAGGTCCGGGGCTTACAGAATTTTTCATACTGTCAAATTTATTTCTGGAGTGTTCTGAGTCAAAATTAAGCACCAAAATCAACTTCTGCCACCGTATCAAATCTTTTTTAAGGTTTACTGAAAGTTTTAAGCCGAATTTGGGGATTTTTGAAGAAAACAATTTTTGGCCGATTTTTATGGTCCGGGGCTTACAGAATTTTTCATACGGGTAAATTTATTTCTGGAGAGTTCTGTGTCAAAATTAAGCACCAAAATCAACTTCTGTCACCGCAGCAAATGTTTTTTAAGGTTTACTGAAAATTTATAGGAAATTTGGGGATTTTTGAAGAAAAAAATTTTAGGCCGATTTTTAAGGTCCGGGGCTTACAGAATTTTTCATATGGGTAAATTTATTTCTGGAGAGTTCTGTGTCAAAATTAAGCACCAAAATCAACTTCTGTCACCGCATCAAATGTTTTTTAAGGTTTACTGAAAGTTTTAAGCCGAATTTGGGGATTTTTGAAGAAAAAATTTTTGACCGATTTTTAAGGTCCGGGGCTTACAGAATTTTTCAAACGGGTAAATTTATTTCTGGAGAGTTCTGAGTCAAAATTAAGCACCAAAATCAACTTCTGTCAGCGTAGCAAATCTATTTTAATGTTTACTGAAAGTTTTAAGCCGAATTTGGGGTTTTTTGCCGAAAAAAATTTTTGGCCAATTTTTAAGGTCCGGGGTTTACAGAATTTTTCATACGGGTAAATATATTTCTGGAGAGTTCTGTGTCAAAATTAAGCACCAAAATCAACTTCTCTCACCGCAGCAAATGTTTTTTAAGGTTTACTGAAAGTTTTAAGCCGAATTTGGGCATTATTGAAGAAAAAAATTTTTGGCCGATTTTTAAGGTCCGGGGCTTACAGAATTTTTCAAACGGGTAAATTTATTTCTGGAGAGTTCTGAGTCAAAATTAAGCACCAAAATCAACTTCTGTCACCGTAGCAAATCTTTTTTAAGGTTTACTGAAAGTTTAAACCGAATTTGGGGATTTTTGAAGAAAAACATTTTTGGACGATTTTTAAGGTCCGGGGCTTACAGAATTTTTCATACTGTCAAATTTATTTCTGGAGTGTTCTGAGTCAAAATTAAGCACCAAAATCAACTTCTGCCACCGTATCAAATCTTTTTTAAGGTTTACTGAAAGTTTTAAGCCGAATTTGGGGATTTTTGAAGAAAACAATTTTTGGCCGATTTTTATGGTCCGGGGCTTACAGAATTTTTCATATGGGTAAATTTATTTCTGGAGAGTTCTGTGTCAAAATTAAGCACCAAAATCAACTTCTGTCACCGCAGCAAATGTTTTTTAAGGTTTACTGAAAATTTATAGGAAATTTGGGGATTTTTGAAGAAAAAATTTTTGACCGATTTTTAAGGTCCGGGGCTTACAGAATTTTTCAAACGGGTAAATTTATTTCTGGAGAGTTCTGAGTCAAAATTAAGCACCAAAATCAACTTCTGTCAGCGTAGCAAATCTATTTTAAGGTTTACTGAAAGTTTTAAGCCGAATTTGGGGTTTTTTGCCGAAAAAAATTTTTGGCCAATTTTTAAGGTCCGGGGTTTACAGAATTTTTCATACGGGTAAATATATTTCTGGAGAGTTCTGTGTCAAAATTAAGCACCAAAATCAACTTCTGTCACCGCAGCAAATGTTTTTTTTAGGTTTACTGAAAGTTTTAAGCCGAATTTGGGGATTTTTGAAGAAAACAATTTTTGGCCGATTTTTATGGTCCGGGGCTTACAGAATTTTTCATACGGGTAAATTTATTTTTGGAGAGTTCAGATTCAAAATTAAGCACCAAAATCAACTTCTGTCACCACAGCAAATCTTTTTTAAGGTTTACTGAGATTTTTTATCCGAATTTGGGGATTTTTGAAGAAAAATATTTTTGGCCGATTTTTATGGTCCGGGGCTTACAGAATTTTTCATACGGGTAATAATATTTCTGGAGAGTTCTGTGTCAAAATTAAGCACCAACATCAACTTCTGTCACCACAGCAAAATCATTTTTAAGGTTTACTGAAAATTTTAAGGGAAATTTGGGGATTTTTGAAGAAAAAAATTTTAGGCCGATTTTTAAGGTCCGGGGCTTACAGAATTTTTCATACGGGTAAATTTATTTCTGGAGAGTTCTGAGTCAAAATTAAGCACCAAAATCAACTTCTGTCACCGTAGCAAATCTATTTTAAGGTTTACTGAAAGTTTTAAGCAGAATTTGTGGTTTTTTGACGAAAAAAATTTTTGGCCAATTTTTAAGGTCCGGGGTTTACAGAATTCTTCATACGGGTAAATATATTTCTGGAGAGTTCTGTGTCAAAATTAAGCACCAAAATCACTTCTGCCACCGTAGCAAATCTTTTTTAAGGTTTACTGAAAGTTTTAAGCCGAATTTGGGGATTTTTGAAGAAAAAAATTTTTGGACGATTTTTAAGGTCCGGGGCTTACAGAATTTTTCATACTGTCAAATTTATTTCTGGAGTGTTCTGAGTCAAAATTAAGCACCAAAATCAACTTCTGCCACCGTATCAAATCTTTTTTAAGGTTTACTGAAAGTTTTAAGCCGAATTTGGGGATTTTTGAAGAAAAAATTTTTGGCCGATTTTTAATGTCCGGGGCTAACAGAATTTTTCAAATGGGTAAATTTATTTCTGGAGAGTTCTGAGTCAAAATTAAGCACCAAAATCAACTTCTGTCACCACAGCAAATCTTTTTTAAGGTTTACTGAGATTTTTTATCTGAATTTGGTGATTTTTGAAGAAAAATGTTTTTGGCCGATTTTTATGGTCCGGGGCTTACAGAATTTTTCATACGGGTAATTATATTTCTGGAGAGTTCTGTGTCAAAATTAAGCACCAACATCAACTTCTGTCACCACAGCAAATCTTTTTTAAGGTTTACTGAAAATTTTAAGGGAAATTTGGGGATTTTAGAAGAAAAAAATTTTAGGCCCATTTTTAAGGTCCGGGGCTTACAGAATTTTTCATACGGGTAAATTTATTTCTGGAGAGTTCTGAGTCAAAATTAAGTACCAAAATCAACTTCTGTCACCGTAGCAAATCTTTTTTAATGTTTACTGAAAGTTTTAAGCCGAATTTGGGGATTTTTGAAGAAAAAAATTTTTGGCCGATTTTTAAAGTCCGGGGCTTACAGAATTTTTCATAAAGTCAAATTTATTTCTGGAGAGTTCTGAGTCAAAATTAAGCACCAAAATCAACTTCTGTCACCGTAGCAAATCTTTTTTAAGGTTTACTGAAAGTTTTAAGCCGAATTTGGGCATTATTGAAGAAAAAAATTTTTGGCTGATTTTTAAGGTCCGGGGCTTACAGAATTTTCCATATGGGTAAATTTATTTCTGGAGAGTTCTGTGTCAAAATTAAGCACCAAAATCAACTTCTCTCACCGCAGCAAATCTTTTGGGAGAGGAGTGTCCTAGGAGGAGGTGGTGAGCTGCTGAGACAGGGAGAGGGCTTCCCCAGGCAGGCTGATTCCTCCTGGGGAAGATATCGCTGCTGATCCTGCTGTTTGTGGTGCTGAGGATTTGCTGTGGTGCTGCTGCCTTTCAGCACCATGACTAAGAGAGGCAGACCCCGGGCTGGAGGATCAAGCAGGGGTTCTGTCGCTCCTGTCCCGCCTGACCCGCCTGACCCGCCTAACCTGCCTGCCGGAGGACTGCAGCGCGAGGCCAGGGATCCACCCGCCGGTTTGCGGAGGCCGCAAGTGTGCGCGGCTGGAGCTCCGGACCCCCCTGTCCCTTTGGCGCGCCTGCCCGGGAGACGGAGTGCGGGGAGTCTGACGGAGCAGCCGAAGCAGCCGGAGCTGATGGAGCGGACGGCGGCGGCAAGCGGAGGACTCCCTGTACCAGCGGCGGACGTGCCGGGGAGTCGGAAGGCGGCTGCTGTGCTCGTGGACCTGGCGGCTGGCGGAGGAGGTGTCCTGGACCCCCCTGGACTTTCAGTTCGGAGAGCGGGGGGTCCAGTGGAGTTCAGCAGAGTGCCAGTCTCCAAACCGCTGGCGGCGGGACCCCCGAGTGACGCAACTCGGGGGGTAATGGCGGCCCCCGCTAGCGGTGCAGCGGAGGTGGTTATAGTGGCTGCAGACTCTGCCTCCAAACTGTCAGTAGAGGGACCCCCGAGTGAGGCAACTCGGGGGGGTATGGAGACCCTCACTGGCAGTGAATCGGAGGACATGGAGATGACAGAAAGCAGCAATCTGGTGATCAGTGCTGGAGGTGCAGTTATGGTGACCCCTAGCCCAGCGGTGCTCCCCAAACTGTCAGTGGAGGGACCCCTGAGTGAGGCAACTCAGGGGGAGACGGTGGCCCCCACTGGCAGTGAAGCGGGGGGTGCCGCAAAAGGGGAGAAGACGGTGGAGGAGGACCAAGTGTCTGCGGATGAAGAAGATGACGTGTATGCTGCTTTGAGCATGGATCAGCTTCAAAAAGAGATTAGGAAGCTGAGCAACAAGCTAAGCGAAAAAAAGAGAAAAAGAAATGTTAGCGCTACCTGGGACAGATGGTCTTTTAAAGAGGAAATTACAGCTTTGTCCGTTTCATTGGGAAATGCTAAGGACCGCTTGGAATATTTAAAGAAAATAAAAAAAAAGATGATCAAATCGGAATCTACCTCTATGAGTGACATGGAGGTGGTTAAGTCAGAACAGGAGGAGGTTCCGTCTTCAGCTGCTGTGGAGGCTCAGCCGTCCGAGGATGCTGGTCGGAGAGTGCAGGGGGAGCCAGTTGATAAGGTAAGCGATGATGCAAAGGAGACTGGGGGGATTGGGAGTGGGGGTGCCCAAATTGTTACCCTGGTCCCCCTGGTCCCTATAGGCGGAGCAACAGTACCTGTGGGGGAACTGGCAGCTACTATCCCTGATTGCACTGAGGCCATGGATTCTGAGCTGATTCAGGCAGCAGTATTGGTAGAAGCTGGCATGGAGGGGGAATCCCATCAGGATAAGGCTCCTGAGGAAGTGCCAGGGGTGTCATCTGTATCAGTCAGCCGTCCAATATTGGCACAGGGAATGCCGATACTGAATAAAGAGACTCTTTCGGCTGAACAAAGAAAGGTGATTGAAACTATATATGGTGATAAAATGCTAGTCCCTGAAAGGGCTAGAGTGGCTGCCGCTGCAATAGAAAAAGACATGGTCTCGAGAGGTGAGAGGCAGTCTAAATCAGCTCCGGGTGTTCTGTCTTATGCCAGTGTGGTTACTAGACAAAGAGCAAATAATGTGTCATATGCTGCACCTACGCCTGGAGGTGTTGGCAAAAGAAGGAACCTTGTTCAATTTAAGTGGATTGCTCCAGGGGAAGCCCCAAGTAGAGAGGCTTTCCTTAAAATGGTGTTCAGCCTGGGGTTCGGTGCGGCAGATCTGTACGCCTGCATTCACCCAGTGCGGACCCTGGAGTATGACTTGAGCTTTGTATCGTACCAGGGTCTGCAGGTTTTCTGGGTGAAGTGGCAGGCGTGCAGATCCAAGGACCCATTTGAGAAGTATGTGGTTAACCTGGTCACCAGGCAGGACAGGGTCAAAGCTACGATCCTAGTCAGAAATGAATCATTACCTCCAGAGGATATTGCCTTTTGGCTTAAGAGATTTTGTGATCTTGAATCGGGGGTAACAAAGGCTGGTTATGTGTTGGGTGTGTGGGGAGGGGCGTGGGAAGTAGGAATTAGGTTGAGGTATTCTGAAAGGGGGTGTGTGCATGTGCCCTCGGCTGCCTATATAGGTAGGGACAGGGTTCAGTGTTTTTATCCTGGGCAGCCGAGGACATGTTTTAAGTGTGGTGATCACCGTCACGTTAGTTCTGAGTGCACTGTGGTGAAGTGTTCTTTGTGTGGGGGTGTGGGTCACTGGTCTAGAGATTGTCACACTGTCAGGTGCAATTTGTGTGGGGTGGAGGGGCACCCTTATAGCAGATGTCCGAAAGCCAGTCACAATGTGGTGTTAGAACAGGTGGTGGGTAGTAGTGTGGTGGTGAGTGAGGTGGTGAATGAGGTAGAAGAAGAGGGTATAGAGCAGGATGAGGTGGTAAATGTTGAAAGTAGGGAGGAGGTAATGGAGGAGACATTTCAGGAGGTTAGGCGGGGAGGGAAGGGGATAAAAGAGAAAGATACAGAAACACAAGTGGTGTTATCAAATAAATTTGATGTTTTCTCCTCTGATGAGGAGGAAATCATAAGGAAAGATGGAGAGTGTTATCTGGTGTCAAAAAAAAACAAAAGAAAAACAAAGAGGTCTTTTAAAGAAAGTGAGAGGCACCGGGACGGGAAAAAAAGAAGGGAGTCAATCCCGGAGGTGGGGGAAGAGGCGGTAAATAAGGAAACTCTGGCCCCGATGGAAAGAAGGGTGGTGGAAAGGAGAAAGGAGGAGGTGGTGGCAATGGAGGAGACAGTGGCGGTTCAGCAGGAGGTAGCCGAAGAGACTGATGTGGAGTCATCCCAGAGCTCGGGGGTCGGGCCAAGTGGCACTGGTGGTGGGGTACACTGCCAGGTCATAAAGTTTGTGGCCAAGGCCCCTGACCCTGGGATCCCTGAGGAGGGTGGTGTACCCTCTGGGGGTGGAAGGGAGGGGGGTGGGGATGCCACAGGCGGTGGTGTGGCTGGCCCGCAGGGGGCTGGTGTGCAGTGTTAAGACTTGTTTTTTGGTGATGGTATGTAAAAGTAAGCAAGGTCTTGTAATATTCCATAACCTAGAAACATGGATCCTCATCCTATACGATGTGCCACGATTAATGTGGCTTCCGTGTTGTCCGAATGTGCTCGTATGATGGCCTTTGATTTTTTCAATACGATTGATGTTGATGTTTTATTTTTGCAAGAGACTAGGATTAGTAAATTGGATATCCTCCACAAGGCGAAGCAGGAGTGGAGGAGGGGTCCTTCTTACTGGTCTCTTGCGGCCGAGCCATACGGTGGGGTGGCAGTCCTTTTTTCTGATATGGTAACTGTGCACAAGGTTATTGAATTGCAAGCAGGTAGATGTATGATTTTGGATGTCAACATAAAGGGACAAGATGTGAGATTAATTAATGTGTATGGGCCACAGACACCAGGTGATAGGAAAAGTCTCTTTATGGAGATAAAACCTTTTCTTTTTACAGCCCAGCAGGTCGTCTTTGGTGGTGATTTTAATA
Source organism: Taudactylus pleione (assembly GCA_031769625.1). Classification (NCBI taxonomy): domain Eukaryota; kingdom Metazoa; phylum Chordata; class Amphibia; order Anura; family Myobatrachidae; genus Taudactylus; species Taudactylus pleione. The sequence goes on along the minus strand of JAUIMM010000843.1, from coordinate 73,680 downwards.
CCGTTGTTAGGCCAAAAGACAGGGGAGGCTCAAGGAGACCCCTGGGCTATGATTCCAATTTTTTAGTTAGCATGGTTAGACAGGCTGGTTTGGTGGATGTGCATATTCGTCACTCCCCAGACCTCACGGGTTTCACCTACTTTAGTGGTAGTCGTAGGTCTAGGATAGATAGGTTTTTTGTTAAGGAGACTTCCAATACTTCATCCCTTGGGGTGAGGTTGGTGGAATTTTCCGATCACGGTTTGCTCTCAGTAACTTTGAATGCTTCAGAAACCCCTCAGAAGGGGCGGGGTCTGTGGCGTTTGAACTCTGAACTCCTGGAAGAAGAGAGAGTTAGGCAGTCCTTCAGGGTCTTCTTTCAATCTCAGGAGACACTTCTGGAGGCTGGTTGGAGTAGGTCTGAGTGGTGGGAGGTGATTAAAAAGAGAACCTGCAAATTTTTCCGTGGCCTTATAGCTAGGAAAAACTTGATAAAGCAAAATATCTACCGTAATCTGAGAAGGAAATTGGATTTCCTGATCTCTGAGGAGGGAGATGATGGGGAAATCTCCCGAGTGAAGGCTCAGATGAAAGAGTTCCAATATAACCGATTGGCATCCTTGGTTTTGGAAAGGGATTATGGTATGTACCACTCGCCTGATCCCTACCAGAGCTGTAGGAGGTCAGTCGACGCCAAACATGTCAGAGGACTGGTGGACGGACAGGGTGTTCTTCGTACTGACAAGGAAGGCATTCTGGATGTTATTGTGTCCTACTATTCTGATCTTCTGTCTGAGCAGCCACTCATCAGGGAGAGGATGGAGGAATTTCTGAGGGGAACCCCTGGTCTGAGTTCTCAGGGTGCCTCTCTTGACTCCTTGGCAAGTGATATAACCGCAGAGGAAGTTAGGAAGGCGATAATGGGTTTAAATCCCAAGAAATCACCAGGACCAGATGGTTTAACATCTGAATTTTATAAGACCTTTGCTGACCTCCTGATTCCCCGCCTTGTGGAAGTTTTTAATGAGAGCCTGGATGAGGGAGTCCTCCCTCCTTCCATGAGGTTATCTGCGCTTATTTTGCTGTCCAAAGGGAAGGACTCGTCTCGTATTGAGAACTGGCGCCCCATAGCCCTTCTCAATGCAGACAGGAAGATTTTGGCAAAGGTACTGTTTAACAGGCTTTCAGTGTTTTCTGAGCTGTTGCTTTCTCCTTCTCAGCACTGTACGGTGAAGGGTCGTAGCACTTTTAGTGCTGTCCTTGGTGTCCGGGAGGCCATTGAGCGGTGCAGGGCTGAGAAGTGGGGAAAGTACTTACTGGCATTGGATCAGTCAAAAGCTTTTGACCGAGTGAATCATGAGTACCTTTGGGCTCTACTGAGATGGTATGGTCTTCCAGAGAGGGTGGTTAATTGGTTACAGACGATCTATCGTATGGCTGAAAGCTTTCCACTGGTAAACGGTTGGGTGGGCCCTACCTTTGGTGTAGGCTCGGGTGTTCGTCAGGGGTGTCCCCTGAGCCCCCTCCTGTATGTCTTTGCAATCGATCCCTTCGTTAGGAGGGTAGAGTGTGGGACTGTAGGGGGGGTGCAGCTGAGTCCGGAGTTTGCATTGAGGGTGGTGGCTTACGCAGATGATGTCACGGTGGTTCTGTCCTCGCAGGCAGAGGCCCGTGGCATAGAACACCTCATTTGCGAGTACTCTGAGGCTTCGTGCTCCAGAGTAAACCGAGAAAAGTGTGATGTTTTCTGGATGGGGGAGGAGGGGGAGCCTTTTCCTCTTCCGGACAGCTTCCCTCAGGTCAACGATCAGATTAAAATTCTTGGTATCAAATTTGATCATGGAGATTATGCCTCCCTAAATTGGGTTAACAAGCTGGAGGATGCTACCAAGAAGGTAGAGAGTTGGAAAAGATGGAAATTGTCTTTGAGGGAAAGGGTTGACTTGTGCAAAACTTACCTGATCCCGATTTTTTTGTATGTCAGTTACGTGTGCTTTTTGCCACAATCTTTGTGGTCCAGATTGAATTCCTTGTTCTTCCTCTTGTTGTGGAAGAACAGGATCAATATAGTGAAGAGGGGTATCACCTACAGACCGAGGAAAGATGGGGGTTTGAACATGGTAAACCCAGTGATCTTTTTTGTTACAGCTTTTTTAAAGCTTAACATTGGGAGCATGTTTTTAGACACTCCTCCTCGGTGGGTAGAGGGATTTAGACCATGGGTGTTTCCCTTCCTCAGATTCTGGATAGATGGAGGCCAAGTGAGAAGTTTCCGGATTCGTCATGGTTACCTCCCGATCTACGTCATCCAGAGCTTGAAGGTGATAAAGCGATATGACGTGGGAGTGGGTGAAGTCAAAAACTTCTCTAGGAGGGAGTTGGAGAGAAGAATTTTGCACACCCACTTTCATGTTCCGCTGTCACTGAGGGACTGTCCAGGTAATGTCGCTTCGGCTGGATTGGTTTTGTTAAATTCACAAAGGTTACCGCCCAAGTTCAAAGATATTGCCTGGCTCACTTTTCATGGGAGGCTTTATGTTGGAGGGAACCTCAGGTGGCGAAGTGCCAGTGAACGTGGCTGCCCACGGGAGGAATGTCCAGGGGTGGAGGAGACGATGGACCACTTCCTGCTTGAGTGTCCTTTTAATGTAAAGGTTTATGAGGAGGTTTCAAAGGCCATTGGTATCCCGTGCCTTTCGGGTCTTAGTTACCCTGAGTGGGCTTATGGGGTAGTCAGAAGATACGGTGACTTTAATTTAACCACAATTTTTTTAGTTAGTTTAGCTGTTAGGTATCACACGTGGAATGCACGGTGCCAGGTATCTATTCGAAGGAAGGTCCTCCCCTGTGATGTGGTGGTAGGTATGATTATGCAAGAGGTGAAAAAGATGATGGATCTGGATAAGGGGAGACTGGATGCTGTCAGATGGTCACAGTGGTGGGGCCGTTTGAAACCCCCTTGAGTGGGTGGTTGAAAGTCTCTTCTTGTTCAGCTGGGTTTCTTTTCTGTCCTTTCACTCCCTGTAGATTTTTTATTCTATTTTTTGGTTTTTGTTGAAAAGGTTTTACATACATCTACCTGAGGTGGTGTGTATTGGTGATGGGTTGGATTAGATAAGATAGATAGTAGTTAAAGTTTTTTGTATTGTTTTATGGTTTGCTGTGTATATATACATATATAATATATAAAAAAAAAAAAAAAAAATATATAGATAGTGGTTAAGGTAGTTGTTGTTCTAAAATCCTTGCTTACTTTTTCTCATAGGAGATAAGTTGTTTATTATTAGGATTGGTAAAGTTTTCTTTTGGTTATAAGGCATAATATGGAGTAATATTGTGTATCCTTATGTTGATATTTGATTTTGTGTATATATATATTTTATCTATTTATTTATTTATTTTTTATATATGTAATTATTGTATATATATATATATCTTTGTTGCAAGTTAAAATAAAGAAGCATATTCTCTCACCGCAGCAAATGTTTTTAAAGGTTTACTGAAAGTTTTAAGCCGAATTTGGGGATTTTAAAGAAAAAAATTTTTGGACGATTTTTAAGGTCCGGGGCTTACAGAATTTTTCATACTGTCAAATTTATTTCTGGAGTGTTCTGAGTCAAAATTAAGCACCAAAATCAACTTCTGTCACCGTATCAAATCTTTTTTAAGGTTTACTGAAAGTTTTAAGCCGAATTTAGGGATTATTGAAGAAAAAAATTTTTGGCTGATTTTTAAGGTCCGGGGCTTACAGAATTTTTCATACGGGTAAATTTATTTCTGGAGAATTCTGTGTCAAAATTAAGCACCAAAATCAACTTCTGTCACCGCATCAAATGTTTTTTTAAGGTTTACTGAAAGTTTTAAGCCGAATTTGGGGATTTTTGAAGAAAAAATTTTTGCCCGATTTTTAAGGTCCGGGGCTTACAGAATTTTTCAAATGGGTAAATTTATTTCTGGAGAGTTCTGAGTCAAAATTAAGCACCAAAATCAACTTCTGTCACCGTAGCAAAACTTTTTTAATGTTTACTGAAAGTTTTAAGCCGAATTTGGGGATTTTTGAAGAAAAAAATTTTTGGCCGATTTTTAAGGTCCGGGGCTTACAGAAATTTTCATACGGTCAAATTTATTTCTGGAGTGTTCTGAGTCAAAATTAAGCACCAAAATCAACTTCTGCCACCGTATCAAATCTTTTTTAAGGTTTACTGAAAGTTTTAAGCCGAATTTGGGGATTTTTGAAGAAAACAATTTTTGGCCGATTTTTATGGTCCGGGGCTTACAGAATTTTTCATACGGGTAAATTTATTTCTGGAGAGTTCTGTGTCAAAATTAAGCACCAAAATCAACTTCTGTCACCGCAGAAATTTTTTTTAAGGTTTACTGAAAATTTATAGGAAATTTGGGGATTTTTGAAGAAAAAAATTTTAGGCCGATTTTTAAGGCCTGGGGCTTACAGAATTTTTCATACGGGTAAATTTATTTCTGGAGAGTTCTGAGTCAAAATTAAGCACAAAAATCAACTTCTGTCACCGTAGCAAATCTTTTTTAATGTTTACTGAAAGTTTTAAGCCGAATTTGGGGATTTTTGAAGAAAAAAATTTTTGGCCAATTTTTAAGGTCCGGGGCTTACAGAATTTTTCATACGGTCAAATTTATTTCTGGAGAGTTCTGAGTCAAAATTAAGCACCAAAATCAACTTCTGTCACCGTAGCAAATCTTTTTTAAGGTTTACTGAAAGTTTTAAGCCGAATTTGGGCATTATTGAAGAAAAAAATTTTTGCCCGAATTTTAAGGTCCGGGGCTTACAGAATTTTTCATACGGGTAAATTTATTTCTGGAGAGTTCTGTGTCAAAATTAAGCACCAAAATCAACTTCTGTCTCCACAGCAAATGTTTTTTTAATGTTTATTGAAAGTTTCTAGCCGAAGTTGGGGATTTTTGAAGAAAATAATTTTTGTCTGATTTTTAAGGTCCGGGGCTTACAGAATTTTTCATACGGGTAATTATATTTCTGGAGAGTTCTGTGTCAAAATTAAGCACCAACATCAACTTCTGTCACCACAGCAAATGTTTTTTTTAGGTTTGCTGAAAGTTTTAAGCCGAATTTGGGGATTTTTGAAGAAAAAAATTTTTGGCCAATTTTTAAGGTCCGGAGCTTACAGAATTTTTCATACGGGTAAATTTATTTCTGGAGAGTTCTGTGTCAAAATTAAGCACCAAAATCAACTTCTGTCACCGCAGCAAATGTTTTTTAAGGTTTACTGAAAATTTTAAGGGAAATTTGGGGATTTTTGAAGAAAAAAATTTTAGACCGATTTTTAAGGTCCGAGGCTTACAGAATTTTTCATACAGGTAAATTTATTTCTGGAGAGTTCTGAGTCAAAATTAAGCACCAAAATCAACTTCTGTCACCGTAGCAAAACTTTTTTAAGGTTTACTGAAAGTTTTAAACCGAATTTGGGGATTTTTGAAGAAAAAAATTTTTGGACGATTTTTAAGGTCCGGGGCTTACAGAATTTTTCATACTGTCAAATTTATTTCTGGAGTGTTCTGAGTCAAAATTAAGCACCAAAATCAACTTCTGCCACCGTATCAAATCTTTTTTAAGGTTTACTGAAAGTTTTAAGCCGAATTTAGGGATTATTGAAGAAAAAAATTTTTGGCCGATTTCTAAGGTCCGGGGCTTACAGAATTTTTCATACGGGTAAATTTATTTCTGGAGAGTTCTGTGTCAAAATTAAGCACCAAAATCAACTTCTGTCACCGCATCAAATGTTTTTTAAGGTTTACTGAAAGTTTTAAGCCGAATTTGGGGATTTTTGAAGAAAAAATTTTTGGCCGATTTTTAAGGTCCGGGGCTTACAGAATTTTTCAAACGGGTAAATTTATTTCTGGAGAGTTCTGAGTCAAAATTAAGCACCAAAATCAACTTCTGTCACCGTAGCAAATCTATTTTAAGGTTTACTGAAAGTTTTAAGCCGAATTTGGTGTTTTTTGACAAAAAAAATTTTTGGCCAATTTTTAAGGTCCGGGGTTTACAGAATTTTTCATACGGGTAAATATATTTCTGGAGAGTTCTGTGTCAAAATTAAGCACCAAAATCAACTTCTGTCACCGCAGCAAATGTTTTTTTTAGGTTTACTGAAAGTTTTAAGCCGAATTTGGGGATTTTTGAAGAAAACAATTTTTGGCCGATTTTTATGGTCCAGGGCTTACAGAATTTTTCATACGGGTAAATTTATTTCTGGAGAGTTCTGAGTCAAAATTATGCACCAAAATCAACTTCTGTCACCGTAGCAAATCTTTTTAAAGTTTACTGAAAGTTTTAAGCCGAATTTGGGGATAATTGAAGAAAAAAATTTTTGCCCGAATTTTAAGGTCCGGGGCTTACAGAATTTTTCATACGGGTAAATTTATTTCTGGAGAGTTCAGAGTCAAAATTAAGCACCAAAATCAACTTCTGTCACCACAGCAAATCTTTTTTAAGGTTTACTGAGATTTTTTATCCGAATTTGGGGATTTTTGAAGAAAAATATTTTTGGCCGATTTTTATGGTCCGGGGCTTACAGAATTTTTCATACGGGTAATTATATTTCTGGAGATTTCTGTGTCAAAATTAAGCACCAACATCAACTTCTGTCACCACAGCAAATCTTTTTTAAGGTTTACTGAAAATTTTAAGGGAAATTTGGGGATTTTTGAAGAAAAAAATTTTAGGCCGATTTTTAAGGTCCGGGGCTTACAGAATTTTTCATACGGGTAAATTTATTTCTGGAGAGTTCTGAGTCAAAATTAAGCACCAAAATCAACTTCCACCGTAGCAAATCTTTTTTAATGTTTACTGAAAGTTTTAAGCCGAATTTGGGGATTTTTGAAGAAAAAAATTTTTGGCCGATTTTTAAGGTCCGGGGCTTACAGAATTTTTCATACGGTCAAATTTATTTCTGGAGAGTTCTGAGTCAAAATTAAGCACCAAAATCAACTTCCACTGTAGCAAATCTTTTTTAATGTTTACTGAAAGTTTTAAGCCGAATTTGGGGATTTTTGAAGAAAAAAATTTTTGGCCGATTTTTAAGGTCCGGGGCTTACAGAATTTTTCATACGGTCAAATTTATTTCTGGAGAGTTCTGAGTCAAAATTAAGCACCAAAATCAACTTCTGTCACCGTAGCAAATCTTTTTTAAGGTTTACTGAAAGTTTTAAGCCAAATTTGGGGTTTTTTGAAGAAAAACATTTTTGGCCAATTTTTAAGGTCCGGGGCTTGCAGAATTTTCCATATGGGTAAATGTATTTCTGGAGAGTTCTGTGTCAAAATTAAGCACCAAAATCAACTTCTGTCACCGCAGCATACCATTTGGGAGAGGAGTGTCCTAGGAGGAGGTGGTGAGCTGCTGAGACGGGGAGAGGGCTTCCGCAGGCAGGGTGCTTCCTCCTGGGGAAATCACTGCAGATCTAGGTGCTGCTGGCCTAGGTGCTGAAGACTTGGTGGTTCTGGTGCTTTCTTTCAGCACCATGACCAGAAGAGGCAGACCCAGGGGATCTGCCAGGAGCCCTGCTGTACAGCAGCCGCTGGAGGTTCCAGCAATCGCGGGAGGCCCGCCAGCGCCTCTCCCGCCCGCCCCGGCTGAGCCGCCTGACCTGCCTGCCGGAAGATCGTGTGCCCTGCAGCGCGAGGCCGGGGATCCACCCGCCGGTTCGCGGAGGCCGCATGTGTGCGCGGCTGGAGCTCCGGACCCCCCTGTCCTTTTAGCGCGCCTGCCCGGGAGACGGAGTGCGGGGAGTCTGGCGGAGCAGCTGAAGCAGCCGGAGCTGAAGGAGCGGGCGGCGGCGGCAAGCGGAGGACTCCCTTTACCAGCGGCGGACGTTCCGGGGAGTCAGGATGCGGCTGGACTGTTGGCGGACCCGGCGGCAGGCGGAGGAGGTGTCCTGGACCCCCCTGGACTTTCAGTTCGGAGAGCCGGGGGTCCGGGAGAGATCAGCAGAGTGCCAGTCTCCAAACCGCTGGCGGCGGGACCCCCAAGTGACGCAACTCGGGGGGTAATGGCGGCCCCCGCTAGCGGTGCAGCGGAGACGGGAGCAGTGTCTGCAGACTTTGCCTCCAAACTGCCAGTGGAGGGACCCCCGAGTGAGGCAACTCGGGGGGGTATGGAGACCCTCGCTGGCAGTGAAGAGGAGGATATGGAGGTGATGACTGTTCATGACCTGGATGTGGCTGAGTTGGTGACCCCTAGCCCAGCAGCGCTCCCCAAACTGTCAGTGGTGGGACCCCTGAGTGAAGTAACTCAGGGGGACATGGTGGCCCCCACTGGCAGTGATGCGGGGAGTGCTGCAAAAGGGGAGAAGCCGGTGGACGAGGAGTCGGAGTACGCCAGCGACGAGGAGGAGGATGTATTTGCTGCCCTGAGCATTGACCAGCTGGAAAAAGAAATTAAAAAGTTAAGCAGCAAGCTGGTAGATAAAAGGAAGAAAAGAAATTTGACAGCTGCCTGGGAAAGGCAGTCCCTAAAAGATGAGATTTCAGAATTGGCAGTGTCCCTGGAAAACGCCAAGGACCGTTTATTGTTCTTAAAAAAAATGAAGAGGAACTTAATAAGATCGGAGGCGACCTCCATGAGTGACAAGGAGGGAGTTAAGGTGGAAGAAATGGCTGATGAACCACGCAGGGAAGTGCCGCAGGATGCCCCAAGCCGGCAGGTAAGCGATGATGCACAGGGGACTGGGGGGATTGAGGGTGGGGGTACCCGCGGTGCTTTAGTCCCCCTGGTTCCTGCTAGCGGAGCTTTTTTACCTGGTCTGGCTATTAGTGAGGCATTGGTGGTGGCTGGCCCTGTTCACCGAGAGGTTTCGGACTCTGAGTTGATTAAGATGGCAGTGATAACTGAGGCGGGCATGGAGGGGGGTGTGGCCCCTAAAGATGTGCCTGGAGGATTGGTAAACCCTAATGTTGCTCAGGGGATGCCGGCATTAGATAGAACTATACTTTCTAGTGAACAAAATGTCATTATTAAAACGGTGTACGGTGACAGCATGTTGGTCCCTCAGAGGGCAAGCCTTGCTGCCAGTGTGATTGCCGAGGATCAGGCTCTCAGGAAGGAAAGGCAGGCAAAAGCGGTCCCAGGTCCCATTTCGTATGCAAATGCGGTATCTGGGAAAAGGCCTGGTAATGCTCCGACTGGGGCTCCAGTGTCAGGGAGCATTGGAAAAAGGAGGAACCTGATCCAGTTCAAATGGATCGGGTCGGGGGAGGCTCCTAGCCGTGAGACCTTTCTTAAGCTGATATTCAGTTTGGGATATTGTGCGTCTGATCTGTACGCCTGTATACACCCAGTGCGGACCCTGGAATATGACCTAAGCTTTGTGTCGTACCAGGGTCTGCAAACGTTTTGGGTAAAGTGGCAGGCGTGCAGATCAAAAGACCCCTATGATAAATATCTCGTCAACCTTGTCACGAGACAGGACAGGGTGAAGGCAACGGTGCTAGTGAGGAATGAGTCACTGCCTCCGGAGGACATAGCTTTCTGGCTCAGACGCTTTTGTGACTTAGAATCAGGGATGGTGAAGGCAGGGTATGTGTTGGGTGTATGGGGCGGTGCATGGGAGGTGAGCATTAGGCTAAGATATAGTGAGAAAGGGTGTGTGCATGTGCCCTCGGCTGCCTACATAGGAAGGGACAGGGTGCAGTGTTTTTATCCTGGGCAGCCGAGGACCTGTTTCAAATGTGGTGATTATCGGCATGTGAGTTCTGAATGTGGTGTTCTTAAGTGTTCTTTGTGTGGGGGTGTGGGTCACATGTCGAAAGAGTGTCTCACTGTGAGGTGTAACTTGTGTGGGGTGGAGGGTCACCCGTACAGCAGGTGTCCTAAGGCTAGGCACAATAAGGTGGTAGAACAGGTGGTGGGGAATAGTACAGGGGTGAGTTTGGGAGTGAATGAGGTGGTATGTGAGGTAGGGAGGGTGGAGGTAGTGCAGGATAAAGTGATCAGGGAAGAGGCGAGGGAGGAGGGGTTTCAGGAAGTCAGGAGGGGGAGTAAGGAAAAGAATAGGAAAGAGCCAGAAGCTGATGTTATCCTATCTAATAAATTTGATGTTTTCTCCTCCGATGAGGAGGAGATTGTAAGAGAAGGTGGTGATTTATTTCTGGTCTCAAGGAAAAAGAGAAAGTCAAAAAGGCCTCTTGAGGAAAATAAGAGGCGTGGAGATGAGAAAAAGAGGAAGGAGTCTGTTTTGGAGAGGGTGGTGGAAGAGAGGGCTTCTACTAATACAGACAAGGGTGAGAGTGTGGAGGTAGTGGGGGAGAAAGTGGTGGTGATAATGGAGGAGTCTGGGTCTCTGCCAGAAGTGGTGGTAGAGACAGAAGTGGAATCATCCCAGGGGTCGGAGGTCGGGCCAAGTGGCACTGGTAGTCAGGTTCACTGCCAGGTCATTAGATTTGCCAAGGCCCCTGACCCTGGGATTCCTGAGGGGGGTGGTAGGCTCCCTGAGGGGGCCAGGGTGGGGGGTGGAGATGCCACAAGTGGTGGTGTGGCCGGCCCACAGGGGGCTGGTTTGCAGTGTTGAGTATGGTGGTGGTTATACAAAGGTAAGCAAGGTCTTGTCTTTCAATAACTTAGAAACATGGATCCCCGCCCTATACGATGTGCCACGATTAATGTGGCTTCCGTGCTTTCCGAATGTGCTCGTATGTTGGCCTTTGATTTTTTCAATACGGTTGATGTTGATATTTTGTTTTTGCAAGAGACTAGGATTGGTAAATTGGACATCCTCCACAAGGCGAAGCAGGAGTGGAGGAGGGGGCCTTCTTACTGGTCTCTTGCGGCCGAGCCATACGGTGGGGTGGCAGTTCTTTTTGCTGAAATGGTAACTGTGCACAAGGTTATTGAATTGCAAGCAGGTAGATGTATGATTCTGGATGTCAACATAAAGGGACAAGATGTGAGATTAATCAATGTGTATGGGCCACAAACACCGGGTGATAGAAAATGTCTCTTTATGGAGATAAAACCTTTTCTTTTTACGGCCCAGCAGGTTATCTTTGGTGGTGATTTTAACACCGTTGTTAGGCCAAAAGACAGGGGAGGCTCAAGGAGACCCCTGGGCTATGACTCTAATTTTTTAGTTAGCATGGTTAGACAGGCTGGTTTGGTGGATGTGCATATTCGTCACTCCCCAGACCTCACGGGTTTCACCTATTTTAGTGGTAGCCATAGGTCTAGGATAGATAGGTTTTTTGTTAAGGAGACTTCCAAGACTTCATCCCTTGGGGTGAGGTTGGTGGAATTTTCCGATCACGGTTTTCTCTCAGTAACTTTGAATGCTTCAGAAACCCCTCAGAAGGGGCGGGGCCTGTGGCGGTTGAACTCAGAACTCCTGGAGGAAGAGAGAGTTAGGCAGTCCTTCAGGGTCTTCTTTCATTCTCAGGAGACACTTCTGGAGGCTGGCTGGAGTAGGTCTGAGTGGTGGGAGGTAATTAAAAAGAGAATCTGTAAATTTTTCCGTGGCCTTATTGCTAAGAGAAATTTGATAAGGAAAAATACCTACCAGAATCTGAGAAGGAAATTGGATTTCCTGATCTCTGAGGAGGGAGATGATGGGGAAATCTCCCGAGTGAAGGCTTTGATGAAGGAGTTTCAATATAACCGGCTGGCATCCTTGGTTCTGGAGAGGGATTATGGTACATACCACTCGCCGGATCCTTATCAGAGCTGCAGGAGGTCGGTTGATGCCAAACAAATTTGTGGGCTAGTGAATAGTCAGGATGTCCTCTGTACTGATAAGGAGGGCATTCTGGGTGTCATTGTGTCCTATTATTCTGATCTTTTGTCGGAGCAGCCACTTGTCAGAGAAAGGATGGAGGGATTTCTGAGGGAAACACCTGGCCTGAATTCTCAGGGTACCTCTCTTGACTCTTTGGCATGTGATATAACTGCAGAGGAAGTCAGGAAAGCGATAATGGGGTTAAACCCCAAAAAGTCACCAGGACCAGATGGCTTAACATCTGAATTTTATAAAACCTTTGCTGACCTCCTGATTCCTCGCCTAGTGGAAGTATTTAATGAGAGCCTGGATGAGGGAATCCTCCCTCCTTCCATGAGGTTATCTGCACTTATTTTGCTGTCCAAAGGAAAGGACTCGTCTCGTATTGAGAACTGGCGCCCCATAGCCCTTCTTAATACAGATAGGAAGATTCTGGCAAAAGTATTGTTTAATAGGCTTTCAGAATTTTCTGAGCTATTGCTTTCTCCTGCTCAGCACTGTACGGTGAAGGGCCGTAGCACCTTTAGTGCTGTCCTTGGCGTCCGGGAGGCCGTTGAGCAGTGCAGGGCTGGGAAGTGTGGAAAGTACTTACTGGCATTGGATCAGTCTAAGGCTTTTGATCGAGTGAACCATGAGTACCTCTGGGCTCTACTGAAATGGTATGGTCTTCCAGAGAGGGTGGTTAATTGGTTGCAAACTATCTATCGTCTGGCCGAAAGCTTTCCGCTGGTAAACGGTTGGGTGGGCCCTACCTTTGGTGTGGACTCAGGGGTTCGTCAGGGATGTCCCCTGAGCCCCCTTCTGTACGTCTTCGCAATTGATCCCTTCATTAGGAGGGTAGAGTGTGGAGCGGTGGGAGGGGTGCGGCTGAGTCCGGAGTTTGCATTGAAGGTGGTGGCTTATGCAGATGATGTCACGGTGGTTCTGTCTTCAGAGGCAGAGGCCCATGGCATAGAACACCTCATCTGCGAGTACTCTGAGGCATCGTGCTCAAGAGTAAACCGAGATAAGTGTGAAGTTTTCTGGCTGGGGGAGGAGGGGGAATCCTTTCCCCTTCCGGGCAGCTTCCCTCAGGTCAGTGATGAGATTAAAATTTTAGGTATCAAATTCGATCATGGAGATTATGCCTCCCTAAATTGGGTTAAGAAACTGGAGGATGCTACCAGGAAGGTAGAGAGCTGGAGAAGGTGGAAATTGTCATTGAGGGAAAGGGTTGATTTGTGCAAAACTTACCTGATCCCACTGTTTTTGTATGTCAGCTACGTGTGCTTCTTGCCACAATCTATGTGGTCCAGGTTGAATTCCTTGTTCTTTCTCCTGTTATGGAAGAACAGGATCAATATAGTGAAGAGGGGTATCACCTACAGATCGTGGAAAGATGGGGGTTTAGGTATGGTAAACCCAGTGATCTTCTTTGTTACTGCTTTTTTAAAGCTTAACATTGGGAGTATTTTTCTGGATACTCCTCCGCGGTGGGTAGAGGGATTTAGGCCATGGGTCCTTCCCTTCCTCAGATTTTGGATAGATGGTGGTCATGTGAGGAGTTTTAGGATTCGTCATGGTTACCTCCCGATCTACGTCATCCAGAGCTTGAAGGTGATAAAGCAATATGGTGTGGGAGTTGGTGAAGTCAAAAACTTCTCTAGAAGGGAGTTGGAGAGGAGAATTTTGCACACCCACTTTCATGTCCCGCTGTCACTGAGGGACTGCCCGGGTAATGTTGCTTCGGCTGGACTGGCTTTGTTAAATTCACAAAGGTTACCGCCCAAGTTCAGAGATATTGCCTGGCTCACTTTTCATGGGAGGCTTTATGTTGGGGGGAACCTCAGGTGGCGAAGTACCAGTGAACGTGGTTGTCCACGGGAGGAATGTCCAGGGGTGGAGGAGTCGATGGACCACTTCCTGCTTGAGTGTCCCTTCAATGTAAGGGTGTATGAGGAGGTTTCAAAGGCCATTGAGATTCCGTGCCTTTCGGGTCTTAGTTACCCTGAGTGGGCTTATGGAGTAGTCAGAAGGTACGGTGGATTTAATTTAACCACAATTTTTTTAGTCAGCTTAGCAGTTAGGTATCACACATGGAATGCACGGTGCCAGGTATCCATCCGTAGAAAGGTCCTCCCCTGTGATGTGGTGGTGGGGATGATTCTGCAAGAGGTGAAAAGGATGATGGATCTGGATAAGGGGAGACTGGATGTTGCCAGGTGGTCTCAGTGGTGGGGCCGCCTGAAACCCCCTTGAGTGGGTAGCTGATGGTCCTTTCTTGTTTCAGCTGGTTTATTTTTTCTGTCCTTTCACTCCCTCTAGGTTTTGTTGTTAGTTTCTTTTTCTTTTTTTTAAAAAAGGTTTTGCATACATCTACCTGGGGGTTGTGTGTAGTGGTGGTAGATAGGTTTAGGCAAGATAGATACTTCTAGTGTGTTTTATATTGTGAGTAAATAGTCTTTGGTTTGCTGTGTTATATATATATAAAAAAAAAAAAAAAAGTAGATTAGTTATTAGTTCTAAATTCCTTGCTTACCTTTGTTGGTATAGGGTCTTTTTTTTGGTCAGTATTAGGATAGTTGTATTAGGTCAGGGCATGATATGATGTAATATTATGTATCCTTATGGTTTGTTTTCAGATTATATATATATATATATTTTTATGTATTTATTTATTTATTATTACTATATCTTTGTAAATATGTATATATGTTTCTTTTTTTTTTTTGTTGCACGTTTAAATAAAGAAGCATATTCTGTCAACACAGCAAATGTTTTTTTAATGTTTATTGAAATTTTTTAGCCGAATTTGGGGATTTTTGAAGAAAAAAATTTTTGGCCGATTTTTAAGGTCCGGGGCTTACAGAATTTTTCATACTGGTAAATTTATTTCTGGAGAGTTCTGTGTCAAAATTAAGCACCAAAATCAACTTCTGTCACCACAGCAAATGTTTTTTAATGTTTATTGAAAGTTTTTAGTCGAATTTGGGGATTTTTGAAGAAAAAAATTTTGGCCGATTTTTAAGGTCCGGGTCTTACAGAATTTTTCAAACGGATAAATTTATTTCTGGAGAGTTCTGAGTCAAAATAAAGCACCAAAATCAACTTCTGTCACCGTAGCAAATCTTTTTAAGGTTTACTGATAGTTTTAAGCCGAATTTGGGGATTTTTGAAGAAAAAAATTTTTGGACGATTTTTAAGGTCCGGGGCTTACAGAATTTTTCATATGGTCAAATTTATTTCTGGAGAGTTCTGAGTCAAAATTAAGCACCAAAATCAACTTCTGTCACCATAGCAAATCTTTTTAAGGTTTACTGAAAGTTTTTAGCAGAATTTGGGGATTTTTGAAGAAAAAATTTTTTGGCTGATTTTTAAGGTCCGGGGCTTACAGAATTTTCCATACGGGTAAATTTATTTCTGTAGAGTTCTGTGTCAAAATTAAGCACCAAAATCAACTTCTGTCACCGTAGCAAATCTTTTTTAAGGTTTGCTGAAAGTTTTAAGCCGAATTTGGGGTTTTTTGAAGAAAAAAAATTTTGGCCAAATTTTAAGGTCCGGGGCTTACAGAATTTTTCATATGGTCAAATTTATTTCTGGAGAGTTCTGAGTCAAAATTAAGTACCAAAATCAACTTCTGTCACCGCAGCAAATGTTTTTTAAGGTTTATTGAAAGTTTTAAGCCGAATTTGGGGATTTTTGAAGAAAAAAATTTTTGGCTAATTTTTAAGGTCCGGGGCTTACAGAATTTTTCATACGGGTAAATTTATTTCTGGAGAGTTCTGTGTCAAAATTAAGCACCAAAATCAACTTCTGTCACCGCAGCAAATGTTTTTTAAGATTTACTGAGATTTTTTATCCGAATTTGGGGATTTTTGAAGAAAAATATTTTTGGCCGATTTTTATGGTCCGGGGCTTACAGAATTTTTCATACGGGTAATTATATTTCTGGAGAGTTCTGTGTCAAAATTAAGCACCAACATCAACTTCTGCCACCACAGCAAATCTTTTTTAAGGTTTACAGAAAATTTTAAGGGAAATTTGGGGATTTTTGAAGAAAAAAATATTAGGCCGATTTTTAAGGTCCGGGGCTTACATAATTTTTCATACGGGTAAATTTATTTCTGGAGAGTTCTGAGTCAAAATTAAGCACCAAAATCAACTTCCACTGTAGCAAATCTTTTTTAATGTTTACTGAAAGTTTTAAGCCGAATTTGGGGATTTTTGAAGAAAAAAATTTTTGGCCGATTTTTAAGGTCCGGGGCTTACAGAATTTTTCATACAGTCAAATTTATTTCTGGAGAGTTCTGAGTCAAAATTAAGCACCAAAATCAACTTCTGTCACCGTAGCAAATCTTTTTTAAGGTTTGCTGAAAGTTTTAAGCCGAATTTGGGGTTTTTTGAAGAAAAAAATTTTTGGCCGAATTTTAAGGTCCGGGGCTTACAGAAATTTCCATATGGGTAAATTTATTTCTGGAGAGTTCTGTGTCAAAATTAAGCACCAAAATCAACTTCTGTCACCACAGCAAATGTTTTTTAAGGTTTACTGAAAGTTTTTAGCCGAATTTGGGGATTTTTGAAGAAAAAAATTTTTGGCTGATTTTTAAGGTCTGGGGCTTACAGAATTTTCCATACGGGTAAATTTATTTCTGGAGAGTTCTGTGTCAAAATTAAGCACCAAAATCAACTTCTGTCACCGCAGCAAATCTTTTGGGAGAGGAGTGTCCTAGGAGGAGGTGGTGAGCTGCTGAGACAGGGAGAGGGCTTCCCCAGGCAGGCTGATTCCTCCTGGGGAAGATATCACTGCTGATCCTGCTGTTTGTGGTGCTGAGGATTTGCTGTGGTGCTGCTGCCTTTCAGCACCATGACTAAGAGAGGCAGACCCCGGGCTGGAGGATCAAGCAGGGGTTCTGTCGCTCCTGTCCCGCCTGACCCGCCTGACCCGCCTAACCTGCCTGCCGGAGGACTGCAGCGCGAGGCCGGGGATCCACCCGCCGGTTCGCGGAGGCCGCAAGTGTGCGCGGCTGGAGCTCCGGACCCCCCTGTCCCTTTGGCGCGCCTGCCCGGGAGACGGAGTGCGGGGAGTCTGACGGAGCAGCCGAAGCAGCCGGAGCTGATGGAGCGGACGGCGGCGGCAAGCGGAGGACTCCCTGTACCAGCGGCGGACGTGCCGGGGAGTCGGAAGGCGGCTGCTGTGCTCGTGGACCCGGCGGCGGGCGGAGGAGGTGTCCTGGACCCCCCTGGACTTTCAGTTCGGAGAGCGGGGGGTCCAGTGGAGTTCAGCAGAGTGCCAGTCTCCAAACCGCTGGCGGCGGGACCCCCGAGTGACGCAACTCGGGGGGTAATGGCGGCCCCCGCTAGCGGTGCAGCGGAGGTGGTTATAGTGGCTGCAGACTCTGCCTCCAAACTGTCAGTAGAGGGACCCCCGAGTGAGGCAACTCGGGGGGGTATGGAGACCCTCACTGGCAGTGAATCGGAGGACATGGAGATGACAGAAAGCAGCAATCTGGTGATCAGTGCTGGAGGTGCAGTTATGGTGACCCCTAGCCCAGCGGTGCTCCCCAAACTGTCAGTGGAGGGACCCCTGAGTGAGGCAACTCAGGGGGAGATGGTGGCCCCCACTGGCAGTGAAGCGGGGGGTGCCGCAAAAGGGGAGAAGACGGTGGAGGAGGACCAAGTGTCTGCGGATGAAGAAGATGATGTGTATGCTGCTTTGAGCATGGATCAGCTTCAAAAAGAGATTAGGAAGCTGAGCAACAAGCTAAGCGAAAAAAAGAGAAAAAGAAATGTTAGCGCTACCTGGGACAGATGGTCTTTTAAGGAGGAAATTACAGCTTTGTCCGTTTCTTTGGGAAATGCTAAGGACCGCTTGGAATATTTAAAGAAAATAAAAAAAAAGATGATCAAATCGGAATCTACCTCTATGAGTGACATGGAGGTGGTTAAGTCAGAACAGGAGGAGGTTCCGTCTTCAGCTGCTGTGGAGGCTCAGCCGTCCGAGGATGCTGGTCGGAGAGTGCAGGGGGAGCCAGTTGATAAGGTAAGCGATGATGCAAAGGAGACTGGGGGGATTGGGAGTGGGGGTGCCCAAATTGTTACCCTGGTTCCCCTGGTCCCTATAGGCGGAGCAACAGTACCTGTGGGGGAACTGGCAGCTACTATCCCTGATTGCACTGAGGCCATGGATTCTGAGCTGATTCAGGCAGCAGTATTGGTAGAAGCTGGCATGGAGGGGGAATCCCATCAGGATAAGGCTCCTGAGGAAGTGCCAGGGGTGTCATCTGTATCAGTCAGCCGTCCAATATTGGCACAGGGAATGCCGATACTGAATAAAGAGACTCTTTCGGCTGAACAAAGAAAGGTGATTGAAACTATATATGGTGATAAAATGCTAGTCCCTGAAAGGGCTAGAGTGGCTGCCGCTGCAATAGAAAAAGACATGGTCTCGAGAGGTGAGAGGCAGTCTAAATCAGCTCCGGGTGTTCTGTCTTATGCCAGTGTGGTTACTAGACAAAGAGCAAATAATGTGTCATATGCTGCACCTACGCCTGGAGGTGTTGGCAAAAGAAGGAACCTTGTTCAATTTAAGTGGATTGCTCCAGGGGAAGCCCCAAGTAGAGAGGCTTTCCTTAAAATAGTGTTCAGCCTGGGGTTCGGTGCGGCAGATCTGTACGCCTGTATTCACCCAGTGCGGACCCTGGAGTATGGCTTGAGCTTTGTATCGTACCAGGGTCTGCAGGTTTTCTGGGTGAAGTGGCAGGCGTGCAGATCCAAGGACCCATTTGAGAAGTATGTGGTTAACCTGGTCACCAGGCAGGACAGGGTCAAAGCTACGATCCTAGTCAGAAATGAATCATTACCTCCAGAGGATATTGCCTTTTGGCTTAAGAGATTTTGTGATCTTGAATCGGGGGTAACAAAGGCTGGTTATGTGTTGGGTGTGTGGGGAGGGGCATGGGAAGTAGGAATTAGGTTGAGGTATTCTGAAAGGGGGTGTGTGCATGTGCCCTCGGCTGCCTATATAGGTAGGGACAGGGTTCAGTGTTTTTATCCTGGGCAGCCGAGGACATGTTTTAAGTGTGGTGATCACCGTCACGTTAGTTCCGAGTGCACTGTGGTGAAGTGTTCTTTGTGTGGGGGTGTGGGTCACTGGTCTAGAGATTGTCACACTGTCAGGTGCAATTTGTGTGGGGTGGAGGGGCACCCTTATAGCAGATGTCCGAAAGCCAGTCACAATGTGGTGTTAGAACAGGTGGTGGGTAGTAGTGTGGTGGTGAGTGAGGTGGTGAATGAGGTAGAAGAAGAGGGTATAGAGCAGGATGAGGTGGTAAATGTTGAAAGTAGGGAGGAGGTAATGGAGGAGACATTTCAGGAGGTTAGGCGGGGAGGGAAGGGGATAAAAGAGAAAGATGCAGAAACACAAGTGGTGTTATCAAATAAATTTGATGTTTTCTCCTCTGATGAGGAGGAAATCATAAGGAAAGATGGAGAGTGTTATCTGGTGTCAAAAAAAAACAAAAGAAAAACAAAGAGGTCTTTTAAAGAAAGTGAGAGGCACCGGGACGGGAAAAAAAGAAGGGAGTCAATCCCGGAGGTGGGGGAAGAGGTGGTAAATAAGGAAACTCTGGCCCCGATTGAAAGAAGGGTGGTGGAAAGGAGAAAGGAGGAGGTGGTGGCAATGGAGGAGACAGTGGCGGTTCAGCAGGAGGTAGTCAAAGAGACTGATGTGGAGTCATCCCAGAGCTCGGGGGTCGGGCCAAGTGGCACTGGTGGTGGGGTACACTGCCAGGTCATAAAGTTTGTGGCCAAGGCCCCTGACCCTGGGATCCCTGAGGAGGGTGGTGTACCCTCTGGGGGTGGAAGGGAGGGGGGTGGGGATGCCACAAGCGGTGGTGTGGCTGGCCCGCAGGGGGCTGGCGTGCAGTGTTAAGACTTGTTTTTTGGTGATGGTATGTAAAAGTAAGCAAGGTCTTGTAATATTCCATAACCTAGAAACATGGATCCTCATCCTATACGATGTGCCACGATTAATGTGGCTTCCGTGTTGTCCGAATGTGCTCGTATGATGGCCTTTGATTTTTTCAATACGATTGATGTTGATGTTTTATTTTTGCAAGAGACTAGGATTAGTAAATTGGATATCCTCCACAAGGCGAAGCAGGAGTGGAGGAGGGGTCCTTCTTACTGGTCTCTTGCGGCCGAGCCATACGGTGGGGTGGCAGTCCTTTTTTCTGATATGGTAACTGTGCACAAGGTTATTGAATTGCAAGCAGGTAGATGTATGATTTTGGATGTCAACATAAAGGGACAAGATGTGAGATTAATTAATGTGTATGGGCCACAGACACCAGGTGATAGGAAAAGTCTCTTTATGGAGATAAAACCTTTTCTTTTTACAGCCCAGCAGGTCGTCTTTGGTGGTGATTTTAATACTGTTGTTAGGCCAAAAGACAGGGGAGGCTCAAGGAGACCCCTGGGCTATGATTCCAATTTTTTAGTTAGCATGGTTAGACAGGCTGCTTTGGTGGATGTGCATATTCGTCACTCCCCAGACCTCACGGGTTTCACCTACTTTAGTGGTAGTCGTAGGTCTAGGATAGATAGGTTTTTTGTTAAGGAGACTTCCAAGACTTCATCCCTTGGGGTGAGGTTGGTGGAATTTTCCGATCACGGTTTGCTCTCAGTAACTTTGAATGCTTCAGAAACCCCTCAGAAGGGGCGGGGTCTGTGGCGTTTGAACTCTGAACTCCTGGAAGAAGAGAGAGTTAGGCAGTCCTTCAGGGTCTTCTTTCAATCTCAGGAGACACTTCTGGAGGCTGGTTGGAGTAGGTCTGAGTGGTGGGAGGTGATTAAAAAGAGAACCTGCAAATTTTTCCGTGGCCTTATAGCTAGGAAAAACTTGATAAAGCAAAATATCTACCGTAATCTGAGAAGGAAATTGGATTTCCTGATCTCTGAGGAGGGAGATGATGGGGAAATCTCCCGAGTGAAGGCTCAGATGAAAGAGTTCCAATATAACCGATTGGCATCCTTGGTTTTGGAAAGGGATTATGGTATGTACCACTCGCCTGATCCCTACCAGAGCTGTAGGAGGTCAGTCGACGCCAAACATGTCAGAGGACTGGTGGACGGACAGGGTGTTCTTCGTACTGACAAGGAAGGCATTCTGGATGTTATTGTGTCCTACTATTCTGATCTTCTGTCTGAGCAGCCACTCATCAGGGAGAGGATGGAGGAATTTCTGAGGGGAACCCCTGGTCTGAGTTCTCAGGGTGCCTCTCTTGACTCCTTGGCAAGTGATATAACCGCAGAGGAAGTTAGGAAGGCGATAATGGGTTTAAACCCCAAGAAATCACCAGGACCAGATGGTTTAACATCTGAATTTTATAAGACCTTTGCTGACCTCCTGATTCCCCGCCTTGTGGAAGTTTTTAATGAGAGCCTGGATGAGGGAGTCCTCCCTCCTTCCATGAGGTTATCTGCGCTTATTTTGCTGTCCAAAGGGAAGGACTCGTCTCGTATTGAGAACTGGCGCCCCATAGCCCTTCTCAATACAGACAGGAAGATTTTGGCAAAGGTACTGTTTAACAGGCTTTCAGAGTTTTCTGAGCTGTTGCTTTCTCCTTCTCAGCACTGTACGGTGAAGGGTCGTAGCACTTTTAGTGCTGTCCTTGGTGTCCGGGAGGCCATTGAGCGGTGCAGGGCTGAGAAGTGGGGAAAGTACTTACTGGCATTGGATCAGTCTAAAGCTTTTGACCGAGTGAATCATGAGTACCTTTGGGCTCTACTGAGATGGTATGGTCTTCCAGAGAGGGTGGTTAATTGGTTACAGACGATCTATCGTATGGCTGAAAGCTTTCCACTGGTAAACGGTTGGGTGGGCCCTACCTTTGGTGTAGGCTCGGGTGTTCATCAGGGGTGTCCCCTGAGCCCCCTCCTGTATGTCTTTGCAATCGATCCCTTCGTTAGGAGGGTAGAGTGTGGGACTGTAGGGGGGGTGCAGCTGTGTCCGGAGTTTGCATTGAGGGTGGTGGCTTACGCAGATGATGTCACGGTGGTTCTGTCCTCGCAGGCAGAGGCCCGTGGCATAGAACACCTCATTTGCGAGTACTCTGAGGCTTCGTGCTCCAGAGTAAACCGAGAAAAGTGTGATGTTTTCTGGATGGGGGAGGAGGGGGAGCCTTTTCCTCTTCCGGACAGCTTCCCTCAGGTCAACGATCAGATTAAAATTCTTGGTATCAAATTTGATCATGGAGATTATGCCTCCCTAAATTGGGTTAACAAGCTGGAAGATGCTACCAAGAAGGTAGAGAGTTGGAAAAGATGGAAATTGTCTTTGAGGGAAAGGGTTGACTTGTGCAAAACTTACCTGATCCCGATTTTTTTGTATGTCAGTTACGTGTGCTTTTTGCCACAATCTTTGTGGTCTAGATTGAATTCCTTGTTCTTCCTCTTGTTGTGGAAGAACAGGATCAATATAGTGAAGAGGGGTATCACCTACAGACCGAGGAAAGATGGGGGTTTGAACATGGTAAACCCAGTGATCTTTTTTGTTACAGCTTTTTTAAAGCTTAACATTGGGAGCATGTTTTTAGACACTCCTCCTCGGTGGGTAGAGGGATTTAGACCATGGGTGTTTCCCTTCCTCAGATTCTGGATAGATGGAGGCCAAGTGAGAAGTTTCCGGATTCGTCATGGTTACCTCCCGATCTACGTCATCCAGAGCTTGAAGGTGATAATGCGATATGATGTGGGAGTGGGTGAAGTCAGAAACTTCTCTAGGAGGGAGTTGGAGAGAAGAATTTTGCACACCCACTTTCATGTTCCGCTGTCACTGAGGGACTGTCCAGGTAATGTCGCTTCGGCTGGATTGGTTTTGTTAAATTCACAAAGGTTACCGCCCAAGTTCAAAGATATTGCCTGGCTCACTTTTCATGGGAGGCTTTATGTTGGAGGGAACCTCAGGTGGCGAAGTGCCAGTGAACGTGGCTGCCCACGGGAGGAATGTCCAGGGGTGGAGGAGACGATGGACCACTTCCTGCTTGAGTGTCCTTTTAATGTAAAGGTTTATGAGGAGGTTTCAAAGGCCATTGGTATCCCGTGCCTTTCGGGTCTTAGTTACCCTGAGTGGGCTTATGGGGTAGTCAGAAGATACGGTGACTTTAATTTGACCACAATTTTTTTAGTTAGTTTAGCTGTTAGGTATCACACGTGGAATGCACGGTGCCAGGTATCTATTCGAAGGAAGGTCCTCCCCTGTGATGTGGTGGTAGGTATGATTATGCAAGAGGTGAAAAAGATGATGGATCTGGATAAGGGGAGACTGGATGCTGTCAGATGGTCACAGTGGTGGGGCCGTTTGAAACCCCCTTGAGTGGGTGGTTGAAAGTTTCTTCTTGTTCAGCTGGGTTTCTTTTCTGTCCTTTCACTCCCTGTAGATTTTTTATTCTATTTCTTGGTTTTTGTGGAAAAGGTTTTACATACATCTACCTGAGGTGGTGTGTATTGGTGATGGGTAGGATTAGATAAGATAGATAGTAGTTAAAGTTTTTGTATTGTTTTATGGTTTGCTGTGTATATATACATATATAATATATAAAAAAAAAAATATATATATATATAAATAGATAGTGGTTAAGGTAGTTGTTGTTCTAAAATCCTTGCTTACTTTTTCTCATAGGAGATAAGTTGTTTATTATTAGGATTGGTAAAGTTTTCTTTTGGTTATAAGGCATAATATGGAGTAATATTGTGTATCGTTATGTTGATATTTGATTTTGTGTATATATATATTTTATCTATTTATTTATTTATTTATTTTTTATATATGTAATTATTGTATATATATATATCTTTGTTGCAAGTTAAAATAAAGAAGCATATTCTGTCAACACAGCAAATGTTTTTTTAATGTTTATTGAAAGTTTTTAGCCGAATTTGGGGATTTTTGAAGAAAAAAATTTTGGCCGATTTTTAAGGTCCGGGGCTTACAGAATTTTTCATACGGGTAAATTTATTTCTGGAGAGTTCTGTGTCAAAATTAAGCACCAAAATCAACTTCTGTCACCGAAGCAAATCTTTTTTAAGGTTTACGGAAAGTTTTAAGCCGAATTTGGGGTTTTTTGAAGAAAAAAATTTTTGGCTGATTTTTAAGGTCCGGGGCTTACAGAATTTTCCATATAGGTAAATGTATTTCTGGAGAGTTCTGTGTCAAAATTAAGCACCAAAATCAACTTCTGTCTCCACAGCAAATGTTTTTTTAATGTGTATTGAAAGTTTCTAGCCAAAGTTGGGGATTTTTGAAGAAAATAATTTTTGGCTGATTTTTAAGGTCCGGGGCTTACAGAATTTTTCTTACGGGTAATTATATTTCTGCAGAGTTCTGTGTCAAAATTAAGCACCAACATCAACTTCTGTCACCACAGCAAATCTTTTTTAAGGTTTGCTGAAAGTTTTAAGCCGAATTTGGGTTTTTTTGAAGAAAAACATTTTTGGCCAATTTTTAAGGTCCGGGGCTTGCAGAATTTTCCATATGGGTAAATGTATTTCTGGAGAGTTCTGTGTCAAAATTAAGCACCAAAATCAACTTCTGTCAACACAGCAAATGTTTTTTTAATGTTTATTGAAATTTTTTAGCCGAATTTGGGGATTTTTGAAGAAAAAAATTTTTGGCCGATTTTTAAGGTCCGGGGCTTACAGAATTTTTCATACTGGTAAATTTATTTCTGGAGAGTTCTGTGTCAAAATTAAGCACCAAAATCAACTTCTGTCACCACAGCAAATGTTTTTTAATGTTTATTGAAAGTTTTTAGTCGAATTTGGGGATTTTTGAAGAAAAAAATTTTGCCCGATTTTTAAGGTCCGGGTCTTACAGAATTTTTCAAACTGATAAATTTATTTCTGGAGAGTTCTGAGTCAAAATTAAGCACCAAAATCAACTTCTGTCACCGTAGCAAATCTTTTTAAGGTTTACTGAAAGTTTTAAGCCGAATTTGGGGATTTTTGAAGAAAAAAATTTTTGGACGATTTTTAAGGTCCGGGGCTTACAGAATTTTTCATATGGTCAAATTTATTTCTGGAGAGCTCTGAGTCAAAATTAAGCACCAAAATCAACTTCTGTCACCGTAGCAAATCTTTTTAAGGTTTACTGAAAGTTTTTAGCAGAATTTGGGGATTTTTGAAGAAAAAAATTTTTGGCTGATTTTTAAGGTCCGGGGCTTACAGAATTTTCCATACGGGTAATTATATTTCTGCAGAGTTCTGTGTCAAAATTAAGCACCAAAATCAACTTCTGTCACCGAAGCAAATCTTTTTTAAGGTTTACGGAAAGTTTTAAGCCGAATTTGGGGTTTTTTGAAGAAAAACATTTTTGGCCGATTTTTAAGGTCCGTGGCTTACAGAATTTTCCATATAGGTAAATGTATTTCTGGAGAGTTCTGTGTAAAAATTAAGCACCAAAATCAACTTCTGTCTCCACAGCAAATGTTTTTTTAATGTTTATTGAAAGTTTTTAGCCGAAGTTGGGGATTTTTGAAGAAAAAAATTTTTGGCTGATTTTTAAGGTCCGGGGCTTACAGAATTTTCCATACGGGTAAATTTATTTCTGGAGAGTTCTGTGTCAAAATTAAGCACCAAAATCTACTTCTCTCACCGCAGCAAATGTTTTTTAAGGTTTACTGAAAGTTTTAAGCCGAATTTGGGGATTTTAAAGAAAAAAATTTTGGCCGATTTTTAAGGTCCGGGGCTTACAGAATTTTTCAAACGGGTAAATTTATTTCTGGAGAGTTCTGAGTCAAAATTAAGCACCAAAATCAACTTCTGTCACCGTAGCAAATCTTTTTTAAGGTTTACTGAAAGTTTTAAGCCGAATTTGGGGATTTTTGAAGAAAAAAACTTTTGGACGATTTTTAAGGTCCGGGGTTTACAGAATTTTTCATACTGTCAAATTTATTTCTGGAGTGTTCTGAGTCAAAATTAAGCACCAAAATCAACTTCTGCCACCGTATCAAATCTTTTTTAAGGTTTAATGAAAGTTTTAAGCCGAATTTAGGGATTATTGAAGAAAAAAATTTTTGGCCGATTTTTAAGGTCCGGGGCTTACAGAATTTTTCATACGGGTAAATTTATTTCTGGAGAGTTCTGTGTCAAAATTAAGCACCAAAATCAACTTCTGTCACCGCATCAAATGTTTTTTAAGGTTTACTGAAAGTTTTAAGCCGAATTTGGGAATTTTTGAAGAAAAAATTTTTGACCGATTTTTAAGGTCCGGGGCTTACAGAATTTTTCAAACGGGTAAATTTATTTCTGAAGAGTTCTGAGTCAAAATTAAGCACCAAAATCAACTTCTATCAGCGTAGCAAATCTATTTTAAGGTTTACTGAAAGTTTTAAGCTGAATTTGGGTTTTTTTGCCGAAAAAAATTTTTGGCCAATTTTTAAGGTCCGGGGTTTACAGAATTATTCATACGGGTAAATATATTTCTGGAGAGTTCTGTGTCAAAATTAAGCACCAAAATCAACTTCTGTCACCGCAGCAAATGTTTTTTTTAGGTTTACTGAAAGTTTTAAGCCGAATTTGGGGATTTTTGAAGAAAACAATTTTTGGCCGATTTTTATGGTCCGGGGCTTACAGAATTTTTCATACGGGTAAATTTATTTCTGGAGAGTTCAAATTCAAAATTAAGCACCAAAATCAACTTCTGTCACCACAACAAATCTTTTTTAAGGTTTACTGAGATTTTTTATCCGAATTTGGGGATTTTTGAAGAAAAATATTTTTGGCCGATTTTTATGGTCCGGGGCTTACAGAATTTTTCATACGGGTAATTATATTTCTGGAGAGTTCTGTGTCAAAATTAAGCACCAACATCAACTTCTGCCACCACAGCAAATCTTTTTTAAGGTTTACAGAAAATTTTAAGGGAAATTTGGGGATTTTTGAAGAAAAAAATTTTAGGCCGATTTTTAAGGTCCGGGGCTTACAGAATTTTTCATACGGGTAAATTTATTTCTGGAGAGTTCTGAGTCAAAATTAAGCACCAAAATCAACTTCCACCGTAGCAAATCTTTTTTAATGTTTACTGAAAGTTTTAAGCCGAATTTGGGGATTTTTGAAGAAAAAAATTTTTGGCCGATTTTTAAGGTCCGGGGCTTACAGAATTTTTCATACGGTCAAATTTATTTCTGGAGAGTTCTGAGTCAAAATTAAGTACCAAAATCAACTTCTGTCACCGCAGCAAATGTTTTTTAAGGTTTATTGAAAGTTTTAAGCCGAATTTGGGGATTTTTGAAGAAAAAAATTTTTGCCCGATTTTTAAGGTCCGGGGCTTACAGAATTTTTCATACGGGTAAATTTATTTCTGGAGAGTTCTGAGTCAAAATTATGCACCAAAATCAACTTCTGTCACCGTAGCAAATCTTTTTTAAGGTTTGCTGAAAGTTTTAAGCCGAATTTGGGTTTTTTTGAAGAAAAACATTTTTGGCCAATTTTTAAGGTCCGGGGCTTGCAGAATTTTCCATATGGGTAAATGTATTTCTGGAGAGTTCTGTGTCAAAATTAAGCACCAAAATCAACTTCTGTCAACACAGCAAATGTTTTTTTAATGTTTATTGAAATTTTTTAGCCGAATTTGGGGATTTTTGAAGAAAAAAATTTTTGGCTGATTTTTAAGGTCCGGGGCTTACAGAATTTTTCATACTGGTAAATTTATTTCTGGAGAGTTCTGTGTCAAAATTAAGCACCAAAATCAACTTCTGTCTCCACAGCAAATGTTTTTTTAATGTGTATTGAAAGTTTCTAGCCAAAGTTGGGGATTTTTGAAGAAAATAATTTTTGGCTGATTTTTAAGGTCCGGGGCTTACAGAATTTTTCATATGGTCAAATTTATTTCTGGAGAGTTCTGAGTCAAAATTAAGCACCAAAATCAACTTCTGTCACCATAGCAAATCTTTTTAAGGTTTACTGAAAGTTTTTAGCAGAATTTGTGGATTTTTGAAGAAAAAATTTTTTGGCTGATTTTTAAGGTCCGGGGCTTACAGAATTTTCCATACGGGTAAATTTATTTCTGGAGAGTTCTGTGTCAAAATTAAGCACCAAAATCAACTTCTGTCACCGTAGCAAATCTTTTTTAAGGTTTGCTGAAAGTTTTAAGCCGAATTTGGGGTTTTTTGAAGAAAAAAATTTTTGGCCAAATTTTAAGGTCCGGGGCTTACAGAATTTTTCATATGGTCAAATTTATTTCTGGAGAGTTCTGAGTCAAAATTAAGTACCAAAATCAACTTCTGTCACCGCAGCAAATGTTTTTTAAGGTTTATTGAAAGTTTTAAGCCGAATTTGGGGATTTTTGAAGAAAAAAATTTTTGGCTAATTTTTAAGGTCCGGGGCTTACAGAATTTTTCATATGGGTAATTATATTTCTGGAGAGTTCTGTGTCAAAATTAAGCACCAACATCAACTTCTGCCACCACAGCAAATCTTTTTTAAGGTTTACAGAAAATTTTAAGGGAAATTTGGGGATTTTTGAAGAAAAAAATTTTAGGCCGATTTTTAAGGTCCGGGGCTTACAGAATTTTTCATATGGGTAAATTTATTTCTGGAGAGTTCTGAGTCAAAATTAAGCACCAAAATCAACTTCCACTGTAGCAAATCTTTTTTAATGTTTACTGAAAGTTTTAAGCCGAATTTGGGGATTTTTGAAGAAAAAAATTTTTGGCCGATTTTTAAGGTCCGGGGCTTACAGAATTTTTCATACGGTCAAATTTATTTCTGGAGAGTTCTGAGTCAAAATTAAGCACCAAAATCAACTTCTGTCACCGTAGCAAAACTTTTTTAAGGTTTACTGAAAGTTTTAAGCCGAATTTGGGAAATATTGAAGAAAAAAATTTTTGGCCGAATTTTAAGGTCCGGGGCTTACAGAATTTTTCATACGGGTAAATTTATTTCTGGAGAGTTCTGTGTCAAAATTAAGCACCAAAATCAACTTCTGTCACCGTAGCAAATCTTTTTTAAGGTTTGCTGAAAGTTTTAAGCCGAATTTGGGGTTTTTTGAAGAAAAAAATTTTTGCCCAATTTTTAAGGTCCGGGGCTTGCAGAATTTTCCATATGGGTAAATGTATTTCTGGAGAGTTCTGTGTCAAAATTAAGCACCAAAATCAACTTCTGTCAACACAGCAAATGTTTTTTTAATGTTTATTGAAAGTTTTTAGCCGAATTTGGGGATTTTTGAAGAAAAAAATTTTGGCCGATTTTTAAGGTCCGGGGCTTACAGAATTTTTCATACGGGTAAATTTATTTCTGGAGAGTTCTGTGTCAAAATTAAGCACCAAAATCAACTTCTGTCACCGAAGCAAATCTTTTTTAAGGTTTACGGAAAGTTTTAAGCCGAATTTGGGGTTTTTTGAAGAAAAAAATTTTTGGCTGATTTTTAAGGTCCGGGGCTTACAGAATTTTCCATATAGGTATATGTATTTCTGGAGAGTTCTGTGTCAAAATTAAGCACCAAAATCAACTTCTGTCTCCACAGCAAATGTTTTTTTAATGTGTATTGAAAGTTTCTAGCCAAAGTTGGGGATTTTTGAAGAAAATAATTTTTGGCTGATTTTTAAGGTCCGGGGCTTACAGAATTTTTCATATGGTCAAATTTATTTCTGGAGAGTTCTGAGTCAAAATTAAGCACCAAAATCAACTTCTGTCACCATAGCAAATCTTTTTAAGGTTTACTGAAAGTTTTTAGCAGAATTTGGGGATTTTTGAAGAAAAAAATTTTTGGCTGATTTTTAAGGTCCGGGGCTTACAGAATTTTCCATACGGGTAAATTTATTTCTGGAGAGTTCTGTGTCAAAATTAAGCACCAAAATCAACTTCTGTCACCGTAGCAAATCTTTTTTAAGGTTTGCTGAAAGTTTTAAGCCGAATTTGGGGTTTTTTGAAGAAAAAAATTTTTGGCCAAATTTTAAGGTCCGGGGCTTACAGAATTTTTCATATGGTCAAATTTATTTCTGGAGAGTTCTGAGTCAAAATTAAGTACCAAAATCAACTTCTGTCACCGCAGCAAATGTTTTTTAAGGTTTATTGAAAGTTTTAAGCCGAATTTGGGGATTTTTGAAGAAAAAAATTTTTGGCTAATTTTTAAGGTCCGGGGCTTACAGAATTTTTCATATGGGTAAATTTATTTCTGGAGAGTTCTGTGTCAAAATTAAGCACCAAAATCAACTTCTGTCACCGCAGCAAATGTTTTTTAAGATTTACTGAGATTTTTTATCCGAATTTGGGGATTTTTGAAGAAAAATATTTTTGGCCGATTTTTATGGTCCGGGGCTTACAGAATTTTTCATACGGGTAATTATATTTCTGGAGAGTTCTGTGTCAAAATTAAGCACCAACATCAACTTCTGCCACCACAGCAAATCTTTTTTAAGGTTTACAGAAAATTTTAAGGGAAATTTGGGGATTTTTGAAGAAAAAAATTTTAGGCCGATTTTTAAGGTCCGGGGCTTACAGAATTTTTCATACGGGTAAATTTATTTCTGGAGAGTTCTGAGTCAAAATTAAGCACCAAAATCAACTTCCACCGTAGCAAATCTTTTTTAATGTTTACTGAAAGTTTTAAGCCGAATTTGGGGATTTTTGAAGAAAAAAATTTTTGGCCGATTTTTAAGGTCCGGGGCTTACAGAATTTTTCATACGGTCAAATTTATTTCTGGAGAGTTCTGAGTCAAAATTAAGTACCAAAATCAACTTCTGTCACCGCAGCAAATGTTTTTTAAGGTTTATTGAAAGTTTTAAGCCGAATTTGGGGATTTTTGAAGAAAAAAATTTTTGCCCGATTTTTAAGGTCCGGGGCTTACAGAATTTTTCATACGGGTAAATTTATTTCTGGAGAGTTCTGAGTCAAAATTATGCACCAAAATCAACTTCTGTCACCGTAGCAAATCTTTTTTAAGGTTTGCTGAAAGTTTTAAGCCGAATTTGGGGTTTTTTGAAGAAAAACATTTTTGGCCAATTTTTAAGGTCCGGGGCTTGCAGAATTTTCCATATGGGTAAATGTATTTCTGGAGAGTTCTGTGTCAAAATTAAGCACCAAAATCAACTTCTGTCAACACAGCAAATGTTTTTTTAATGTTTATTGAAATTTTTTAGCCGAATTTGGGGATTTTTGAAGAAAAAAATTTTTGGCTGATTTTTAAGGTCCGGGGCTTACAGAATTTTTCATACTGGTAAATTTATTTCTGGAGAGTTCTGTGTCAAAATTAAGCACCAAAATCAACTTCTGTCTCCACAGCAAATGTTTTTTTAATGTGTATTGAAAGTTTCTAGCCAAAGTTGGGGATTTTTGAAGAAAATAATTTTTGGCTGATTTTTAAGGTCCGGGGCTTACAGAATTTTTCATATGGTCAAATTTATTTCTGGAGAGTTCTGAGTCAAAATTAAGCACCAAAATCAACTTCTGTCACCATAGCAAATCTTTTTAAGGTTTACTGAAAGTTTTTAGCAGAATTTGGGGATTTTTGAAGAAAAAATTTTTTGGCTGATTTTTAAGGTCCGGGGCTTACAGAATTTTCCATACGGGTAAATTTATTTCTGGAGAGTTCTGTGTCAAAATTAAGCACCAAAATCAACTTCTGTCACCGTAGCAAATCTTTTTTAAGGTTTGCTGAAAGTTTTAAGCCGAATTTGGGGTTTTTTGAAGAAAAAAATTTTTGGCCAAATTTTAAGGTCCGGGGCTTACAGAATTTTTCATATGGTCAAATTTATTTCTGGAGAGTTCTGAGTCAAAATTAAGTACCAAAATCAACTTCTGTCACCGCAGCAAATGTTTTTTAAGGTTTATTGAAAGTTTTAAGCCGAATTTGGGGATTTTTGAAGAAAAAAATTTTTGGCTAATTTTTAAGGTCCGGGGCTTACAGAATTTTTCATATGGGTAATTATATTTCTGGAGAGTTCTGTGTCAAAATTAAGCACCAACATCAACTTCTGCCACCACAGCAAATCTTTTTTAAGGTTTACAGAAAATTTTAAGGGAAATTTGGGGATTTTTGAAGAAAAAAATTTTAGGCCGATTTTTAAGGTCCGGGGCTTACAGAATTTTTCATATGGGTAAATTTATTTCTGGAGAGTTCTGAGTCAAAATTAAGCACCAAAATCAACTTCCACTGTAGCAAATCTTTTTTAATGTTTACTGAAAGTTTTAAGCCGAATTTGGGGATTTTTGAAGAAAAAAATTTTTGGCCGATTTTTAAGGTCCGGGGCTTACAGAATTTTTCATACGGTCAAATTTATTTCTGGAGAGTTCTGAGTCAAAATTAAGCACCAAAATCAACTTCTGTCACCGTAGCAAAACTTTTTTAAGGTTTACTGAAAGTTTTAAGCCGAATTTGGGAAATATTGAAGAAAAAAATTTTTGGCCGAATTTTAAGGTCCGGGGCTTACAGAATTTTTCATACGGGTAAATTTATTTCTGGAGAGTTCTGTGTCAAAATTAAGCACCAAAATCAACTTCTGTCACCGTAGCAAATCTTTTTTAAGGTTTGCTGAAAGTTTTAAGCCGAATTTGGGGTTTTTTGAAGAAAAAAATTTTTGCCCAATTTTTAAGGTCCGGGGCTTGCAGAATTTTCCATATGGGTAAATGTATTTCTGGAGAGTTCTGTGTCAAAATTAAGCACCAAAATCAACTTCTGTCAACACAGCAAATGTTTTTTTAATGTTTATTGAAAGTTTTTAGCCGAATTTGGGGATTTTTGAAGAAAAAAAT
The DNA here is from genome assembly GCA_031769625.1 of Taudactylus pleione. Classification (NCBI taxonomy): domain Eukaryota; kingdom Metazoa; phylum Chordata; class Amphibia; order Anura; family Myobatrachidae; genus Taudactylus; species Taudactylus pleione. The sequence goes on along the minus strand of JAUIMM010000843.1, from coordinate 41,222 downwards.
TTTGGCCGATTTTTAAGGTCCGGGGCTTACAGAATTTTTCATACGGGTAAATTTATTTCTGGAGAGTTCTGTGTCAAAATTAAGCACCAAAATCAACTTCTGTCACCGAAGCAAATCTTTTTTAAGGTTTACGGAAAGTTTTAAGCCGAATTTGGGGTTTTTTGAAGAAAAAAATTTTTGGCTGATTTTTAAGGTCCGGGGCTTACAGAATTTTCCATATAGGTATATGTATTTCTGGAGAGTTCTGTGTCAAAATTAAGCACCAAAATCAACTTCTGTCTCCACAGCAAATGTTTTTTTAATGTGTATTGAAAGTTTCTAGCCAAAGTTGGGGATTTTTGAAGAAAATAATTTTTGGCTGATTTTTAAGGTCCGGGGCTTACAGAATTTTTCATATGGTCAAATTTATTTCTGGAGAGTTCTGAGTCAAAATTAAGCACCAAAATCAACTTCTGTCACCATAGCAAATCTTTTTAAGGTTTACTGAAAGTTTTTAGCAGAATTTGGGGATTTTTGAAGAAAAAAATTTTTGGCTGATTTTTAAGGTCCGGGGCTTACAGAATTTTCCATACGGGTAAATTTATTTCTGGAGAGTTCTGTGTCAAAATTAAGCACCAAAATCAACTTCTGTCACCGTAGCAAATCTTTTTTAAGGTTTGCTGAAAGTTTTAAGCCGAATTTGGGGTTTTTTGAAGAAAAAAATTTTTGGCCAAATTTTAAGGTCCGGGGCTTACAGAATTTTTCATATGGTCAAATTTATTTCTGGAGAGTTCTGAGTCAAAATTAAGTACCAAAATCAACTTCTGTCACCGCAGCAAATGTTTTTTAAGGTTTATTGAAAGTTTTAAGCCGAATTTGGGGATTTTTGAAGAAAAAAATTTTTGGCTAATTTTTAAGGTCCGGGGCTTACAGAATTTTTCATATGGGTAAATTTATTTCTGGAGAGTTCTGTGTCAAAATTAAGCACCAAAATCAACTTCTGTCACCGCAGCAAATGTTTTTTAAGATTTACTGAGATTTTTTATCCGAATTTGGGGATTTTTGAAGAAAAATATTTTTGGCCGATTTTTATGGTCCGGGGCTTACAGAATTTTTCATACGGGTAATTATATTTCTGGAGAGTTCTGTGTCAAAATTAAGCACCAACATCAACTTCTGCCACCACAGCAAATCTTTTTTAAGGTTTACAGAAAATTTTAAGGGAAATTTGGGGATTTTTGAAGAAAAAAATTTTAGGCCGATTTTTAAGGTCCGGGGCTTACAGAATTTTTCATATGGGTAAATTTATTTCTGGAGAGTTCTGAGTCAAAATTAAGCACCAAAATCAACTTCCACTGTAGCAAATCTTTTTTAATGTTTACTGAAAGTTTTAAGCCGAATTTGGGGATTTTTGAAGAAAAAAATTTTTGGCCGATTTTTAAGGTCCGGGGCTTACAGAATTTTTCATACGGTCAAATTTATTTCTGGAGAGTTCTGAGTCAAAATTAAGCACCAAAATCAACTTCTGTCACCGTAGCAAATCTTTTTTAAGGTTTACTGAAAGTTTTAAGCCGAATTTGGGAAATATTGAAGAAAAAAATTTTTGGCCGAATTTTAAGGTCCGGGGCTTACAGAATTTTTCATACGGGTAAATTTATTTCTGGAGAGTTCTGTGTCAAAATTAAGCACCAAAATCAACTTCTGTCACCGTAGCAAATCTTTTTTAAGGTTTGCTGAAAGTTTTAAGCCGAATTTGGGGTTTTTTGAAGAAAAAAATTTTTGCCCAATTTTTAAGGTCCGGGGCTTGCAGAATTTTCCATATGGGTAAATGTATTTCTGGAGAGTTCTGTGTCAAAATTAAGCACCAAAATCAACTTCTGTCAACACAGCAAATGTTTTTTTAATGTTTATTGAAAGTTTTTAGCCGAATTTGGGGATTTTTGAAGAAAAAAATTTTGGCCGATTTTTAAGGTCCGGGGCTTACAGAATTTTTCATACGGGTAAATTTATTTCTGGAGAGTTCTGTGTCAAAATTAAGCACCAAAATCAACTTCTGTCACCGAAGCAAATCTTTTTTAAGGTTTACGGAAAGTTTTAAGCCGAATTTGGGGTTTTTTGAAGAAAAAAATTTTTGGCTGATTTTTAAGGTCCGGGGCTTACAGAATTTTCCATATAGGTATATGTATTTCTGGAGAGTTCTGTGTCAAAATTAAGCACCAAAATCAACTTCTGTCACCGTAGCAAATCTTTTTTAAGGTTTGCTGAAAATTTTAAGCCGAATTTGGGGTTTTTTGAAGAAAAAAATTTTTGGTCAATTTTTAAGGTCCGGGGTTTACAGAATTTTTCAAATGGGTAAATTTATTTCTGGAGAGTTCTGAGTCAAAATTAAGCACCAAAATCAACTTCTGTCACCGTAGCAAATCTTTTTTAAGGTTTACTGAAAGTTTTAAGCCGAATTAGGGGTTTTTTGAAGAAAAAAAATTTTGGCAATTTTTAAGGTCCGGGGCTTACAGAATTTTTCATACGGGTAATTATATTTCTGGAGAGTTCTGTGTCAAAATTAAGCACCAACATCAACTTCTGTCACCACAGCAAATCTTTTTTAAGGTTTCCTGAAAATTTTAAGGGAAATTTGGGGATTTTTGAAGAAAAAAATTTTTGGACAATTTTTAAGGTCCGGGGCTTACAGAATTTTTCAAATGGGTAAATTTATTTCTGGAGAGTTCTGAGTCAAAATTAAGCACCAAAATCAACTTCTGTCACCGTAGCAAATCTTTTTTAAGGTTTCCTGAAAATTTTAAGGGAAATTTGGGGATTTTTGAAGAAATAAATTTTTGGACAATTTTTAAGGTCCGGGGCTTACAGAATTTTTGAAATGGGTAAATTTATTTCTGGAGAGTTCTGAGTCAAAATTAAGCACCAAAATCAACTTCTGTCACCGTGGCAAATCTTTTTTAAGGTTTACTGAAAGTTTTAAGCCGAATTTGGGCATTATTGAAGAAAACATTTTTTGGCCGATTTTTAAGGTCCGGGGCTTACAGAATTTTTCATACTGGTAAATTTATTTCTGGAGAGTTCTGTGTCAAAATTATGCACCAAAATCAACTTCTGTCACCACAGCAAATGTTTTTTAATGTTTATTGAAAGTTTTTAGTCGAATTTGGGGATTTTTGAATAAAAAAATTTTGGCCGATTTTTAAGGTCCGGGTCTTACAGAATTTTTCAAATGGGTAAATTTATTTCTGGAGAGTTCTGAGTCAAAATTAAGCACCAAAATCAACTTCTGTCAAAGTAGTAAATCTTTTTTAAGGTTTCCTGAAAATTTTAAGGGAAATTTGGGGATTTTTGAAGAAAAAAATTTTTGGACAATTTTTAAGGTCCGGGGCTTACAGAATTTTTCAAATGGGTAAATTTATTTCTGGAGAGTTCTGAGTCAAAATTAAGCACCAAAATCAACTTCTGTCACCGTATCAAATCTTTTTAAGGTTTACAGAAAGTTTTTAGCCGAATTTGGGGATTTTTGAAGATAAAAATTTTTGGCTGATTTTTAAGGTCCGGGGCTTACAGAATTTTCCATACGGGTAAATTTATTTCTGGAGAGTTCTGTGTCAAAATTAAGCACCAAAATCAACTTATGTAACCGCAGCAATAGTTTTTTAAGGTTTACTGAAAGTTTTAAGCCGAATTTGGGGATTTTTGAAGAAAAAAATTTTTGACCGATTTTTAAGGTCCGGGGCTTACAGAATTTTTCATACGGGTAAATTTATTTCTGGAGAGTTCTGAGTCAAAATTAAGCACCAAAATCAACTTCTGTCACCGTATCTAATCTTTTTTAAGGTTTACTGAAAGTTTTAAGCCGAATTTGGGGATTATTGAAGAAAAAATTTTTTGGCCGATTTTTAAGGTCCGGGGCTTGCAGAAAATTCCATATGGCTAAATGTATTTCTGGAGAGTTCTGTGTCAAAATTAAGCACCAAAATCAACTTCTGTCACCACAGCAAATGTTTTTTTAATTTTATTGAAAGTTTTTAGCCGAATTTGGGGATTTTTGAAGAAAAAAATTTTTTGCTGATTTTTAAGGTCCGGGGCTTACAGAATTTTCCATATGGGTAAATTTATTTCTGGAGAGTTCTGTGTCAAAATTAAGCACCAAAATCAACTTCTGTCACCGTAGCAAATCTTTTTTAAGGTTTCCTGAAAATTTTAAGCCGAATTTGGGGTTTTTTGAAGAAAAAAATTTTTGGTCAATTTTTAAGGTCCGGGGTTTACAGAATTTTTCAAATGGGTAAATTTATTTCTGGAGAGTTCTGAGTCAAAATTAAGCACCAAAATCAACTTCTGTCACCGTAGCAAATCTTTTTTAAGGTTTCCTGAAAATTTTAAGGGAAATTTGGGGATTTTTGAAGAAAAAAATTTTTGGACAATTTTTAAGGTCCGGGGCTTACAGAATTTTTCAAATGGGTAAATTTATTTCTGGAGAGTTCTGAGTCAAAATTAAGCACCAAAATCAACTTCTGTCACCGTAGCAAATCTTTTTTAAGGTTTACTGAAAGTTTTAAGCCGAATTTGGGGTTTTTTGAAGAAAAAAAATTTTGGCCAATTTTTAAGGTCCGGGGCTTACAGAATTTTTCAAACGGGTAATTATATTTCTGGAGAGTTCTGTGTCAAAATTAAGCACCAACATCAACTTCTGTCACCACAGCAAATCTTTTTTAAGGTTTCCTGAAAATTTTAAGGGAAATTTGGGGATTTTTGAAGAAAAAAATTTTTGGACAATTTTTAAGGTTCGGGGCTTACAGAATTTTTCAATTGGGTAAATTTATTTCTGGAGAGTTCTGAGTCAAAATTAAGCACCAAAATCAACTTCTGTCACCGTAGCAAATCTTTTTTAAGGTTTCCTGAAAATTTTAAGGGAAATTTGGGGATTTTTGAAGAAATAAATTTTTGGCCGATTTTTAAGGTCCGGGGCTTACAGAATTTTTCATACGGTCAAATTTATTTCTGGAGAGTTCTGTGTCAAAATTAAGCACCAAAATCAACTTCTGTCACCACAGCAAATGTTTTTTAATGTTTATTGAAAGTTTTTAGTCGAATTTGGGGATTTTTGAATAAAAAAATTTTGGCCGATTTTTAAGGTCCGGGTCTTACAGAATTTTTCAAATGGGTAAATTTATTTCTGGAGAGTTCTGAGTCAAAATTAAGCACCAAAATCAACTTCTGTCACCGTATCAAATCTTTTTAAGGTTTACTGAAAGTTTTAAGCCGAATTGGGGGATTTTTGAAGAAAAAAATTTTTGGACGATTTTTAAGGTCCGGGGCTTACAGAATTTTTCATATGGTCAAATTTATTTCTGGAGAGTTCTGAGTCAAAATTAAGCACCAAAATCAACTTCTGTCACCGTATCAAATCTTTTTAAGGTTTACAGAAAGTTTTTAGCCGAATTTGGGGATTTTTGAAGATAAAAATTTTTGGCTGATTTTTAAGGTCCGGGGCTTACAGAATTTTCCATATGGGTAAATTTATTTCTGGAGAGTTCTGTGTCAAAATTAAGCACCAAAATCAACTTCTGTAACCGCAGCAATAGTTTTTTAAGGTTTACTGAAAGTTTTAAGCCGAATTTGGGGAATTTTGAAGAAAAAAATTTTTTGCCGATTTTTAAGGTCCGGGGCTTACAGAATTTTTCATACGGGTGAATTTATTTCTGGAGAGTTCTGTGTCAAAATTAAGCACCAAGATCAACTTCTGTCACCGTAGCAAATCTTTTTTAAGGTTTTCAGAAAGTTTTAAGCCGAATTTGGGGTTTTTTGAAGAAAAAAATTTTAGGCCAATTTTTAATGTCCGGGGCTTACAGAATTTTCCATATGGGTAAATGTATTTCTGGAGAGTTCTGTGTCAAAATTAAGCAACAAAATGAACTTCTGTCACCGTAGCAAATCTTTTTTAAGGTTTACTGAATGTTTTAAGCCGAATTTGGGGTTTTTTTAAGAAAAAAAAATTTTTGGCCAATTTTTAAGGTCCGGGGCTTGCAGAATTTTCCATATTGGTAAATGTATTTCTGGAGAAATCTGTGTCAAAATTAAGCACCAAAATCAACTTCTGTCACCGCAGCAAATTTTTTTTAATGTTTATTGAAAGTTTTTAGCCGAATTTGGGGATTATTGAAGAAAAAAATTTTTGGCAGATTTTTAAGTTCCGGGGCTTACAGAATTTTCCATACGGGTAAATTTATTTCTGGAGAGTTCTGTGTCAAAATTAAGCACCAAAATCAACTTCTGTCACCGTAGCAAATCTTTTTTAAGGTTTACTGAAAGTTTTAAGCCGAATTTGGGGTTTTTTGAAGAAAAAAAATTTTGGCCAATTTTTAAGGTCCGGGGCTTACAGAATTTTTCATAAGGGTAATTATATTTCTGGAGAGTTCTGTGTCAAAATTAAGCACCAACATCAACTTCTGTCACCACAGCAAATCTTTTTTAAGGTTTCCTGAAAATTTTAAGGGAAATTTGGGGATTTTTGAAGAAAAAAATTTTTGGTCAATTTTTAAGGTCCGGGGCTTACAGAATTTTTCAAATGGGTAAATTTATTTCTGGAGAGTTCTGAGTCAAAATTAAGCACCAAAATCAACTTCTGTCACCGTAGCAAATCTTTTTTAAGGTTTCCTGAAAATTTTAAGAAAAATTTGGGGATTTTTGAAGAAAAAAATTTTTGGACAATTTTTAAGGTCCGGGGCTTACAGAATTTTTCAAATGGGTAAATTTATTTCTGGAGAGTTCTGAGTCAAAATTAAGCACCAACATCAACTTCTGTCACCACAGCAAATCTTTTTTAAGGTTTCCTGAAAATTTTAAGGGAAATTTGGGGATTTTTGAAGAAAAAAATTTTTGGACAATTTTTAAGGTCCGGGGCTTACAGAATTTTTCAAATGGGTAAATTTATTTCTGGAGAGTTCTGAGTCAAAATTAAGCACCAAAATCAACTTCTGTCACCGTAACAAATCTTTTTTAAGGTTTCCTGAAAATTTTAAGGGAAATTTGGGGATTTTTGAAGAAAAAAATTTTTGGACAATTTTTAAGGTCCGGGGCTTACAGAATTTTTCAAATGGGTAAATTTATTTCTGGAGAGTTCTGAGTCAAAATTAAGCACCAACATCAACTTCTGTCACCACAGCAAATCTTTTTTAAGGTTTCCTGAAAATTTTAAGGGAAATTTGGGGATTTTTGAAGAAAAAAATTTTTGGACAATTTTTAAGGTCCGGGGCTTACAGAATTTTTCATACGGTCAAATTTATTTCTGGAGAGTTCTGAGTCAAAATTAAGCACCAAAATCAACTTCTGTCACCGTAGCAAATCTTTTTTAAGGTTTACTGAAAGTTTTAAGCCGAATTTGGGAAATATTGAAGAAAAAAATTTTTGGCCGAATTTTAAGGTCCGGGGCTTACAGAATTTTTCATACGGGTAAATTTATTTCTGGAGAGTTCTGTGTCAAAATTAAGCACCAAAATCAACTTCTGTCACCGTAGCAAATCTTTTTTAAGGTTTGCTGAAAGTTTTAAGCCGAATTTGGGGTTTTTTGAAGAAAAAAATTTTTGCCCAATTTTTAAGGTCCGGGGCTTGCAGAATTTTCCATATGGGTAAATGTATTTCTGGAGAGTTCTGTGTCAAAATTAAGCACCAAAATCAACTTCTGTCAACACAGCAAATGTTTTTTTAATGTTTATTGAAAGTTTTTAGCCGAATTTGGGGATTTTTGAAGAAAAAAATTTTGGCCGATTTTTAAGGTCCGGGGCTTACAGAATTTTTCATACGGGTAAATTTATTTCTGGAGAGTTCTGTGTCAAAATTAAGCACCAAAATCAACTTCTGTCACCGAAGCAAATCTTTTTTAAGGTTTACGGAAAGTTTTAAGCCGAATTTGGGGTTTTTTGAAGAAAAAAATTTTTGGCTGATTTTTAAGGTCCGGGGCTTACAGAATTTTCCATATAGGTATATGTATTTCTGGAGAGTTCTGTGTCAAAATTAAGCACCAAAATCAACTTCTGTCACCGTAGCAAATCTTTTTTAAGGTTTGCTGAAAATTTTAAGCCGAATTTGGGGTTTTTTGAAGAAAAAAATTTTTGGTCAATTTTTAAGGTCCGGGGTTTACAGAATTTTTCAAATGGGTAAATTTATTTCTGGAGAGTTCTGAGTCAAAATTAAGCACCAAAATCAACTTCTGTCACCGTAGCAAATCTTTTTTAAGGTTTACTGAAAGTTTTAAGCCGAATTAGGGGTTTTTTGAAGAAAAAAAATTTTGGCAATTTTTAAGGTCCGGGGCTTACAGAATTTTTCATACGGGTAATTATATTTCTGGAGAGTTCTGTGTCAAAATTAAGCACCAACATCAACTTCTGTCACCACAGCAAATCTTTTTTAAGGTTTCCTGAAAATTTTAAGCCGAATTTGGGCATTATTGAAGAAAACATTTTTTGGCCGATTTTTAAGGTCCGGGGCTTACAGAATTTTTCATACTGGTAAATTTATTTCTGGAGAGTTCTGTGTCAAAATTATGCACCAAAATCAACTTCTGTCACCACAGCAAATGTTTTTTAATGTTTATTGAAAGTTTTTAGTCGAATTTGGGGATTTTTGAATAAAAAAATTTTGGCCGATTTTTAAGGTCCGGGTCTTACAGAATTTTTCAAATGGGTAAATTTATTTCTGGAGAGTTCTGAGTCAAAATTAAGCACCAAAATCAACTTCTGTCAAAGTAGTAAATCTTTTTTAAGGTTTCCTGAAAATTTTAAGGGAAATTTGGGGATTTTTGAAGAAAAAAATTTTTGGACAATTTTTAAGGTCCGGGGCTTACAGAATTTTTCAAATGGGTAAATTTATTTCTGGAGAGTTCTGAGTCAAAATTAAGCACCAAAATCAACTTCTGTCACCGTATCAAATCTTTTTAAGGTTTACAGAAAGTTTTTAGCCGAATTTGGGGATTTTTGAAGATAAAAATTTTTGGCTGATTTTTAAGGTCCGGGGCTTACAGAATTTTCCATACGGGTAAATTTATTTCTGGAGAGTTCTGTGTCAAAATTAAGCACCAAAATCAACTTATGTAACCGCAGCAATAGTTTTTTAAGGTTTACTGAAAGTTTTAAGCCGAATTTGGGGATTTTTGAAGAAAAAAATTTTTGACCGATTTTTAAGGTCCGGGGCTTACAGAATTTTTCATACGGGTAAATTTATTTCTGGAGAGTTCTGAGTCAAAATTAAGCACCAAAATCAACTTCTGTCACCGTATCTAATCTTTTTTAAGGTTTACTGAAAGTTTTAAGCCGAATTTGGGGATTATTGAAGAAAAAATTTTTTGGCCGATTTTTAAGGTCCGGGGCTTGCAGAAAATTCCATATGGCTAAATGTATTTCTGGAGAGTTCTGTGTCAAAATTAAGCACCAAAATCAACTTCTGTCACCACAGCAAATGTTTTTTTAATTTTATTGAAAGTTTTTAGCCGAATTTGGGGATTTTTGAAGAAAAAAATTTTTTGCTGATTTTTAAGGTCCGGGGCTTACAGAATTTTCCATATGGGTAAATTTATTTCTGGAGAGTTCTGTGTCAAAATTAAGCACCAAAATCAACTTCTGTCACCGTAGCAAATCTTTTTTAAGGTTTCCTGAAAATTTTAAGCCGAATTTGGGGTTTTTTGAAGAAAAAAATTTTTGGTCAATTTTTAAGGTCCGGGGTTTACAGAATTTTTCAAATGGGTAAATTTATTTCTGGAGAGTTCTGAGTCAAAATTAAGCACCAAAATCAACTTCTGTCACCGTAGCAAATCTTTTTTAAGGTTTCCTGAAAATTTTAAGGGAAATTTGGGGATTTTTGAAGAAAAAAATTTTTGGACAATTTTTAAGGTCCGGGGCTTACAGAATTTTTCAAATGGGTAAATTTATTTCTGGAGAGTTCTGAGTCAAAATTAAGCACCAAAATCAACTTCTGTCACCGTAGCAAATCTTTTTTAAGGTTTACTGAAAGTTTTAAGCCGAATTTGGGGTTTTTTGAAGAAAAAAAATTTTGGCCAATTTTTAAGGTCCGGGGCTTACAGAATTTTTCAAACGGGTAATTATATTTCTGGAGAGTTCTGTGTCAAAATTAAGCACCAACATCAACTTCTGTCACCACAGCAAATCTTTTTTAAGGTTTCCTGAAAATTTTAAGGGAAATTTGGGGATTTTTGAAGAAAAAAATTTTTGGACAATTTTTAAGGTTCGGGGCTTACAGAATTTTTCAATTGGGTAAATTTATTTCTGGAGAGTTCTGAGTCAAAATTAAGCACCAAAATCAACTTCTGTCACCGTAGCAAATCTTTTTTAAGGTTTCCTGAAAATTTTAAGGGAAATTTGGGGATTTTTGAAGAAATAAATTTTTGGCCGATTTTTAAGGTCCGGGGCTTACAGAATTTTTCATACGGTCAAATTTATTTCTGGAGAGTTCTGTGTCAAAATTAAGCACCAAAATCAACTTCTGTCACCACAGCAAATGTTTTTTAATGTTTATTGAAAGTTTTTAGTCGAATTTGGGGATTTTTGAATAAAAAAATTTTGGCCGATTTTTAAGGTCCGGGTCTTACAGAATTTTTCAAATGGGTAAATTTATTTCTGGAGAGTTCTGAGTCAAAATTAAGCACCAAAATCAACTTCTGTCACCGTATCAAATCTTTTTAAGGTTTACTGAAAGTTTTAAGCCGAATTGGGGGATTTTTGAAGAAAAAAATTTTTGGACGATTTTTAAGGTCCGGGGCTTACAGAATTTTTCATATGGTCAAATTTATTTCTGGAGAGTTCTGAGTCAAAATTAAGCACCAAAATCAACTTCTGTCACCGTATCAAATCTTTTTAAGGTTTACAGAAAGTTTTTAGCCGAATTTGGGGATTTTTGAAGATAAAAATTTTTGGCTGATTTTTAAGGTCCGGGGCTTACAGAATTTTCCATATGGGTAAATTTATTTCTGGAGAGTTCTGTGTCAAAATTAAGCACCAAAATCAACTTCTGTAACCGCAGCAATAGTTTTTTAAGGTTTACTGAAAGTTTTAAGCCGAATTTGGGGAATTTTGAAGAAAAAAATTTTTTGCCGATTTTTAAGGTCCGGGGCTTACAGAATTTTTCATACGGGTGAATTTATTTCTGGAGAGTTCTGTGTCAAAATTAAGCACCAAGATCAACTTCTGTCACCGTAGCAAATCTTTTTTAAGGTTTTCAGAAAGTTTTAAGCCGAATTTGGGGTTTTTTGAAGAAAAAAATTTTAGGCCAATTTTTAATGTCCGGGGCTTACAGAATTTTCCATATGGGTAAATGTATTTCTGGAGAGTTCTGTGTCAAAATTAAGCAACAAAATGAACTTCTGTCACCGTAGCAAATCTTTTTTAAGGTTTACTGAATGTTTTAAGCCGAATTTGGGGTTTTTTTAAGAAAAAAAAATTTTTGGCCAATTTTTAAGGTCCGGGGCTTGCAGAATTTTCCATATTGGTAAATGTATTTCTGGAGAAATCTGTGTCAAAATTAAGCACCAAAATCAACTTCTGTCACCGCAGCAAATTTTTTTTAATGTTTATTGAAAGTTTTTAGCCGAATTTGGGGATTATTGAAGAAAAAAATTTTTGGCAGATTTTTAAGTTCCGGGGCTTACAGAATTTTCCATACGGGTAAATTTATTTCTGGAGAGTTCTGTGTCAAAATTAAGCACCAAAATCAACTTCTGTCACCGTAGCAAATCTTTTTTAAGGTTTACTGAAAGTTTTAAGCCGAATTTGGGGTTTTTTGAAGAAAAAAAATTTTGGCCAATTTTTAAGGTCCGGGGCTTACAGAATTTTTCATAAGGGTAATTATATTTCTGGAGAGTTCTGTGTCAAAATTAAGCACCAACATCAACTTCTGTCACCACAGCAAATCTTTTTTAAGGTTTCCTGAAAATTTTAAGGGAAATTTGGGGATTTTTGAAGAAAAAAATTTTTGGTCAATTTTTAAGGTCCGGGGCTTACAGAATTTTTCAAATGGGTAAATTTATTTCTGGAGAGTTCTGAGTCAAAATTAAGCACCAAAATCAACTTCTGTCACCGTAGCAAATCTTTTTTAAGGTTTCCTGAAAATTTTAAGAAAAATTTGGGGATTTTTGAAGAAAAAAATTTTTGGACAATTTTTAAGGTCCGGGGCTTACAGAATTTTTCAAATGGGTAAATTTATTTCTGGAGAGTTCTGAGTCAAAATTAAGCACCAACATCAACTTCTGTCACCACAGCAAATCTTTTTTAAGGTTTCCTGAAAATTTTAAGGGAAATTTGGGGATTTTTGAAGAAAAAAATTTTTGGACAATTTTTAAGGTCCGGGGCTTACAGAATTTTTCAAATGGGTAAATTTATTTCTGGAGAGTTCTGAGTCAAAATTAAGCACCAAAATCAACTTCTGTCACCGTAACAAATCTTTTTTAAGGTTTCCTGAAAATTTTAAGGGAAATTTGGGGATTTTTGAAGAAAAAAATTTTTGGACAATTTTTAAGGTCCGGGGCTTACAGAATTTTTCAAATGGGTAAATTTATTTCTGGAGAGTTCTGAGTCAAAATTAAGCACCAACATCAACTTCTGTCACCACAGCAAATCTTTTTTAAGGTTTCCTGAAAATTTTAAGGGAAATTTGGGGATTTTTGAAGAAAAAAATTTTTGGACAATTTTTAAGGTCCGGGGCTTACAGAATTTTTCATACGGTCAAATTTATTTCTGGAGAGTTCTGAGTCAAAATTAAGCACCAAAATCAACTTCTGTCACCGTAGCAAATCTTTTTTAAGGTTTACTGAAAGTTTTAAGCCGAATTTGGGAAATATTGAAGAAAAAAATTTTTGGCCGAATTTTAAGGTCCGGGGCTTACAGAATTTTTCATACGGGTAAATTTATTTCTGGAGAGTTCTGTGTCAAAATTAAGCACCAAAATCAACTTCTGTCACCGTAGCAAATCTTTTTTAAGGTTTGCTGAAAGTTTTAAGCCGAATTTGGGGTTTTTTGAAGAAAAAAATTTTTGCCCAATTTTTAAGGTCCGGGGCTTGCAGAATTTTCCATATGGGTAAATGTATTTCTGGAGAGTTCTGTGTCAAAATTAAGCACCAAAATCAACTTCTGTCAACACAGCAAATGTTTTTTTAATGTTTATTGAAAGTTTTTAGCCGAATTTGGGGATTTTTGAAGAAAAAAATTTTGGCCGATTTTTAAGGTCCGGGGCTTACAGAATTTTTCATACGGGTAAATTTATTTCTGGAGAGTTCTGTGTCAAAATTAAGCACCAAAATCAACTTCTGTCACCGAAGCAAATCTTTTTTAAGGTTTACGGAAAGTTTTAAGCCGAATTTGGGGTTTTTTGAAGAAAAAAATTTTTGGCTGATTTTTAAGGTCCGGGGCTTACAGAATTTTCCATATAGGTATATGTATTTCTGGAGAGTTCTGTGTCAAAATTAAGCACCAAAATCAACTTCTGTCACCGTAGCAAATCTTTTTTAAGGTTTGCTGAAAATTTTAAGCCGAATTTGGGGTTTTTTGAAGAAAAAAATTTTTGGTCAATTTTTAAGGTCCGGGGTTTACAGAATTTTTCAAATGGGTAAATTTATTTCTGGAGAGTTCTGAGTCAAAATTAAGCACCAAAATCAACTTCTGTCACCGTAGCAAATCTTTTTTAAGGTTTACTGAAAGTTTTAAGCCGAATTAGGGGTTTTTTGAAGAAAAAAAATTTTGGCAATTTTTAAGGTCCGGGGCTTACAGAATTTTTCATACGGGTAATTATATTTCTGGAGAGTTCTGTGTCAAAATTAAGCACCAACATCAACTTCTGTCACCACAGCAAATCTTTTTTAAGGTTTCCTGAAAATTTTAAGGGAAATTTGGGGATTTTTGAAGAAAAAAATTTTTGGACAATTTTTAAGGTCCGGGGCTTACAGAATTTTTCAAATGGGTAAATTTATTTCTGGAGAGTTCTGAGTCAAAATTAAGCACCAAAATCAACTTCTGTCACCGTAGCAAATCTTTTTTAAGGTTTCCTGAAAATTTTAAGGGAAATTTGGGGATTTTTGAAGAAATAAATTTTTGGACAATTTTTAAGGTCCGGGGCTTACAGAATTTTTGAAATGGGTAAATTTATTTCTGGAGAGTTCTGAGTCAAAATTAAGCACCAAAATCAACTTCTGTCACCGTGGCAAATCTTTTTTAAGGTTTACTGAAAGTTTTAAGCCGAATTTGGGCATTATTGAAGAAAACATTTTTTGGCCGATTTTTAAGGTCCGGGGCTTACAGAATTTTTCATACTGGTAAATTTATTTCTGGAGAGTTCTGTGTCAAAATTATGCACCAAAATCAACTTCTGTCACCACAGCAAATGTTTTTTAATGTTTATTGAAAGTTTTTAGTCGAATTTGGGGATTTTTGAATAAAAAAATTTTGGCCGATTTTTAAGGTCCGGGTCTTACAGAATTTTTCAAATGGGTAAATTTATTTCTGGAGAGTTCTGAGTCAAAATTAAGCACCAAAATCAACTTCTGTCAAAGTAGTAAATCTTTTTTAAGGTTTCCTGAAAATTTTAAGGGAAATTTGGGGATTTTTGAAGAAAAAAATTTTTGGACAATTTTTAAGGTCCGGGGCTTACAGAATTTTTCAAATGGGTAAATTTATTTCTGGAGAGTTCTGAGTCAAAATTAAGCACCAAAATCAACTTCTGTCACCGTATCAAATCTTTTTAAGGTTTACAGAAAGTTTTTAGCCGAATTTGGGGATTTTTGAAGATAAAAATTTTTGGCTGATTTTTAAGGTCCGGGGCTTACAGAATTTTCCATACGGGTAAATTTATTTCTGGAGAGTTCTGTGTCAAAATTAAGCACCAAAATCAACTTATGTAACCGCAGCAATAGTTTTTTAAGGTTTACTGAAAGTTTTAAGCCGAATTTGGGGATTTTTGAAGAAAAAAATTTTTGACCGATTTTTAAGGTCCGGGGCTTACAGAATTTTTCATACGGGTAAATTTATTTCTGGAGAGTTCTGAGTCAAAATTAAGCACCAAAATCAACTTCTGTCACCGTATCTAATCTTTTTTAAGGTTTACTGAAAGTTTTAAGCCGAATTTGGGGATTATTGAAGAAAAAATTTTTTGGCCGATTTTTAAGGTCCGGGGCTTGCAGAAAATTCCATATGGCTAAATGTATTTCTGGAGAGTTCTGTGTCAAAATTAAGCACCAAAATCAACTTCTGTCACCACAGTAAATGTTTTTTTAATTTTATTGAAAGTTTTTAGCCGAATTTGGGGATTTTTGAAGAAAAAAATTTTTTGCTGATTTTTAAGGTCCGGGGCTTACAGAATTTTCCATATGGGTAAATTTATTTCTGGAGAGTTCTGTGTCAAAATTAAGCACCAAAATCAACTTCTGTCACCGTAGCAAATCTTTTTTAAGGTTTCCTGAAAATTTTAAGCCGAATTTGGGGTTTTTTGAAGAAAAAAATTTTTGGTCAATTTTTAAGGTCCGGGGTTTACAGAATTTTTCAAATGGGTAAATTTATTTCTGGAGAGTTCTGAGTCAAAATTAAGCACCAAAATCAACTTCTGTCACCGTAGCAAATCTTTTTTAAGGTTTCCTGAAAATTTTAAGGGAAATTTGGGGATTTTTGAAGAAAAAAATTTTTGGACAATTTTTAAGGTCCGGGGCTTACAGAATTTTTCAAATGGGTAAATTTATTTCTGGAGAGTTCTGAGTCAAAATTAAGCACCAAAATCAACTTCTGTCACCGTAGCAAATCTTTTTTAAGGTTTACTGAAAGTTTTAAGCCGAATTTGGGGTTTTTTGAAGAAAAAAAATTTTGGCCAATTTTTAAGGTCCGGGGCTTACAGAATTTTTCAAACGGGTAATTATATTTCTGGAGAGTTCTGTGTCAAAATTAAGCACCAACATCAACTTCTGTCACCACAGCAAATCTTTTTTAAGGTTTCCTGAAAATTTTAAGGGAAATTTGGGGATTTTTGAAGAAAAAAATTTTTGGACAATTTTTAAGGTTCGGGGCTTACAGAATTTTTCAATTGGGTAAATTTATTTCTGGAGAGTTCTGAGTCAAAATTAAGCACCAAAATCAACTTCTGTCACCGTAGCAAATCTTTTTTAAGGTTTCCTGAAAATTTTAAGGGAAATTTGGGGATTTTTGAAGAAATAAATTTTTGGCCGATTTTTAAGGTCCGGGGCTTACAGAATTTTTCATACGGTCAAATTTATTTCTGGAGAGTTCTGTGTCAAAATTAAGCACCAAAATCAACTTCTGTCACCACAGCAAATGTTTTTTAATGTTTATTGAAAGTTTTTAGTCGAATTTGGGGATTTTTGAATAAAAAAATTTTGGCCGATTTTTAAGGTCCGGGTCTTACAGAATTTTTCAAATGGGTAAATTTATTTCTGGAGAGTTCTGAGTCAAAATTAAGCACCAAAATCAACTTCTGTCACCGTATCAAATCTTTTTAAGGTTTACTGAAAGTTTTAAGCCGAATTGGGGGATTTTTGAAGAAAAAAATTTTTGGACGATTTTTAAGGTCCGGGGCTTACAGAATTTTTCATATGGTCAAATTTATTTCTGGAGAGTTCTGAGTCAAAATTAAGCACCAAAATCAACTTCTGTCACCGTATCAAATCTTTTTAAGGTTTACAGAAAGTTTTTAGCCGAATTTGGGGATTTTTGAAGATAAAAATTTTTGGCTGATTTTTAAGGTCCGGGGCTTACAGAATTTTCCATATGGGTAAATTTATTTCTGGAGAGTTCTGTGTCAAAATTAAGCACCAAAATCAACTTCTGTAACCGCAGCAATAGTTTTTTAAGGTTTACTGAAAGTTTTAAGCCGAATTTGGGGATTTTTGAAGAAAAAAATTTTTGGTCAATTTTTAAGGTCCGGGGTTTACAGAATTTTTCAAATGGGTAAATTTATTTCTGGAGAGTTCTGAGTCAAAATTAAGCACCAAAATCAACTTCTGTCACCGTAGCAAATCTTTTTTAAGGTTTACTGAAAGTTTTAAGCCGAATTAGGGGTTTTTTGAAGAAAAAAAATTTTGGCAATTTTTAAGGTCCGGGGCTTACAGAATTTTTCATACGGGTAATTATATTTCTGGAGAGTTCTGTGTCAAAATTAAGCACCAACATCAACTTCTGTCACCACAGCAAATCTTTTTTAAGGTTTCCTGAAAATTTTAAGGGAAATTTGGGGATTTTTGAAGAAAAAAATTTTTGGACAATTTTTAAGGTCCGGGGCTTACAGAATTTTTCAAATGGGTAAATTTATTTCTGGAGAGTTCTGAGTCAAAATTAAGCACCAAAATCAACTTCTGTCACCGTAGCAAATCTTTTTTAAGGTTTCCTGAAAATTTTAAGGGAAATTTGGGGATTTTTGAAGAAATAAATTTTTGGACAATTTTTAAGGTCCGGGGCTTACAGAATTTTTGAAATGGGTAAATTTATTTCTGGAGAGTTCTGAGTCAAAATTAAGCACCAAAATCAACTTCTGTCACCGTGGCAAATCTTTTTTAAGGTTTACTGAAAGTTTTAAGCCGAATTTGGGCATTATTGAAGAAAACATTTTTTGGCCGATTTTTAAGGTCCGGGGCTTACAGAATTTTTCATACTGGTAAATTTATTTCTGGAGAGTTCTGTGTCAAAATTATGCACCAAAATCAACTTCTGTCACCACAGCAAATGTTTTTTAATGTTTATTGAAAGTTTTTAGTCGAATTTGGGGATTTTTGAATAAAAAAATTTTGGCCGATTTTTAAGGTCCGGGTCTTACAGAATTTTTCAAATGGGTAAATTTATTTCTGGAGAGTTCTGAGTCAAAATTAAGCACCAAAATCAACTTCTGTCAAAGTAGTAAATCTTTTTTAAGGTTTCCTGAAAATTTTAAGGGAAATTTGGGGATTTTTGAAGAAAAAAATTTTTGGACAATTTTTAAGGTCCGGGGTTTACAGAATTTTTCAAATGGGTAAATTTATTTCTGGAGAGTTCTGAGTCAAAATTAAGCACCAAAATCAACTTCTGTCACCGTATCAAATCTTTTTAAGGTTTACAGAAAGTTTTTAGCCGAATTTGGGGATTTTTGAAGATAAAAATTTTTGGCTGATTTTTAAGGTCCGGGGCTTACAGAATTTTCCATACGGGTAAATTTATTTCTGGAGAGTTCTGTGTCAAAATTAAGCACCAAAATCAACTTATGTAACCGCAGCAATATTTTTTTAAGGTTTACTGAAAGTTTTAAGCCGAATTTGGGGATTTTTGAAGAAAAAAATTTTTGACCGATTTTTAAGGTCCGGGGCTTACAGAATTTTTCATACGGGTAAATTTATTTCTGGAGAGTTCTGAGTCAAAATTAAGCACCAAAATCAACTTCTGTCACCGTATCTAATCTTTTTTAAGGTTTACTGAAAGTTTTAAGCCGAATTTGGGGATTATTGAAGAAAAAATTTTTTGGCCGATTTTTAAGGTCCGGGGCTTGCAGAAAATTCCATATGGCTAAATGTATTTCTGGAGAGTTCTGTGTCAAAATTAAGCACCAAAATCAACTTCTGTCACCGTAGCAAATCTTTTTTAAGGTTTCCTGAAAATTTTAAGCCGAATTTGGGGTTTTTTGAAGAAAAAAATTTTTGGTCAATTTTTAAGGTCCGGGGTTTACAGAATTTTTCAAATGGGTAAATTTATTTCTGGAGAGTTCTGAGTCAAAATTAAGCACCAAAATCAACTTCTGTCACCGTAGCAAATCTTTTTTAAGGTTTCCTGAAAATTTTAAGGGAAATTTGGGGATTTTTGAAGAAAAAAATTTTTGGACAATTTTTAAGGTCCGGGGCTTACAGAATTTTTCAAATGGGTAAATTTATTTCTGGAGAGTTCTGAGTCAAAATTAAGCACCAAAATCAACTTCTGTCACCGTAGCAAATCTTTTTTAAGGTTTACTGAAAGTTTTAAGCCGAATTTGGGGTTTTTTGAAGAAAAAAAATTTTGGCCAATTTTTAAGGTCCGGGGCTTACAGAATTTTTCAAACGGGTAATTATATTTCTGGAGAGTTCTGTGTCAAAATTAAGCACCAACATCAACTTCTGTCACCACAGCAAATCTTTTTTAAGGTTTCCTGAAAATTTTAAGGGAAATTTGGGGATTTTTGAAGAAAAAAATTTTTGGACAATTTTTAAGGTCCGGGGCTTACAGAATTTTTCAAATGGGTAAATTTATTTCTGGAGAGTTCTGAGTCAAAATTAAGCACCAAAATCAACTTCTGTCACCGTAGCAAATCTTTTTTAAGGTTTCCTGAAAATTTTAAGGGAAATTTGGGGATTTTTGAAGAAATAAATTTTTGGACAATTTTTAAGGTCCGGGGCTTACAGAATTTTTGAAATGGGTAAATTTATTTCTGGAGAGTTCTGAGTCAAAATTAAGCACCAAAATCAACTTCTGTCACCGTGGCAAATCTTTTTTAAGGTTTACTGAAAGTTTTAAGCCGAATTTGGGCATTATTGAAGAAAACATTTTTTGGCCGATTTTTAAGGTCCGGGGCTTACAGAATTTTTCATACTGGTAAATTTATTTCTGGAGAGTTCTGTGTCAAAATTATGCACCAAAATCAACTTCTGTCACCACAGCAAATGTTTTTTAATGTTTATTGAAAGTTTTTAGTCGAATTTGGGGATTTTTGAATAAAAAAATTTTGGCCGATTTTTAAGGTCCGGGTCTTACAGAATTTTTCAAATGGGTAAATTTATTTCTGGAGAGTTCTGAGTCAAAATTAAGCACCAAAATCAACTTCTGTCAAAGTAGTAAATCTTTTTTAAGGTTTCCTGAAAATTTTAAGGGAAATTTGGGGATTTTTGAAGAAAAAAATTTTTGGACAATTTTTAAGGTCCGGGGCTTACAGAATTTTTCAAATGGGTAAATTTATTTCTGGAGAGTTCTGAGTCAAAATTAAGCACCAAAATCAACTTCTGTCACCGTATCAAATCTTTTTAAGGTTTACAGAAAGTTTTTAGCCGAATTTGGGGATTTTTGAAGATAAAAATTTTTGGCTGATTTTTAAGGTCCGGGGCTTACAGAATTTTCCATACGGGTAAATTTATTTCTGGAGAGTTCTGTGTCAAAATTAAGCACCAAAATCAACTTATGTAACCGCAGCAATAGTTTTTTAAGGTTTACTGAAAGTTTTAAGCCGAATTTGGGGATTTTTGAAGAAAAAAATTTTTGACCGATTTTTAAGGTCCGGGGCTTACAGAATTTTTCATACGGGTAAATTTATTTCTGGAGAGTTCTGAGTCAAAATTAAGCACCAAAATCAACTTCTGTCACCGTATCTAATCTTTTTTAAGGTTTACTGAAAGTTTTAAGCCGAATTTGGGGATTATTGAAGAAAAAATTTTTTGGCCGATTTTTAAGGTCCGGGGCTTGCAGAAAATTCCATATGGCTAAATGTATTTCTGGAGAGTTCTGTGTCAAAATTAAGCACCAAAATCAACTTCTGTCACCACAGCAAATGTTTTTTTAATTTTATTGAAAGTTTTTAGCCGAATTTGGGGATTTTTGAAGAAAAAAATTTTTTGCTGATTTTTAAGGTCCGGGGCTTACAGAATTTTCCATATGGGTAAATTTATTTCTGGAGAGTTCTGTGTCAAAATTAAGCACCAAAATCAACTTCTGTCACCGTAGCAAATCTTTTTTAAGGTTTCCTGAAAATTTTAAGCCGAATTTGGGGTTTTTTGAAGAAAAAAATTTTTGGTCAATTTTTAAGGTCCGGGGTTTACAGAATTTTTCAAATGGGTAAATTTATTTCTGGAGAGTTCTGAGTCAAAATTAAGCACCAAAATCAACTTCTGTCACCGTAGCAAATCTTTTTTAAGGTTTCCTGAAAATTTTAAGGGAAATTTGGGGATTTTTGAAGAAAAAAATTTTTGGACAATTTTTAAGGTCCGGGGCTTACAGAATTTTTCAAATGGGTAAATTTATTTCTGGAGAGTTCTGAGTCAAAATTAAGCACCAAAATCAACTTCTGTCACCGTAGCAAATCTTTTTTAAGGTTTACTGAAAGTTTTAAGCCGAATTTGGGGTTTTTTGAAGAAAAAAAATTTTGGCCAATTTTTAAGGTCCGGGGCTTACAGAATTTTTCAAACGGGTAATTATATTTCTGGAGAGTTCTGTGTCAAAATTAAGCACCAACATCAACTTCTGTCACCACAGCAAATCTTTTTTAAGGTTTCCTGAAAATTTTAAGGGAAATTTGGGGATTTTTGAAGAAAAAAATTTTTGGACAATTTTTAAGGTTCGGGGCTTACAGAATTTTTCAATTGGGTAAATTTATTTCTGGAGAGTTCTGAGTCAAAATTAAGCACCAAAATCAACTTCTGTCACCGTAGCAAATCTTTTTTAAGGTTTCCTGAAAATTTTAAGGGAAATTTGGGGATTTTTGAAGAAATAAATTTTTGGCCGATTTTTAAGGTCCGGGGCTTACAGAATTTTTCATACGGTCAAATTTATTTCTGGAGAGTTCTGTGTCAAAATTAAGCACCAAAATCAACTTCTGTCACCACAGCAAATGTTTTTTAATGTTTATTGAAAGTTTTTAGTCGAATTTGGGGATTTTTGAATAAAAAAATTTTGGCCGATTTTTAAGGTCCGGGTCTTACAGAATTTTTCAAATGGGTAAATTTATTTCTGGAGAGTTCTGAGTCAAAATTAAGCACCAAAATCAACTTCTGTCACCGTATCAAATCTTTTTAAGGTTTACTGAAAGTTTTAAGCCGAATTGGGGGATTTTTGAAGAAAAAAATTTTTGGACGATTTTTAAGGTCCGGGGCTTACAGAATTTTTCATATGGTCAAATTTATTTCTGGAGAGTTCTGAGTCAAAATTAAGCACCAAAATCAACTTCTGTCACCGTATCAAATCTTTTTAAGGTTTACAGAAAGTTTTTAGCCGAATTTGGGGATTTTTGAAGATAAAAATTTTTGGCTGATTTTTAAGGTCCGGGGCTTACAGAATTTTCCATATGGGTAAATTTATTTCTGGAGAGTTCTGTGTCAAAATTAAGCACCAAAATCAACTTCTGTAACCGCAGCAATAGTTTTTTAAGGTTTACTGAAAGTTTTAAGCCGAATTTGGGGATTTTTGAAGAAAAAAATTTTTGGTCAATTTTTAAGGTCCGGGGTTTACAGAATTTTTCAAATGGGTAAATTTATTTCTGGAGAGTTCTGAGTCAAAATTAAGCACCAAAATCAACTTCTGTCACCGTAGCAAATCTTTTTTAAGGTTTACTGAAAGTTTTAAGCCGAATTAGGGGTTTTTTGAAGAAAAAAAATTTTGGCAATTTTTAAGGTCCGGGGCTTACAGAATTTTTCATACGGGTAATTATATTTCTGGAGAGTTCTGTGTCAAAATTAAGCACCAACATCAACTTCTGTCACCACAGCAAATCTTTTTTAAGGTTTCCTGAAAATTTTAAGGGAAATTTGGGGATTTTTGAAGAAAAAAATTTTTGGACAATTTTTAAGGTCCGGGGCTTACAGAATTTTTCAAATGGGTAAATTTATTTCTGGAGAGTTCTGAGTCAAAATTAAGCACCAAAATCAACTTCTGTCACCGTAGCAAATCTTTTTTAAGGTTTCCTGAAAATTTTAAGGGAAATTTGGGGATTTTTGAAGAAATAAATTTTTGGACAATTTTTAAGGTCCGGGGCTTACAGAATTTTTGAAATGGGTAAATTTATTTCTGGAGAGTTCTGAGTCAAAATTAAGCACCAAAATCAACTTCTGTCACCGTGGCAAATCTTTTTTAAGGTTTACTGAAAGTTTTAAGCCGAATTTGGGCATTATTGAAGAAAACATTTTTTGGCCGATTTTTAAGGTCCGGGGCTTACAGAATTTTTCATACTGGTAAATTTATTTCTGGAGAGTTCTGTGTCAAAATTATGCACCAAAATCAACTTCTGTCACCACAGCAAATGTTTTTTAATGTTTATTGAAAGTTTTTAGTCGAATTTGGGGATTTTTGAATAAAAAAATTTTGGCCGATTTTTAAGGTCCGGGTCTTACAGAATTTTTCAAATGGGTAAATTTATTTCTGGAGAGTTCTGAGTCAAAATTAAGCACCAAAATCAACTTCTGTCAAAGTAGTAAATCTTTTTTAAGGTTTCCTGAAAATTTTAAGGGAAATTTGGGGATTTTTGAAGAAAAAAATTTTTGGACAATTTTTAAGGTCCGGGGCTTACAGAATTTTTCAAATGGGTAAATTTATTTCTGGAGAGTTCTGAGTCAAAATTAAGCACCAAAATCAACTTCTGTCACCGTATCAAATCTTTTTAAGGTTTACAGAAAGTTTTTAGCCGAATTTGGGGATTTTTGAAGATAAAAATTTTTGGCTGATTTTTAAGGTCCGGGGCTTACAGAATTTTCCATACGGGTAAATTTATTTCTGGAGAGTTCTGTGTCAAAATTAAGCACCAAAATCAACTTATGTAACCGCAGCAATATTTTTTTAAGGTTTACTGAAAGTTTTAAGCCGAATTTGGGGATTTTTGAAGAAAAAAATTTTTGACCGATTTTTAAGGTCCGGGGCTTACAGAATTTTTCATACGGGTAAATTTATTTCTGGAGAGTTCTGAGTCAAAATTAAGCACCAAAATCAACTTCTGTCACCGTATCTAATCTTTTTTAAGGTTTACTGAAAGTTTTAAGCCGAATTTGGGGATTATTGAAGAAAAAATTTTTTGGCCGATTTTTAAGGTCCGGGGCTTGCAGAAAATTCCATATGGCTAAATGTATTTCTGGAGAGTTCTGTGTCAAAATTAAGCACCAAAATCAACTTCTGTCACCGTAGCAAATCTTTTTTAAGGTTTCCTGAAAATTTTAAGCCGAATTTGGGGTTTTTTGAAGAAAAAAATTTTTGGTCAATTTTTAAGGTCCGGGGTTTACAGAATTTTTCAAATGGGTAAATTTATTTCTGGAGAGTTCTGAGTCAAAATTAAGCACCAAAATCAACTTCTGTCACCGTAGCAAATCTTTTTTAAGGTTTCCTGAAAATTTTAAGGGAAATTTGGGGATTTTTGAAGAAAAAAATTTTTGGACAATTTTTAAGGTCCGGGGCTTACAGAATTTTTCAAATGGGTAAATTTATTTCTGGAGAGTTCTGAGTCAAAATTAAGCACCAAAATCAACTTCTGTCACCGTAGCAAATCTTTTTTAAGGTTTACTGAAAGTTTTAAGCCGAATTTGGGGTTTTTTGAAGAAAAAAAATTTTGGCCAATTTTTAAGGTCCGGGGCTTACAGAATTTTTCAAACGGGTAATTATATTTCTGGAGAGTTCTGTGTCAAAATTAAGCACCAACATCAACTTCTGTCACCACAGCAAATCTTTTTTAAGGTTTCCTGAAAATTTTAAGGGAAATTTGGGGATTTTTGAAGAAAAAAATTTTTGGACAATTTTTAAGGTTCGGGGCTTACAGAATTTTTCAATTGGGTAAATTTATTTCTGGAGAGTTCTGAGTCAAAATTAAGCACCAAAATCAACTTCTGTCACCGTAGCAAATCTTTTTTAAGGTTTCCTGAAAATTTTAAGGGAAATTTGGGGATTTTTGAAGAAATAAATTTTTGGCCGATTTTTAAGGTCCGGGGCTTACAGAATTTTTCATACGGTCAAATTTATTTCTGGAGAGTTCTTTGTCAAAATTAAGCACCAAAATCAACTTCTGTCACCACAGCAAATGTTTTTTAATGTTTATTGAAAGTTTTTAGTCGAATTTGGGGATTTTTGAATAAAAAAATTTTGGCCGATTTTTAAGGTCCGGGTCTTACAGAATTTTTCAAATGGGTAAATTTATTTCTGGAGAGTTCTGAGTCAAAATTAAGCACCAAAATCAACTTCTGTCACCGTATCAAATCTTTTTAAGGTTTACAGAAAGTTTTTAGCCGAATTTGGGGATTTTTGAAGATAAAAATTTTTGGCTGATTTTTAAGGTCCGGGGCTTACAGAATTTTCCATACGGGTAAATTTATTTCTGGAGAGTTCTGTGTCAAAATTAAGCACCAAAATCAACTTATGTAACCGCAGCAATAGTTTTTTAAGGTTTACTGAAAGTTTTAAGCCGAATTTGGGGATTTTTGAAGAAAAAAATTTTTGACCGATTTTTAAGGTCCGGGGCTTACAGAATTTTTCATACGGGTAAATTTATTTCTGGAGAGTTCTGAGTCAAAATTAAGCACCAAAATCAACTTCTGTCACCGTATCTAATCTTTTTTAAGGTTTACTGAAAGTTTTAAGCCGAATTTGGGGATTATTGAAGAAAAAATTTTTTGGCCGATTTTTAAGGTCCGGGGCTTGCAGAAAATTCCATATGGCTAAATGTATTTCTGGAGAGTTCTGTGTCAAAATTAAGCACCAAAATCAACTTCTGTCACCACAGCAAATGTTTTTTTAATTTTATTGAAAGTTTTTAGCCGAATTTGGGGATTTTTGAAGAAAAAAATTTTTTGCTGATTTTTAAGGTCCGGGGCTTACAGAATTTTCCATATGGGTAAATTTATTTCTGGAGAGTTCTGTGTCAAAATTAAGCACCAAAATCAACTTCTGTCACCGTAGCAAATCTTTTTTAAGGTTTCCTGAAAATTTTAAGCCGAATTTGGGGTTTTTTGAAGAAAAAAATTTTTGGTCAATTTTTAAGGTCCGGGGTTTACAGAATTTTTCAAATGGGTAAATTTATTTCTGGAGAGTTCTGAGTCAAAATTAAGCACCAAAATCAACTTCTGTCACCGTAGCAAATCTTTTTTAAGGTTTCCTGAAAATTTTAAGGGAAATTTGGGGATTTTTGAAGAAAAAAATTTTTGGACAATTTTTAAGGTCCGGGGCTTACAGAATTTTTCAAATGGGTAAATTTATTTCTGGAGAGTTCTGAGTCAAAATTAAGCACCAAAATCAACTTCTGTCACCGTAGCAAATCTTTTTTAAGGTTTACTGAAAGTTTTAAGCCGAATTTGGGGTTTTTTGAAGAAAAAAAATTTTGGCCAATTTTTAAGGTCCGGGGCTTACAGAATTTTTCAAACGGGTAATTATATTTCTGGAGAGTTCTGTGTCAAAATTAAGCACCAACATCAACTTCTGTCACCACAGCAAATCTTTTTTAAGGTTTCCTGAAAATTTTAAGGGAAATTTGGGGATTTTTGAAGAAAAAAATTTTTGGACAATTTTTAAGGTTCGGGGCTTACAGAATTTTTCAATTGGGTAAATTTATTTCTGGAGAGTTCTGAGTCAAAATTAAGCACCAAAATCAACTTCTGTCACCGTAGCAAATCTTTTTTAAGGTTTCCTGAAAATTTTAAGGGAAATTTGGGGATTTTTGAAGAAATAAATTTTTGGCCGATTTTTAAGGTCCGGGGCTTACAGAATTTTTCATACGGTCAAATTTATTTCTGGAGAGTTCTGTGTCAAAATTAAGCACCAAAATCAACTTCTGTCACCACAGCAAATGTTTTTTAATGTTTATTGAAAGTTTTTAGTCGAATTTGGGGATTTTTGAATAAAAAAATTTTGGCCGATTTTTAAGGTCCGGGTCTTACAGAATTTTTCAAATGGGTAAATTTATTTCTGGAGAGTTCTGAGTCAAAATTAAGCACCAAAATCAACTTCTGTCACCGTATCAAATCTTTTTAAGGTTTACTGAAAGTTTTAAGCCGAATTGGGGGATTTTTGAAGAAAAAAATTTTTGGACGATTTTTAAGGTCCGGGGCTTACAGAATTTTTCATATGGTCAAATTTATTTCTGGAGAGTTCTGAGTCAAAATTAAGCACCAAAATCAACTTCTGTCACCGTATCAAATCTTTTTAAGGTTTACAGAAAGTTTTTAGCCGAATTTGGGGATTTTTGAAGATAAAAATTTTTGGCTGATTTTTAAGGTCCGGGGCTTACAGAATTTTCCATATGGGTAAATTTATTTCTGGAGAGTTCTGTGTCAAAATTAAGCACCAAAATCAACTTCTGTAACCGCAGCAATAGTTTTTTAAGGTTTACTGAAAGTTTTAAGCCGAATTTGGGGATTTTTGAAGAAAAAAATTTTTGGTCAATTTTTAAGGTCCGGGGTTTACAGAATTTTTCAAATGGGTAAATTTATTTCTGGAGAGTTCTGAGTCAAAATTAAGCACCAAAATCAACTTCTGTCACCGTAGCAAATCTTTTTTAAGGTTTACTGAAAGTTTTAAGCCGAATTAGGGGTTTTTTGAAGAAAAAAAATTTTGGCAATTTTTAAGGTCCGGGGCTTACAGAATTTTTCATACGGGTAATTATATTTCTGGAGAGTTCTGTGTCAAAATTAAGCACCAACATCAACTTCTGTCACCACAGCAAATCTTTTTTAAGGTTTCCTGAAAATTTTAAGGGAAATTTGGGGATTTTTGAAGAAAAAAATTTTTGGACAATTTTTAAGGTCCGGGGCTTACAGAATTTTTCAAATGGGTAAATTTATTTCTGGAGAGTTCTGAGTCAAAATTAAGCACCAAAATCAACTTCTGTCACCGTAGCAAATCTTTTTTAAGGTTTCCTGAAAATTTTAAGGGAAATTTGGGGATTTTTGAAGAAATAAATTTTTGGACAATTTTTAAGGTCCGGGGCTTACAGAATTTTTGAAATGGGTAAATTTATTTCTGGAGAGTTCTGAGTCAAAATTAAGCACCAAAATCAACTTCTGTCACCGTGGCAAATCTTTTTTAAGGTTTACTGAAAGTTTTAAGCCGAATTTGGGCATTATTGAAGAAAACATTTTTTGGCCGATTTTTAAGGTCCGGGGCTTACAGAATTTTTCATACTGGTAAATTTATTTCTGGAGAGTTCTGTGTCAAAATTATGCACCAAAATCAACTTCTGTCACCACAGCAAATGTTTTTTAATGTTTATTGAAAGTTTTTAGTCGAATTTGGGGATTTTTGAATAAAAAAATTTTGGCCGATTTTTAAGGTCCGGGTCTTACAGAATTTTTCAAATGGGTAAATTTATTTCTGGAGAGTTCTGAGTCAAAATTAAGCACCAAAATCAACTTCTGTCAAAGTAGTAAATCTTTTTTAAGGTTTCCTGAAAATTTTAAGGGAAATTTGGGGATTTTTGAAGAAAAAAATTTTTGGACAATTTTTAAGGTCCGGGGCTTACAGAATTTTTCAAATGGGTAAATTTATTTCTGGAGAGTTCTGAGTCAAAATTAAGCACCAAAATCAACTTCTGTCACCGTATCAAATCTTTTTAAGGTTTACAGAAAGTTTTTAGCCGAATTTGGGGATTTTTGAAGATAAAAATTTTTGGCTGATTTTTAAGGTCCGGGGCTTACAGAATTTTCCATACGGGTAAATTTATTTCTGGAGAGTTCTGTGTCAAAATTAAGCACCAAAATCAACTTATGTAACCGCAGCAATATTTTTTTAAGGTTTACTGAAAGTTTTAAGCCGAATTTGGGGATTTTTGAAGAAAAAAATTTTTGACCGATTTTTAAGGTCCGGGGCTTACAGAATTTTTCATACGGGTAAATTTATTTCTGGAGAGTTCTGAGTCAAAATTAAGCACCAAAATCAACTTCTGTCACCGTATCTAATCTTTTTTAAGGTTTACTGAAAGTTTTAAGCCGAATTTGGGGATTATTGAAGAAAAAATTTTTTGGCCGATTTTTAAGGTCCGGGGCTTGCAGAAAATTCCATATGGCTAAATGTATTTCTGGAGAGTTCTGTGTCAAAATTAAGCACCAAAATCAACTTCTGTCACCGTAGCAAATCTTTTTTAAGGTTTCCTGAAAATTTTAAGCCGAATTTGGGGTTTTTTGAAGAAAAAAATTTTTGGTCAATTTTTAAGGTCCGGGGTTTACAGAATTTTTCAAATGGGTAAATTTATTTCTGGAGAGTTCTGAGTCAAAATTAAGCACCAAAATCAACTTCTGTCACCGTAGCAAATCTTTTTTAAGGTTTCCTGAAAATTTTAAGGGAAATTTGGGGATTTTTGAAGAAAAAAATTTTTGGACAATTTTTAAGGTCCGGGGCTTACAGAATTTTTCAAATGGGTAAATTTATTTCTGGAGAGTTCTGAGTCAAAATTAAGCACCAAAATCAACTTCTGTCACCGTAGCAAATCTTTTTTAAGGTTTACTGAAAGTTTTAAGCCGAATTTGGGGTTTTTTGAAGAAAAAAAATTTTGGCCAATTTTTAAGGTCCGGGGCTTACAGAATTTTTCAAACGGGTAATTATATTTCTGGAGAGTTCTGTGTCAAAATTAAGCACCAACATCAACTTCTGTCACCACAGCAAATCTTTTTTAAGGTTTCCTGAAAATTTTAAGGGAAATTTGGGGATTTTTGAAGAAAAAAATTTTTGGACAATTTTTAAGGTTCGGGGCTTACAGAATTTTTCAATTGGGTAAATTTATTTCTGGAGAGTTCTGAGTCAAAATTAAGCACCAAAATCAACTTCTGTCACCGTAGCAAATCTTTTTTAAGGTTTCCTGAAAATTTTAAGGGAAATTTGGGGATTTTTGAAGAAATAAATTTTTGGCCGATTTTTAAGGTCCGGGGCTTACAGAATTTTTCATACGGTCAAATTTATTTCTGGAGAGTTCTTTGTCAAAATTAAGCACCAAAATCAACTTCTGTCACCACAGCAAATGTTTTTTAATGTTTATTGAAAGTTTTTAGTCGAATTTGGGGATTTTTGAATAAAAAAATTTTGGCCGATTTTTAAGGTCCGGGTCTTACAGAATTTTTCAAATGGGTAAATTTATTTCTGGAGAGTTCTGAGTCAAAATTAAGCACCAAAATCAACTTCTGTCACCGTATCAAATCTTTTTAAGGTTTACTGAAAGTTTTAAGCCGAATTGGGGGATTTTTGAAGAAAAAAATTTTTGGACGATTTTTAAGGTCCGGGGCTTACAGAATTTTTCATATGGTCAAATTTATTTCTGGAGAGTTCTGAGTCAAAATTAAGCACCAAAATCAACTTCTGTCACCGTATCAAATCTTTTTAAGGTTTACAGAAAGTTTTTAGCCGAATTTGGGGATTTTTGAAGATAAAAATTTTTGGCTGATTTTTAAGGTCCGGGGCTTACAGAATTTTCCATATGGGTAAATTTATTTCTGGAGAGTTCTGTGTCAAAATTAAGCACCAAAATCAACTTCTGTAACCGCAGCAATAGTTTTTTAAGGTTTACTGAAAGTTTTAAGCCGAATTTGGGGATTTTTGAAGAAAAAAATTTTTTGCCGATTTTTAAGGTCCGGGGCTTACAGAATTTTTCATACGGGTGAATTTATTTCTGGAGAGTTCTGTGTCAAAATTAAGCACCAAGATCAACTTCTGTCACCGTAGCAAATCTTTTTTAAGGTTTTCAGAAAGTTTTAAGCCGAATTTGGGGTTTTTTGAAGAAAAAAATTTTAGGCCAATTTTTAATGTCCGGGGCTTACAGAATTTTCCATATGGGTAAATGTATTTCTGGAGAGTTCTGTGTCAAAATTAAGCAACAAAATGAACTTCTGTCACCGTAGCAAATCTTTTTTAAGGTTTACTGAATGTTTTAAGCCGAATTTGGGGTTTTTTTAAGAAAAAAAAATTTTTGGCCAATTTTTAAGGTCCGGGGCTTGCAGAATTTTCCATATTGGTAAATGTATTTCTGGAGAAATCTGTGTCAAAATTAAGCACCAAAATCAACTTCTGTCACCGCAGCAAATTTTTTTTAATGTTTATTGAAAGTTTTTAGCCGAATTTGGGGATTATTGAAGAAAAAAATTTTTGGCAGATTTTTAAGTTCCGGGGCTTACAGAATTTTCCATACGGGTAAATTTATTTCTGGAGAGTTCTGTGTCAAAATTAAGCACCAAAATCAACTTCTGTCACCGTAGCAAATCTTTTTTAAGGTTTACTGAAAGTTTTAAGCCGAATTTGGGGTTTTTTGAAGAAAAAAAATTTTGGCCAATTTTTAAGGTCCGGGGCTTACAGAATTTTTCATAGGGTAATTATATTTCTGGAGAGTTCTGTGTCAAAATTAAGCACCAACATCAACTTCTGTCACCACAGCAAATCTTTTTTAAGGTTTCCTGAAAATTTTAAGGGAAATTTGGGGATTTTTGAAGAAAAAAATTTTTGGACAATTTTTAAGGTCCGGGGCTTACAGAATTTTTCAAATGGGTAAATTTATTTCTGGAGAGTTCTGAGTCAAAATTAAGCACCAAAATCAACTTCTGTCACCGTAGCAAATCTTTTTTAAGGTTTCCTGAAAATTTTAAGAAAAATTTGGGGATTTTTGAAGAAAAAAATTTTTGGACAATTTTTAAGGTCCGGGGCTTACAGAATTTTTCAAATGGGTAAATTTATTTCTGGAGAGTTCTGAGTCAAAATTAAGCACCAACATCAACTTCTGTCACCACAGCAAATCTTTTTTAAGGTTTCCTGAAAATTTTAAGGGAAATTTGGGGATTTTTGAAGAAAAAAATTTTTGGACAATTTTTAAGGTCCGGGGCTTACAGAATTTTTCAAATGGGTAAATTTATTTCTGGAGAGTTCTGAGTCAAAATTAAGCACCAAAATCAACTTCTGTCACCGTAGCAAATCTTTTTTAAGGTTTCCTGAAAATTTTAAGGGAAATTTGGGGATTTTTGAAGAAAAAAATTTTTGGACAATTTTTAAGGTCCGGGGCTTACAGAATTTTTCAAATGGGTAAATTTATTTCTGGAGAGTTCTGAGTCAAAATTAAGCACCAACATCAACTTCTGTCACCACAGCAAATCTTTTTTAAGGTTTCCTGAAAATTTTAAGGGAAATTTGGGGATTTTTGAAGAAAAAAATTTTTGGACAATTTTTAAGGTCCGGGGCTTACAGAATTTTTCAAATGGGTAAATTTATTTCTGGAGAGTTCTGAGTCAAAATTAAGCACCAAAATCAACTTCTGTCACCGCAGCAATAGTTTTTTAAGGTTTACTGAAAGTTTTAAGCCGAATTGGGGGATTTTTGAAGAAAAAAATTTTTGCCCGATTTTTAAGGTCCGGGGCTTACAGAATTTTTCATACGGGTAAATTTATTTCTGGAGAGTTCTGAGTCAAAATTAAGCACCAAAATCAACTTCTGTCACCGTATCAAATCTTTTTTAAGGTTTACTGAAAGTTTTAAGCCGAATTTGAGGATTATTGAAGAAAAAAATTTTTGGCTGATTTTTAAGGTCCGGGGCTTACAGAATTTTTCATATGGGTAAATTTATTTCTGGAGAGTTCTGTGTCAAAATTAAGCACCAAAATGAACTTCTGTCACCGTAGCAAATCTTTTTTAAGGTTTGCTGAAAGTTTTAAGCCGAATTTGGGGTTTTTTGAAGAAAAAAATTTTTGGCCAATTTTTAAGGTCCGGGGCTTGCAGAATTTTCCATATAGGTAAATGTATTTCTGGAGAGTTCTGTGTCAAAATTAAGCACCAAAATCAACTTCTGTCTCCACAGCAAATGTTTTTTTAATGTTGATTGAAAGTTTTTAGCCGAAGTTGGGGATTTTTGAAGAAAAAAATTTTGGGCTGATTTTTAAGGTCCGGGGCTTACAGAATTTTCCATACGGGTAAATTTATTTCTGGAGAGTTCTGTGTCAAAATTAAGCACCAAAATCAACTTCTCTCACCGCAGCAAATGTTTTTTAAGGTTTACTGAAAGTTTTAAGCCGAATTTGGGGATTTTTAAAGAAAAAAATTTGGGCCGATTTTTAAGGTCCGGGGCTTACAGAATTTTTCATACGGGTAAATTTTTTTCTGGAGAGTTCTGTGTCAAAATTAAGCACCAAAATCAACTTCTGTCACCGTAGCAAATCTTTTTTAAGGTTTTCTGAAAGTTTTAAGCCGAATTTGGGGTTTTTTGAAGAAAAAAATTTTAGGCCAATTTTTAATGTTCGGGGCTTACAGAATTTTCCATATGGGTAAATGTATTTCAGGAGAGTTCTGTGTCAAAATTAAGCACCAAAATCAACTTCTGTCACCACAGCAAATGTTTTTTTAATTTTATTGAAAGTTTTTAGCCGAATTTGGGGATTTTTGAAGAAAAAAATTTTTTGCTGATTTTTAAGGTCTGGGGCTTACAGAATTTTCCATACGGGTAAATTTATTTCTGGAGAGTTCTGTGTCAAAATTAAGCACCAAAATCAACTTCTGTCACCGTAGCAAATCTTTTTTAAGGTTTCCTGAAAATTTTAAGCCGAATTTGGGGTTTTTTGAAGAAAAAAATTTTTGGTCAATTTTTAAGGTCCGGGGTTTAAAGAATTTTTCAAATGGGTAAATTTATTTCTGGAGAGTTCTGAGTCAAAATTAAGCACCAAAATCAACTTCTGTCACCGTAGCAAATCTTTTTTAAGGTTTCCTGAAAATTTTAAGGGAAATTTGGGGATTTTTGAAGAAAAAAATTTTTGGACAATTTTTAAGGTCCGGGGCTTACAGAATTTTTCAAATGGGTAAATTTATTTCTGGAGAGTTCTGAGTCAAAATTAAGCACCAAAATCAACTTCTGTCACCGTAGCAAATCTTTTTTAAGGTTTACTGAAAGTTATAAGCCGAATTAGGGGTTTTTTGAAGAAAAAAAATTTTGGCCAATTTTTAAGGTCCGGGGCTTACAGAATTTTTCATACGGGTAATTATATTTCTGGAGAGTTCTGTGTCAAAATTAAGCACCAACATCAACTTCTGTCACCACAGCAAATCTTTTT
Source organism: Taudactylus pleione (assembly GCA_031769625.1). NCBI lineage: Eukaryota > Metazoa > Chordata > Amphibia > Anura > Myobatrachidae > Taudactylus > Taudactylus pleione. The sequence continues at coordinate 7,522 of JAUIMM010000843.1, read as the reverse complement.
TAAGGTTTCCTGAAAATTTTAAGGGAAATTTGGGGATTTTTGAAGAAAAAAATTTTTGGACAATTTTTAAGGTCCGGGGCTTACAGAATTTTTCAAATGGGTAAATTTATTTCTGGAGAGTTCTGAGTCAAAATTAAGCACCAAAATCAACTTCTGTCACCGTAGCAAATCTTTTTTAAGGCTTCCTGAAAATTTTAAGGGAAATTTGGGGATTTTTGAAGAAATAAATTTTTGGACAATTTTTAAGGTCCGGGGCTTACAGAATTTTTCAAATGGGTAAATTTATTTCTGGAGAGTTCTGAGTCAAAATTAAGCACCAAAATCAACTTCTGTCACCGTGGCAAATCTTTTTTAAGGTTTACTGAAAGTTTTAAGCCGAATTTGGGCATTATTGAAGAAAACATTTTTTGGCCGATTTTTAAGGTCCGGGGCTTACAGAATTTTTCATACTGGTAAATTTATTTCTGGAGAGTTCTGTGTCAAAATTAAGCACCAAAATCAACTTCTGTCACCACAGCAAATGTTTTTTAATGTTTATTGAAAGTTTTTAGTCGAATTTGGGGATTTTTGAATAAAAAAATTTTGGCCGATTTTTAAGGTCCGGGTCTTACAGAATTTTTCAAATGGGTAAATTTATTTCTGGAGAGTTCTGAGTCAAAATTAAGCACCAAAATCAACTTCTGTCAAAGTAGCAAATCTTTTTTAAGGTTTCCTGAAAATTTTAAGGGAAATTTGGGGATTTTTGAAGAAAAAAATTTTTGGACAATTTTTAAGGTCCGGGGCTTACAGAATTTTTCAAATGGGTAAATTTATTTCTGGAGAGTTCTGAGTCAAAATTAAGCACCAAAATCAACTTCTGTCACCGTATCAAATCTTTTTAAGGTTTACAGAAAGTTTTTAGCCGAATTTGGGGATTTTTGAAGATAAAAATTTTTGGCTGATTTTTAAGGTCCGGGGCTTACAGATTTTTCCATACGGGTAAATTTATTTCTGGAGAGTTCTGTGTCAAAATTAAGCACCAAAATCAACTTCTGTAACCGCAGCAATAGTTTTTTAAGGTTTACTGAAAGTTTTAAGCCGAATTTGGGGATTTTTGAAGAAAAAAAATTTTGACCGATTTTTAATGTCCGGGGCTTACAGAATTTTTCATACGGGTAAATTTATTTCTGGAGAGTTCTGAGTCAAAATTAAGCACCAAAATCAACTTCTGTCACCGTATCTAATCTTTTTTAAGGTTTACTGAAAGTTTTAAGCCGAATTTGGGGATTATTGAAGAAAAAATTTTTTGGCCGATTTTTAAGGTCCGGGGCTTGCAGAAAATTCCATATGGCTAAATGTATTTCTGGAGAGTTCTGTGTCAAAATTAAGCACCAAAATCAACTTCTGTCACCACAGCAAATGTTTTTTTAATTTTATTGAAAGTTTTTAGCCGAATTTGGGGATTTTTGAAGATAAAAAATTTTTGCTGATTTTTAAGGTCCGGGGCTTACAGAATTTTCCATATGGGTAAATTTATTTCTGGAGAGTTCTGTGTCAAAATTAAGCACCAAAATCAACTTCTGTCACCGTAGCAAATCTTTTTTAAGGTTTCCTGAAAATTTTAAGCCGAATTTGGGGTTTTTTGAAGAAAAAAATTTTTGGTCAATTTTTAAGGTCCGGGGTTTACAGAATTTTTCAAATGGGTAAATTTATTTCTGGAGAGTTCTGAGTCAAAATTAAGCACCAAAATCAACTTCTGTCACCGTAGCAAATCTTTTTTAAGGTTTACTGAAAGTTTTAAGCCGAATTTGGGGTTTTTTGAAGAAAAAAAATTTTGGCCAATTTTTAAGGTCCGGGGCTTACAGAATTTTTCATACGGTCAAATTTATTTCTGGAGAGTTCTGAGTCAAAATTAAGCACCAAAATCAACTTCTGTCACCGTAGCAAATCTTTTTTAAGGTTTACTGAAACTTTTAAGCCGAATTTGGGCATTATTGAAGAAAACATTTTTTGGCCGATTTTTAAGGTCCGGGGCTTACAGAATTTTTCATACTGGTAAATTTATTTCTGGAGAGTTCTGTGTCAAAATGAAGCACCAAAATCAACTTCTGTCACCACAGCAAATGTTTTTTAATGTTTATTGAAAGTTTTTAGTCGAATTTGGGGATTTTTGAATAAAAAAAATTTGGCCGATTTTTAAGGTCCGGGTCTTACAGAATTTTTCAAATGGGTAAATTTATTTCTGGAGAGTTCTGAGTCAAAATTAAGCACCAAAATCAACTTCTGTCACCGTAGCAAATCTTTTTAAGGTTTACTGAAAGTTTTAAGCCGAATTGGGGGATTTTTGAAGAAAAAAATTTTTGGTCAATTTTTAAGGTCCGGGGTTTACAGAATTTTTCAAATGGGTAAATTTATTTCTGGAGAGTTCTGAGTCAAAATTAAGCACCAAAATCAACTTCTGTCACCGTAGCAAATCTTTTTTAAGGTTTCCTGAAAATTTTAAGGGAAATTTGGGGATTTTTGAAGAAAAAAATTTTTGGACAATTTTTAAGGTCCGGGGCTTACAGAATTTTTCAAATGGGTAAATTTATTTCTGGAGAGTTCTGAGTCAAAATTAAGCACCAAAATCAACTTCTGTCACCGTAGCAAATCTTTTTTAAGGTTTACTGAAAGTTTTAAGCCGAATTTGGGGTTTTTTGAAGAAAAAAAATTTTGGCCAATTTTTAAGGTCCGGGGCTTACAGAATTTTTCAAACGGGTAATTATATTTCTGGAGAGTTCTGTGTCAAAATTAAGCACCAACATCAACTTCTGTCACCACAGCAAATCTTTTTTAAGGTTTCCTGAAAATTTTAAGGGAAATTTGGGGATTTTTGAAGAAAAAAATTTTTGGACAATTTTTAAGGTTCGGGGCTTACAGAATTTTTCAATTGGGTAAATTTATTTCTGGAGAGTTCTGAGTCAAAATTAAGCACCAAAATCAACTTCTGTCACCGTAGCAAATCTTTTTTAAGGTTTCCTGAAAATTTTAAGGGAAATTTGGGGATTTTTGAAGAAATAAATTTTTGGCCGATTTTTAAGGTCCGGGGCTTACAGAATTTTTCATACGGTCAAATTTATTTCTGGAGAGTTCTGTGTCAAAATTAAGCACCAAAATCAACTTCTGTCACCACAGCAAATGTTTTTTAATGTTTATTGAAAGTTTTTAGTCGAATTTGGGGATTTTTGAATAAAAAAATTTTGGCCGATTTTTAAGGTCCGGGTCTTACAGAATTTTTCAAATGGGTAAATTTATTTCTGGAGAGTTCTGAGTCAAAATTAAGCACCAAAATCAACTTCTGTCACCGTATCAAATCTTTTTAAGGTTTACTGAAAGTTTTAAGCCGAATTGGGGGATTTTTGAAGAAAAAAATTTTTGGACGATTTTTAAGGTCCGGGGCTTACAGAATTTTTCATATGGTCAAATTTATTTCTGGAGAGTTCTGAGTCAAAATTAAGCACCAAAATCAACTTCTGTCACCGTATCAAATCTTTTTAAGGTTTACTGAAAGTTTTAAGCCGAATTTGGGGATTTTTGAAGAAAAAAATTTTTTGCCGATTTTTAAGGTCCGGGGCTTACAGAATTTTTCATACGGGTGAATTTATTTCTGGAGAGTTCTGTGTCAAAATTAAGCACCAAGATCAACTTCTGTCACCGTAGCAAATCTTTTTTAAGGTTTTCAGAAAGTTTTAAGCCGAATTTGGGGTTTTTTGAAGAAAAAAATTTTAGGCCAATTTTTAATGTCCGGGGCTTACAGAATTTTCCATATGGGTAAATGTATTTCTGGAGAGTTCTGTGTCAAAATTAAGCAACAAAATGAACTTCTGTCACCGTAGCAAATCTTTTTTAAGGTTTACTGAATGTTTTAAGCCGAATTTGGGGTTTTTTTAAGAAAAAAAAATTTTTGGCCAATTTTTAAGGTCCGGGGCTTGCAGAATTTTCCATATTGGTAAATGTATTTCTGGAGAAATCTGTGTCAAAATTAAGCACCAAAATCAACTTCTGTCACCGCAGCAAATTTTTTTTAATGTTTATTGAAAGTTTTTAGCCGAATTTGGGGATTATTGAAGAAAAAAATTTTTGGCAGATTTTTAAGTTCCGGGGCTTACAGAATTTTCCATACGGGTAAATTTATTTCTGGAGAGTTCTGTGTCAAAATTAAGCACCAAAATCAACTTCTGTCACCGTAGCAAATCTTTTTTAAGGTTTACTGAAAGTTTTAAGCCGAATTTGGGGTTTTTTGAAGAAAAAAAATTTTGGCCAATTTTTAAGGTCCGGGGCTTACAGAATTTTTCATAGGGTAATTATATTTCTGGAGAGTTCTGTGTCAAAATTAAGCACCAACATCAACTTCTGTCACCACAGCAAATCTTTTTTAAGGTTTCCTGAAAATTTTAAGGGAAATTTGGGGATTTTTGAAGAAAAAAATTTTTGGACAATTTTTAAGGTCCGGGGCTTACAGAATTTTTCAAATGGGTAAATTTATTTCTGGAGAGTTCTGAGTCAAAATTAAGCACCAAAATCAACTTCTGTCACCGTAGCAAATCTTTTTTAAGGTTTCCTGAAAATTTTAAGAAAAATTTGGGGATTTTTGAAGAAAAAAATTTTTGGACAATTTTTAAGGTCCGGGGCTTACAGAATTTTTCAAATGGGTAAATTTATTTCTGGAGAGTTCTGAGTCAAAATTAAGCACCAACATCAACTTCTGTCACCACAGCAAATCTTTTTTAAGGTTTCCTGAAAATTTTAAGGGAAATTTGGGGATTTTTGAAGAAAAAAATTTTTGGACAATTTTTAAGGTCCGGGGCTTACAGAATTTTTCAAATGGGTAAATTTATTTCTGGAGAGTTCTGAGTCAAAATTAAGCACCAAAATCAACTTCTGTCACCGTAGCAAATCTTTTTTAAGGTTTCCTGAAAATTTTAAGGGAAATTTGGGGATTTTTGAAGAAAAAAATTTTTGGACAATTTTTAAGGTCCGGGGCTTACAGAATTTTTCAAATGGGTAAATTTATTTCTGGAGAGTTCTGAGTCAAAATTAAGCACCAACATCAACTTCTGTCACCACAGCAAATCTTTTTTAAGGTTTCCTGAAAATTTTAAGGGAAATTTGGGGATTTTTGAAGAAAAAAATTTTTGGACAATTTTTAAGGTCCGGGGCTTACAGAATTTTTCAAATGGGTAAATTTATTTCTGGAGAGTTCTGAGTCAAAATTAAGCACCAAAATCAACTTCTGTCACCGTAGCAAATCTTTTTTAAGGTTTACTGAAAGTTATAAGCCGAATTAGGGGTTTTTTGAAGAAAAAAAATTTTGGCCAATTTTTAAGGTCCGGGGCTTACAGAATTTTTCATACGGGTAATTATATTTCTGGAGAGTTCTGTGTCAAAATTAAGCACCAACATCAACTTCTGTCACCACAGCAAATCTTTTTTAAGGTTTCCTGAAAATTTTAAGGGAAATTTGGGGATTTTTGAAGAAAAAAATTTTTGGACAATTTTTAAGGTCCGGGGCTTACAGAATTTTTCAAATGGGTAAATTTATTTCTGGAGAGTTCTGAGTCAAAATTAAGCACCAAAATCAACTTCTGTCACCGTAGCAAATCTTTTTTAAGGCTTCCTGAAAATTTTAAGGGAAATTTGGGGATTTTTGAAGAAATAAATTTTTGGACAATTTTTAAGGTCCGGGGCTTACAGAATTTTTCAAATGGGTAAATTTATTTCTGGAGAGTTCTGAGTCAAAATTAAGCACCAAAATCAACTTCTGTCACCGTGGCAAATCTTTTTTAAGGTTTACTGAAAGTTTTAAGCCGAATTTGGGCATTATTGAAGAAAACATTTTTTGGCCGATTTTTAAGGTCCGGGGCTTACAGAATTTTTCATACTGGTAAATTTATTTCTGGAGAGTTCTGTGTCAAAATTAAGCACCAAAATCAACTTCTGTCACCACAGCAAATGTTTTTTAATGTTTATTGAAAGTTTTTAGTCGAATTTGGGGATTTTTGAATAAAAAAATTTTGGCCGATTTTTAAGGTCCGGGTCTTACAGAATTTTTCAAATGGGTAAATTTATTTCTGGAGAGTTCTGAGTCAAAATTAAGCACCAAAATCAACTTCTGTCAAAGTAGCAAATCTTTTTTAAGGTTTCCTGAAAATTTTAAGGGAAATTTGGGGATTTTTGAAGAAAAAAATTTTTGGACAATTTTTAAGGTCCGGGGCTTACAGAATTTTTCAAATGGGTAAATTTATTTCTGGAGAGTTCTGAGTCAAAATTAAGCACCAAAATCAACTTCTGTCACCGTATCAAATCTTTTTAAGGTTTACAGAAAGTTTTTAGCCGAATTTGGGGATTTTTGAAGATAAAAATTTTTGGCTGATTTTTAAGGTCCGGGGCTTACAGATTTTTCCATACGGGTAAATTTATTTCTGGAGAGTTCTGTGTCAAAATTAAGCACCAAAATCAACTTCTGTAACCGCAGCAATAGTTTTTTAAGGTTTACTGAAAGTTTTAAGCCGAATTTGGGGATTTTTGAAGAAAAAAAATTTTGACCGATTTTTAATGTCCGGGGCTTACAGAATTTTTCATACGGGTAAATTTATTTCTGGAGAGTTCTGAGTCAAAATTAAGCACCAAAATCAACTTCTGTCACCGTATCTAATCTTTTTTAAGGTTTACTGAAAGTTTTAAGCCGAATTTGGGGATTATTGAAGAAAAAATTTTTTGGCCGATTTTTAAGGTCCGGGGCTTGCAGAAAATTCCATATGGCTAAATGTATTTCTGGAGAGTTCTGTGTCAAAATTAAGCACCAAAATCAACTTCTGTCACCACAGCAAATGTTTTTTTAATTTTATTGAAAGTTTTTAGCCGAATTTGGGGATTTTTGAAGAAAAAAAATTTTTGCTGATTTTTAAGGTCCGGGGCTTACAGAATTTTCCATATGGGTAAATTTATTTCTGGAGAGTTCTGTGTCAAAATTAAGCACCAAAATCAACTTCTGTCACCGTAGCAAATCTTTTTTAAGGTTTCCTGAAAATTTTAAGCCGAATTTGGGGTTTTTTGAAGAAAAAAATTTTTGGTCAATTTTTAAGGTCCGGGGTTTACAGAATTTTTCAAATGGGTAAATTTATTTCTGGAGAGTTCTGAGTCAAAATTAAGCACCAAAATCAACTTCTGTCACCGTAGCAAATCTTTTTTAAGGTTTACTGAAAGTTTTAAGCCGAATTTGGGGTTTTTTGAAGAAAAAAAATTTTGGCCAATTTTTAAGGTCCGGGGCTTACAGAATTTTTCATACGGTCAAATTTATTTCTGGAGAGTTCTGAGTCAAAATTAAGCACCAAAATCAACTTCTGTCACCGTAGCAAATCTTTTTTAAGGTTTACTGAAACTTTTAAGCCGAATTTGGGCATTATTGAAGAAAACATTTTTTGGCCGATTTTTAAGGTCCGGGGCTTACAGAATTTTTCATACTGGTAAATTTATTTCTGGAGAGTTCTGTGTCAAAATGAAG